>OY987332.1:44142674-44648809 GCA_963920685.1 Polydrusus tereticollis | reverse complement strand
GAAAAACTTCAGGTTTTTAATCCAATACATAGTGATGAGTCAATCATTCGAGAAGAATGGCATACATACCATCCGTTTACCACTTCTTTCAACAACAATGACGTAATTGAGATTGTCATCAATCAACAAGATGTATTTTTTGGATATGAGCGAAGCCCAACTCTACATTGAGGGTGAATTTAAGGAAGAAACAACTGCTGGAAAAACCGGCAATTGTTCTTTAACAAATAATGCTGGTGCATTCCTTTTCGAGTCCATATCTTATGAAGTCAATGGCAAGGAGATTGAAAAAATTAGAGATCCTGGTATCGTTAGTATGGTTAAAAGTTTGCTATGTTTAAATGACCAAGAAAGTCGTGCTTTAGAGATTGCAGGATGGAATTGGCCCAGTGGTGTACTAAAAACGTTAGAGGGCACTACAAACGAGTTTAATATACGTATTCCTCTCTCTTTCTTGCTAGGTGTTTTTGCTGATTATAAGAATGTAATTATGGGAAAACAAAAAATTAAGCTTGTACGTGCTCGACATGATGATAACTGCTATAGAAATGTTACTGCTAATGGCGATAAAAAGGCTACCATAACTTTAAAGTCTATCGGTTGAAAGTTAGACACATATATCCGAGCGACGCAATAAAATTGAGACTTTTAGATGACATTGCTGAAAATAAACCGATTTTTATCCCTTTTCGAAATTGGGAAATACACGAATTACCCGCATTAAAAACAACTAAGAAAGATATTTGGACCGTTAAAACAATGTCTGAACGTGCTCGATATGTCATTGTATTTTTTATGGACAATCGTAAGGATAATTTTCAGTCCGACTGTACATATTTAGATAATTTGAATATCACAGATGTTAAATTGTTTCTAAATTCCGAAGTGTATCCATATGAATCGTTAAACTTAAACTTTAACAATAGACAGTTTACGGAAGCTTACAGGATGTACACGGAATTTCAAAAATCATATCTAGGCAAGCCGACTAGTGAACCACTAATGGATTTTGCGGCGTTTGCCAAAAGGACTCTTTTTGTAATTGATTGTTCTAAACAAAACGAGAGCATCAAGAGTGCAACAGTTGATGTCAAGTTAGAATTTCAAAGTTCTGAAAACTTTTCGAATAATGCGCGTGCCTTCTGTATCATTGTTCACGATCGTATTCTCGAGTATCAAGCTTTAACTGGACAAGTAAGAGACCTTATGTAATCAGTTTGATTTGAGTCTTCAGACAATGAAGTTCGTTGTAGTCGATATTCAAGGATTTAACATACCTGAATTTTGCGCCAAAGAATTGGCTATTTACGATGGGAATAGTATGAAAAGTTACTTTTTTAAACCAGTTAAACCATTCGACACCTTAAGTAAGGCTTGCAAGAAACAAGTCAAATATCTATTTGGAAATCATCTTGGTATCCTTTATAATTATGGTGATACCGATTACAAGGAACTACATAATATCATATCCAACAATCTGATAGACGCAGACATTATTTACGTTAAAGGACGTGTTAAAGAGGAATTTTTAGTTAAAACATTTTCGGAATTAAACTGCAGGATGCCATATATTATAAACCTAGAAGACAGCATTGATGTACCAAAATTAGAGAAGGGAGAGAGAGTTGATGGTTGTAAATATCACATTTTAGATATTCATGTTTGTAGTATTAGAAATGCCAAAGTGTTGTATCGATATATTTATAGTCTTTTACCTTAATAAATATTTAAATTTTTCAACAAACCAGCTTTTATTTATTTCCCACGTAGCTCAAACGTTTTTGTTTCTTTATCGGGGTTGTGTTCTGTAACAGAGAGGTCAACAGGGTCTGTTAAACAGGGTCCGTTAAACAGGGTCCGTTGAACAGGGTCCGTTAAACAGGGTCCGTTGAACAGGGTCCGTTGAACAGGGTCTGTTGAACAGGGTCTGTTGAACAAAGTCCGTTCACAACGGATCTATTTAGAATTAGGCTCTGTTTCGAAACTGTCAGTTGTTCTCGAACCTATGACGAAGGTAGTTGAAGAGAAGATCAAAGATCATTTAAGTAATATTCGTGCGCTGAAGAAACGTATAAAGCTTTACGAAGACCGAAAATCTTTGGTTAAGTTACTGTCAAGACTTAATATTCAAGATGAGTGTTCAAATCAGATATGAAGTTGGAGATGACGTTACAGTAACATTTTCTACTGCAGACGAGCGAGTTATCGTTGAGATTGCTGAAGGAGAGCTATATTTTTCCAATTATGATTTTGAGGAGTTTATAACTACCTACAGCGGTGTTCATGGATACTGACCTGAAACTACTATTATAATTGACAACTACAATTTGCGTTTCCATACATACTTCGGCAGCCGATGTTTAACATTTGAAGAAAATGAGCAATACTTGTTTTGTTGGGATGAAAGTCTTATATATTTATTCTCTAAACACATTGAGAATTTATATAAGATAAATTGTGTTTGCTTTAAAGATTAATATACTTGAGTCTTTTTGTAATAAATGAAACTATGATTTAAAAACAAAGCATGTTTATTAAAAACGCAACAAGAACAGCTAAAATCAATAAATATATTAAAGTATAACTAGTCTTTTATTTGGTATAAAACAACTTTACTCGGGTCGACATTTTGTAAACGACTCATGACGTCACCCTAAACACGCGACATGTATTAGCTATACTAAGGTTACAATTTCGTCGGGAATATATATTTTAGGGAATTTGGGGGGGCCTGGGAGGTCTTTGTATACTTACTTTACATCTTCCCTGTATAGATTTTTGTATAAAATTATGCAAGTAATTATCTGTTTAAGAAATGCACTTTTGCATATAAATGACACAATATATTGTTGTAAATTAGCAGTAGTCAATTAGCATAAATAAATCATTATCTAGACAAGCCTCGTGTATAATTAGTGTTTTGCATAATGATACTACATTTGCATCGCACTCGTCAAGGTTATTTTCCATCCTTTGAACTGACAATCGATTATTAAAATTCAATTAAAAGCTTGAAGGATATAATAAAATTTGAAATACAGGGGGGATCCTCAAAATACTTTTGTGATTTGGCCCGATCAACCCCGTCCTTTTTTTTAAACACCTTATTTCATCACCCTAAACACGCGATATGTATTTGCAATCTTTCGCCCTCCTGCCGTTAGGGCATTAGCTATATCAACTTTGGCCCTATTGGCCCGATCAACCCGGTTCTTTTTTTAAACGACTCATGACGTCACCCTAAACACGTGACATACATCAGCTGTCGATTTTGACATTTGACAGGTGACATCTGACAGGTGACAGTTCTTAATTGACAGGTGACAGGTGTCATTTTCGGGTCATGCGCAAGAACCCATTTTATGGACCCCAGCTACGCATGCGCAATATCCTAGGCCCATTGGTTCCGGAGATATGAGCCATAAAAATCCCTCCGAAATTAACATTGGAGGGCCCAGCCTGGTTTACCCTAATTTTGTACATTATAAAACACCTCCATAACCCCACTTAAGGACCTTTTGTTCCAGCAATCTAAGCAGATGTGCCCCCCGTGGTTTCACGTTGTCAAACATTGTTTAGCAGTTTTAATCTATATGCTCTCGTAGCGTATTTTGCAAGGCTTTGAGGTTCGGCCCCAGAGGATTATGGTTCAAATCCCGCCGAGGACAAAAACTTTTTTATGGTATTATTATATTTTAAAATATTTTAACTGATTTACAACGTCATACCTACCATCGCGGTAAACAAGATGTCGTATATGAAAAAGCAGGTGGCGCTACAGGTCTCAAGATAACAGGTACGTACATCTCTCCCCGTTAGGTGGCACCCCTACAATGATATTACTATATAATCGGGGTAATTTAATAAAAATTACACCTAAACTAGGTGAGCTTAGGTGAGCGCAGAAATTGTGACAGGTGCATTCGTTCATTTTTTTTTTTTTACCTGAGGGTTAGGGCCCGTTTGGTCAACAACCACCAGTCGAAAGCTTCTGGTTATTGATGTCATTGACAATCATAATTCTTAGTACTTCTTGTAGAAATTACGTCACGTCTTTGCTGAAGAAGTAGGGCCACGCCTAATCTTTGGTCACTGTCGATGGTACGCATACCATCCAGTGTCACAGCGTATTGTGTATATTACTACTGCTTCTTATGGCATTTCTGATCCTTACGATCATATCTTCCCTTGTAGTTGGCCTTGTTTGATATACGATGTCCTTTAGTCTGCCCCATAAATAAAGATCTAAACAAGTTAAGTCGGTTGATCGTGGCGGCCAAGAAAATAAGCTGCCCCGACCAATCCACCTATCCGGGAAGATCATATCCAAATAGTTTCGCACGTTTAGAGAAAAATGCGCAGGACATCCGTCGTGCTAAAAAAAACATCGTAGCACGAGTAAGGAGGGGAATGTTTTGGAGCAACACAGGTAAGTGGTTTTGTAAAAAATTTAAATAAGTATTCCCATTGAGGGGCTCGTCAAATATAAATGGTCCAATAATTCTTCCCCCTATTATCCCGCACCAGACGTTAACAGACCACCGACCTTGGTATTGAACCTCTCGCATCCAGTGAGGATTTTTTGGTGCCCAATAATGCATGTTGTGTAGGTTAACATTACCAACACTGGTGAACGTTGCCTCGTCCGTACACAAAATCTTTGAGGGAAATTGGGGATCTTCTTCCATCATATTAATAAACAAGTGACAGTAGTTTAGACAGTTATCAAAGTCTGTGTCCTTTAATTCTTGATGGAGAACAATGTGATATGGATGCATCCTAAAATAATAATAAAGTTTTATTACACAAAAAAGTGCCTTTTTTCATTCATGGGATTACCTCACGCGATAATAATTATAAAAAACGGTTACTTTACGCACTTGTTGCATAAATACCTAATAATATTTAGTGTTTATATTTATTTTTTACAACAAAATATTCAATTTTTGCACAAACCTGTGGTATCTTAAGATGTTATGTACGGTTGATCTGGTAATGTCCAAATCCAGTGAAATTTGGCGAATTCCCATATGAGGATATATCCCAACATATGCCAAAACATTCACTATGTTTTCTTCAGTGCGTCCATTTCCTCGCCTTTGATTGATAGGTAAATTACCATTGCCATTTTCTCGTAGCCGTCTGGCCAATCTTGTAAAGGTTCTGTTATTATATCGTCTCTGTCCAGGATACCTCATCGCGTATATTATTGATGCTATTGTTGAGTTCTGGTAGCATTCAAAATAAACGGCTAGCGTATTAAATATTATTTTATTGGGAATTCTCATTGTTTTAAGCTTAATTGCAATACCACAACAACGACAATTAATGGCGTCGAATAAATAAGCCTTAGTGATAACTACAGGTGTTTTGTTTAATTTTTGCATTTCCAGGCCTACTTACCCAAAACGCAAGGCAAAAAGTTTTTTCCCAAAATATTCTTGTATATCTTGGGATAGGATTAAGATATCAACTTGCGGTTTTCACTAAATTCCTTATTCTTTTATCCTCTTTCCATCTAAATGTAAAAAAAATACCTCAACATATTTGAAATTTTGTAGGAAAATGGGAGAATTTTCGACTTCTTGAAATAGCGCTCCCTAGCGGCGACCAAATCATTTAATTTTGTGTTTTTTACTATGAATTTTATTAAACAAAAAAAGCTATGTTAAATAATGCCAGAATCATTGAAATCGGTTAAAAAGCAAAAAAGTTGTATGCCATTTGTTAATAGCATGTTTGAACCTTGCCCCATCCCTTATTTAAAAAATTATGGCAAAAGGTCCCAAACTAAATTTTTTCATAATCTTATTAAGATTTCAAATATTGTGTTTTTAGGATAGGGGAGACCGGGGTAGGTTGCAACAAAAATTCATTATATTTTTTTTCTGAACACATATAATGAATAATTTGGATATTTCTCCATACAAAGCTTTAATTGATATTTTGGTATTATATTAAAACAATAAGTTTGAATTCGCATGTTTCCTTCGTTTCCTGCTTCTATTATTTTTAGCTAAACGAGCTCTAGCTTTAGGAAAAGGTCTTACAATTTCTGGACTAAATGTCGATGAAGTATTTGGTCGTGAGGTTTCTTGTTCTTCTATGTTTGTCATATCAGTTTTTATAGTAGACGTGGAAGCTACATTTCCTAAAATATTTCTTTTTTCACCTTGATTCTGATCATATGGAGCATTAGTATCTTCTAATTCCTTAGTACCTTCTAATTTCTCAGGGATTATATTGGATACTTCAGGTTGTGGTTCAGGGTTGGGTCGATATGTCACAAAAGCGGGCGCAAAGTCTGAATCAACAAATATGTTAGGATTTAAAGGGCAAATGCCAGAAGCTGCAAATCCCGAAATAATATTTTTAGGATTTACTGCGTTAAGGAACGCATCCTTTATGATTTGCGGTAAATCAAAAATTTGTAAGGTCTTGCCAGGATTGCTTTTTAGCCAAGCACTAACACCACAACTGCGACATTTTTTAAATGGTCCAAATACTGTTAAATCCAGTGGTTGCAGCCTGTGGGAACAGTGTGGAGGAAGGAGATCATATTGATACCATTATCTTTGCACAGATTAAGAACTTTGCAACTGAGATGTGATGAGTGATTATCGAGTAACAATATCACTGGAGCTTCTTTCGTAGGCTTAGCGTGTTTGATAAAGTGCTGAGTGATAATGAAAAATGTATTTTCTTGCATCCATCCTGATCCGTTGGCTTCACCTATGCAGCCGGGTGGACCATCTCGAATGAAGTAATCTCGAAAACGCTTCCTGGGGAAAATAAACATTGGAGGCATGGCGTTTCCCTAAGCACTTACTGCAACTGCAACGGTGATCATTTCGCCTCGTTCTGCGAAAGTAATTGCACCTACTTGCTTAACACCTGCAATAAATAACAAAATAAATAAGATACTAATATTATAAGTATTTATTTATCTACCTTTTTGTGCCAGTTACATTGCTAGGGTGAAGTACAGTTGATACACCTGTTTCGTCCAAATTCCAATTATTAGCGTATGTAAATTTTGTAATAGAATACTTGTTGTTTCTATTGCTGGATTTTGATGCATAGTTCGATAAAATAACAAAATGACTAAGTTTACAAGAGAAGAACAATTGATATGTAATTAAGCGCTATCCAGATCGTGCATCGCCTATTCCAAATTATGTCCCAAGGCTGGAAGAAAAGCTAAAATCAGAAAGAAGCAACGATCAAAAGAACGATGAGAACCTTGTTGTAAGCGAGGAAGCCGAAATAAATGTATTGACATGCATTACTATAGATCCCACATCTTCCTTGTGAGAAATAGGACAACAATGTAATATTAGCCACGAACACGTAAGAAGAATATTAGAAAAGCATGGCTTCAAGCCTTTTAAATACCACCATCAAATTCCATACACTATAGGCCTCGAATTTGTGACGCGATAGAACATCTGACAATTTATCAAAAAACATTGTAACATTGGAACGGTTGAAGCTTGTAGCTCGGGCGAGACTAGTGGCTTCGGGTTGACGAATAGACAGTTCAGAATGTAGCTTCAGAAATAAATTAAGCCACTCTACTCCAGCTTGTTTATTCTCATTCCACGAAGGAGGAAATTTGATTTCGTGTAATTGAGCACACTGATAAGCTAACTTACGAACAGCAATTGGATCCAGTCCAAACATAATATCGCTACTTCGTTTAATATATCCAACAAGAGTAAGTTCTTGCTCTTCCGTAAATACTTGTTTAGCTTTTGCATATCCACTATTCGGCATTGCTGAAGTGTTCCTGTTCTCGCGCAATTTCTTTGTTTTTGAAACATATCGGGACAAGGTAGAATAGTGAACACCAAAATCTTTGGCAATTTTTCTCCTGGAAAAGTCTTTATTCCCGTCGTTTTCTAAAACTAAATTGGCAGCTCGTTGCATGACATCAACAGCCGTCGTACCCCTATTAGTTTTCTTCGTATAGTTTCTCATGTTCTGTAAAACATAAATTTTGTAATGTAACATTGTAATGTTATATTACGGGGCAAGTTGCAATTTGCCTCATAACAGGTGTTGCAATTTACCCCGTTTGACGCCTCTCTATTATAACCTCTAAAATATTTGTTTTTTTGTAGAGCTTAATAAGTGTTAATTGTAAAATAAAACATACATAATATTAGCCAAAACTTACCACAAAGATTATATTCCATTAATAAAAGCAAGTCAGTCTAGGAGAGCGAAACTAATACGCAAATAATTTAAAATAAATTCACAAAACACATATATGTCACTGCGGAACAACGTCTGGAAGGTAACTGTCGCAGCGCGCTTTCTGGCCATCAATTATGGTGCGAAGTCGAATGGCAAGATGCGTTTAGTACCCATTTAAACATAACTGTGCAATAGATATCAAGTGTGTCTCAACTTACCCGTGTTGGAACTTACCCCGGTCTCCCCCGCCTTTAGTATGTTTTTTTGGAGATAAGCACAGAATTATGTTTTCGAGTGTTCGTTGCGCCCCCTAGCGGACGACTACCAAACTTAAAAATTATTTCCAGCAATTTTTTATGACTTATTTTGTACTTTTTAAATTTTTACCTGAAAGCTCTGGGACTAATGGTTCCTAAGATATAGTCGGCATCCTTTCTTATTTGGACACCCGATACAACGCTTAACCACAAATTCCTTAACCAAAAATAAGACGATCTAGGCAAACTTAGCTGTACGCAATGTTGCTTTCCAGAATCAATGTTTGAGCAGGTATGATTGACAATTTTATTATTGGATCAGTTGTAATGCCAAATCGGTTAAATGGGGATAACTACCTACTCTTCTTGTAAAACACTTTACCCGATTTATTGGATGATCTTTCATTACAATTTTATACCGATATGTGGTTTATGCACGACGGGGCCCACCCCACTTTAGTATCAATGCTCGAAGATTGTTGAATGGAATTTATCCTACCTAATAGATGGATCGGAAGAGGCAACGATGCACCTGTTAATTGACCAGCAAGGTCTCCCGATTTAACGCCTCTAGACTTTTTCCTGTGGGGCGCTCTTAAATCAAAAGTGTATGCTTCCCCCATCGCTAGGAAAGCTGAGTTAGTGCAAAGAATTATCAAAGCTGCAGATTATTTCAAAAACAAGCCCGACACGATGTTCAAAGTACAGTTTAGTTTTTTAAAAATAATTAATTTATGTATTTAGAAACACGGTGAACATTTCGAACATTTGTTATAAACATTAAACTAGTTGGTAGTTATTAGAATTAAAACTTTCTTTATGTTGTTTCGATCCACATAAACAACAATGATGAAATACAAGGTATCGTAAATCATTCTTTTGGAAGAAAACCGTATTTCTGGCGAAAATTTTATAAGAGACAAAAAAGTTTCAAAATGAGGTCAGCTAGTGTCCAAGAAACAATTGACGTCATTTGAACAGGGGGTAACGAAAATACAAACTTTCATTTACGAATCACGCGCCATATTTAAATTTCCAGGTATTAAAAAATGATTACGTTTGCGTCAAAACACGTCAATAATAGTAGTAATTCTTAAGTCCCCAAATTAGTAAAAATCGATAAAGGCGTTTAAAAATTATTCCGAATAAACGATTTGAATTTGAGAACTTTAGCACCGTGTAGTGATAAAGATTTTGCTAATATTGAACAAAAGACTAATTAGTCGATAATTTTCCACCGTTTCGGTTTCCCCTTTTTTAAAGATAGGTTTGATTGAAGTTTTGAGATGTTTTGGGCAAATTCCCTTTGTAAATGTTAAATTAATAAGATGGCATAATGGTTTAAGTAAGTTGATATTTTTTAACACGAGACTAGATATATCATCATCTCCCATGATTGCCTTATTTCTAAGTGAATCAATTAGAATTGATATTTCGTGTGAATTTAATGGTTTTAGAAATATAGAGGACATGTTAGTTGAATTATTTAGATTAATATTTAGGTCCTGGTTTAAATTTTCTCTCATTTTGTTGGCCATGTTTTTCCCTAAGTTTACATAATAATTGTTAAAAATGTTACTTATACTTACCAAATCTTGTTTTAGGGTTTTCTTTTCATCGAGAATGCATAACAATTTTTCATTCGACGAGATTTTGAATTTCTTTGTCGTATATTCATTTAGGGTGTGCCATACCTTTTCAGTACTATCCTTATAATTTAAAAATTCATTTCTGTAGTATGCTTGCTTAAGATTATTTATAAGTTTCACAATTTTATTTCGGTAAAATTTATACGCGGCCAACGCCTCCTCGGTTTTTTTCTTTTTGTATTTATTGTAGAATTTGTCCCTTTGTTTTATTGATTAAATTATGCCTTGATATTTATACTGTTTCGTCACGATTTGTTTTGTTTGATTTGGTGGTGTGCTATATTGCAAAATAGTTGGATAATGGTCTGATATTTTCGAATGTAGAATTATTGGAAGCAGAGTTTGATTATTATCAATTGTGCTTCTAAGAAATATATGGTCCAAGCAACTCTTAGAATCATTTACTACCCTCGTGTATTTATTTATTATAGACCTAAAGCCGTTTTCATAAAGAAAATTTAAATAATTGTTGCTTTCTGATGATTCACTAAGTGTAGTAATATTAATATCGCCTAGAAATAGGTATGTCAATTTCGTTAAACACTTGCGCTCTCAAGTATTGTGATAGCTCTTCAATAAATAAGTTCGTGTCTACAGGGTGTGGCCTATATATAGCGGTAATTGAAATATCTCTATCTCTAAATTTTATTTGGGCTCTGATACAAGATATTCCTGCAATATTTACCATTTGATGCGAAACATTATATCCATTTTAATATACATAATCAACCAGTTATTTTTATTGACGTTTCCCGGATTATAAATTTGTTTACAGTTATTTAAATTAAATAAATCGGTATCAAGAACTCTAAAAGTCTTTGTTAAAACAATTAAATCAAACAATTCTTCAAATTGATTGATTAGTTACTTCTAATTCGGCAATATTTTTATGAATACTTTTTATATTGGGGTGAAAGATATTAAAGCTGTTTTTATTTTTAGATAGAGTATTTTTTGCTTGACCTATGGTCTCTCTATCATTATTTTCTAACTCATTTAAATTGAAATTCCTATTCCTTCATGGCAATTTTTTCTTTCTTTTGCTAAATTAATCAAAAAAGAATATATAATATAATATTACTTACTAAATGTATGTTTATAGATACGGATAACAATTAAAAAGGGATATTTTCTTTAATACGTACATACAGGGTGTTTCAATAAAAACTCCCAGGCCAAATATTTCGAAAACTATAAGTGACATGTAAATTCTGTAAACGCCAGTTTTTAGCCTCTAAGATTGTCTTCACAACTGTGTAAAAAATGTGTTTAAATAATACAAGATTTATGTGGCGCCATGGTGCAAAGAATTTCTTCGATGACAGGAACTTTTAAATGTTATGGTTCTTAAAGATAATTAATTTGTGATCAAATTATGCCTCATAAAAATTTTTGATCAATCCAACATGAACGGAGATATTTGGGGTTAAGTTTTTTATTAAAATAATTTTAACCAGTATTTCAATTATAAATATTTTTAATATCCTTTAGCAGATTTTAATTTAATTTTGGTAATGGTAATTTTAGTGATAAAACGCTCGTGTAGCGTCAAATTATTACGTCCAGTGACGTCTCAGGGGACGCCTTAACAAATGATATTAGCAAAAAATAAGAGACGCCACTGAGTTTTTGTTAATTTTTATATTTTTTTCGGATTAAGCAACTAAAAATATCCTTTTATTGTCTGTTAAATTGTTTTCATATCTTGCTTCGTTTTCGAGAAATAAAAACAATTTTATTGCATATGCATTAAGAAACAATTAATTTTCATTCATAATTTTGTATAATTTCTCATCAGTTCTTTCATAAAATTTAAAACATCTTTTAATTTTATTTTATTATGCTTTAATGTTTTAACTTTAGTTTTAAACAACAAAAAATACAACGTATTGATAATTTATGGTTTTGTTTCTTAATGCATATGCAATAAAATTGTTTTTATTTTTATTTCTCAAAAACGAAGCAAGATATGAAAACAAATTAACAGACAATAAAAGGATATTTTTAGTTGCTTAATCGGAGAAAAATATAAAAATTACCAAAAACTTAACCCCAAATATCTCCGTTCATGTCGGATTTATCAAAAACTTTTATAAGGCAAACTTGATCAAAAATTAATTATCTTTAAGAGCCACAACATTTAAAAGTTCCTGTCATCGAAAAAATTTTTTGCACCATGCGCCACCTATATCTTGAATTATTTAAACACATTTTTTACACAGTTGTGAAGCCAATCATAGAGGCTAAAAGCTGGCGTTTACAGAATTTACATGTCACATATAGTTTTCGAAATAATTGGCCTGGGAGTTTTTATTGAAACACCCTGTATATTGTTTAAAATGTCGTGTTTATTTATTGCTGTTTCTGGTGTTTTTTGGACCGCTGTCTGTATATAGTATTCTGTCTCTTTATCTTTTGTATATATTGTAACGGTAGTTTATAATTTGTTTCATTAAGTTATCATTGTTTGGAATTTCCCTCGTATTTATTATTTGAACCTTTTATGTGACATGAAGTCATTATTGACAGATTCATATTTTTGATCCCTTCGTATAAAAAACAACTCGCTTAGTTACCGACGACTATAGAAGCGCGCGAAATTTCCAGATTGATTCGAAAGCTAACTTGAAGACCACCATTACTATACATCGGTCAGATTGATCCATTCGAGATCAAACTTTGAAGAAAGTAAGATTTTGGAGACCTGATAGGTGAGATCCTTAAGGTTAAGGGTGATAAATATTTAAAATTTGTCCTCATTGCTGCTGTTGAGTCTACTCCCGGTGACCTGACACGAGAGTAGTACTCCAAAACAGCGGAATCCCATTTTTTAAAACCTACCTTTGGAGAGATTATACGCGGTGATCCGACACTCTCCATAATAGTAAGATTCAGGGTGATAAATATTTAAAATTTTTCCCCATTCCCGCTGTTGAGTCTACTCGCGAAGGCTTGACACGAAAGTAGTACCCCAAAATAGCGGAACTCCTTTTTTTCTATAAATCCAGCTATAGAGAATATACGCGGTGACCTGAACCGAGTATAGTTCTCCTTGATAGTAAGATCATAGAGAATTTTGATTACTGTTGGGATATTATATTCAAAATCATTATAAAGCTAGACTTGTCAAAGATTATATTTTAGGTTTTATCCATATTTGAAGTCATCAAAAGAGGTTTATTCCATTGGAAGTTGACAGGAGTTGGAAAAGTTACCCGAAGAGGTTAACCTGATTTGAAGTCGACAGAAGTTTTAAGAAAAGATTAATCTGTACAAAGAAAAAAAAGAAAGGAAAGTTTAAGCCGGTTTTAATGATGTTATAAAATATTAACATTAAATAAAGAAAAGAATTGTTCATCTCAGTCGTTTATCTAATCGTTATAATCTTCACTCAGAACTACCCAGGTATTATAATAGGTATAGTTATTTACAGAAAAATATCTGTTACAATATGCGCCAAGGATTTCTTGAAGACCCCTCGTTTTTTTTGCTGCGACTTTGTCCATTGGGTGCTATTTCTACCTATATCTACGTTATCCAAGTCGCTTCTTCGCTATAATCAGACACGTATTTCGAGGGGGGGGGGGTCCAGGGGGTCCGGACCCCCTCCCCGCCAGAACGAATTCATAATCATATAATGCCCCCTAAATCCTGCTATCCACTAAAATGGTTTTGAGTCCACTACTTCTGGATTTTTTACTATATTAGTCGACGAAACTGTGGATGTGTCTGGTGTTGAGCAAATGTCGTTTTGTGTGTGTCTAAAGAAAACTGAAAACCTATTATCCGAGAAGATTTTCCGTCTTTTGTGCCAGTGTCTGATCAATCAGCTGAAAGTATATGCAATTTTGTCCTTGACATGAACAAATGTGTAGGCCAAGATTGCGATGGGGCAGCAAATATGGCTGGGCACGTTAGTGAACTTCAAACTAGAATTCGAGAGTTGTATCCGATAGCTATGTACGTACACTGTGCAAGTCATCGATTCAATCTTGCCTTGTCAAAAGCTTAATCACTACCAGCAGCTAGGAATTGTCTTTTTGTCGTGAACCTTTGTCTAACTTTTTCAGAAACAACTCTCGTGCCAATCACATTCTGGCACAGCAAATAACAGAACTTTTGCTTCAAGCCAAGAAAAGTAGATTAATTCGCTTGTGTGAAACTCGTTTTATAGAAAGACATGACAGCGTCTTGGTGTTTGTAGAACTGCTAAAGCCAATTGTATCTGATTTGCAAATAATTTCTAACGAAACTAGAGATACTTTCTCTAAAGCTATGATGTTTTTGGATACGATCGCAAAGAGCGAATTTATTGTGTCGCCCTCATCTAATAGTTAATTTGCAAGATTGCTTCGAGACTCCAACGACAGTATTGTCAACATTTCAAGCCCTACTACCAGCGTTTGCATCGCCTGATAAAGCCACTCCAGCTACAACCCTTATCTATAAATTTTGATGAAGAATATTTAGTGTCTGCTCTCCAAGGTGAATACTATATTATGGTGTAATCGAGTTTCTAAAGAAACAAACCTCGAAACACTCAGGGTCCTTGAAATATGCAACAAAAACTTTTTCCCAATCATCCATCATTTACTGACCATTTTATCCACCCAACCAGTGACCGCTGCTACGTAGAGGTCGCTTTCGACTATGAAGAGAGTGGAACTTGTGAGGTCGTAAGCTATAGATTATCCAGCTGTTTTAAGGTTTTTTAGTTTTTCATTATTTTTATAGAGGTTCGTCTTGCCTAAATATGAAACAAATTAAAGTACCAATGGAGCTTTCTCGGATTTTCCAGCTAAATAGAAGTTTTCCGACGAGCGTGCGCAAAGTAGTACTATGCGCACGCATTTCCGTGTGCAAAGTTACACTATTCCGCACTAGTGCGGATAAGATTTTTATCCGCACCGGGTGCGAAGTAGCACTATTCAAAAATCTCCTTGGCAGGGAATATTTATATTTATTTTGGTAGCTGTAGACAATTTTATGCAATGTGCGAAGCCGTTGCAAGTGTATTCTCTTTTACCTTTTAATCGTAATTCACGATATTCGTATTTCAGCCTAAAACGAAAAAAATTCTATTTTTTAAGTACCTCGTATAGTGATAAATGATTATAATATTGCCAATCAACAATAAATGTACATGTTGATTTTGGCACATGATGTCAGATTTTTCTCCGTTTCTATGTCAACAAGAATCTACAAACACCGACACTTTTCTTCATCATCAAATCCTCAAAAAGTATAAACGCTGTTAAAATGAGCAGCTCTGACGAGGAGCTACCAGATTCCATTCTAGAGGCCGCAAACTCTGCAAATTTAAATTTATTGCCCGCTAAATCCCAAGAAAAATACGAGAAGCAATATTAACAATTTGAATACTGGTGCCGCAACAAAGGGACAAATAGTTTTAAGGAGGAGGTCTTCTTAGCGCATTTTGCAGATTTACAAAAATCAGTTCAGCCAAATACTTTATGCAATAAGTACTCTATGTTAAAAAGTGTCCTTAAAATCAAAATAAACTTGGATTTAAGTCAAGTCAAGCTAACATTGTTTCTAAAAAAGCAAAATGTGGGATATCGTCCAAAAAAGGCCAACATTTTTGACAAAATTGAAGTTTCCAGATTTATGGAAGAAGCACCTGATCAAATTTACCTTCTAATAAAAGTCGCCACCATTTTTGGGTTGGTCGGTGCTTGCAGGCGCAATCAGCTTTGCAAGATAATGGTTGATCACATAGAGAATAAAGGAAATTTGATAGTCGTGAAAATTCCTGACAGTAAAAACAATACTTCAAGAATCTTTGTAGTATCTAATGAAACAAATAAGGGATATTATTTACAACTCAGACTAATATCTGATATGAAGCTCGTAGGAAAAATGTTGTTCCTAACACGTGCGCAAAGTGCTTTTCCGCACGCAAGAATTTATCCGAACTCCGCTACGCGTCGTTTGTCCAACTATAATTGCGTGCGGAAAATTATCACTTGGCGCACTTGTTAGGAAAATAACTATATTAATGTCTTTTTCCGTGATATTAATCTATATTAGTGAATTTATATATTCCAGGATAAAACTTAATGTTCCATTAAACTCGTTTAGTTTTTATAGTCCAAATACTACTATATTATTTTTGCGTGATTTAGGCTCCAAATTTAGGCATCTAGTTTTTAAAAGTTTTACTTCTTTATTTGTTTCCTCGATTCTTTTTAGCGCGGTTTGTTGTATGTGGATTTTTATTTCTTCCGTTTAGTTATTATTTGCTTATATTAGAAGTTGGTACAAATGTTGTTGATCTGGTGGCAATGCCAATGCTACCATTCTTACTTGAAACTTTATCGTATTTTTGCGTTGTTGGATTGAAGACTTTTTTTCTATTTTAACTACATTTAGCATGTAGCATGACTTTAAGAACCGAACACTGTGCACTATTTATTTAATATAAATTTAGATCCTTTTAAAGTGGTTTAGTGTTTCAGCTATGGCTATTATACAATATCACAGTACTAATAGTATATTCTGTCCACTAAAAACCGATATTTTAGCTAATATACTGAGAGTACGTGAGAATCAACTTATCGCCACGACAGCGATACATAGTGATAGCTCTCTAATTCCAGCCAATAGAGACAATAGAGCATCGGGCAAGTAAACGCTTCGGTGATTTGATAAAGCTTTTTCTTTAGAAAATCCACTCCAACAGGTTACATAGACATTATTTCTTTATATTTGTTTACAATTTTTTTTTATACACGATGTATTTTTAACTTTGTAAGGATTTTGAAAATAAATATTTTTGAATTTGAATTTGAATCAAGAATTATGTTGGTCGAAGGTGCCCTCATGTAATGGAAAACGGCACCACACACGATCAAATAATTTTCGCGAACTGTTGTTTTACAACACTAGGTTGTACAACGTAGCGTAAAGAAATTTTAAGGTTATATAATTTTTAAGTGGCGAAACTAGGTGGATGCAGTGATGCCGATACTTTCACTTGGTAGGGATAGTGGATGATTTAGTTTCACCTAATTTAAATGTACCCTTTTATGTATACCATTTCAAAGTTTTCTTCTCCAAAAGCAGACATGTTATAGATAATATAATATGTTTAAGGTCGCCAATGTAGACGTGCTGTTTAAAATAATACATTTCTTACCAGCACGGCAATAATTTCAAGCGTTAATACATTATTATGGAGTCAGGTGAGTAGGATGAATAAAGAAACCATTTGACGCATATAGTAGTTAGTATTTTCAGGCATATGTTTTTTCAAAATACGGTAACGGCGCGTGCATATAAATATTTCGGGCTCTGACACCCATATTTGACAGTAATATTTTAATCGCTCAAATTTAATGCTTTCGGATTATCGTTAGGTACTTTACTTACGTATTTGCATTCTTACATTATTATTGTAATTATTATTCAGTGAAGAACATCATTAATATCAACCATCCACAAGAAGGAAAAGCGGGATGACTGCGATAACTACAGAGGCATTGCTGTCACGAGTACCCTAAGTCGAGTGTATGAGAAGATCATAAAGGCAAAAATTGAACTGAAATATCGGGACATGGAAGCCGAAGAACAGGCAGGATTCCGAGCGGAAAGATCCACCACAGACCACCTATTTTGCGTCAAATAACTGATAGCAAGAAGCTCAAATTCAACCAGGAAGTGCACCTTTTGTATGTGGACCTTGAGAAAGCCTATGACAGTGTACCCCAAGATCAGTTATGGAAGGCCCTCGAACAAGCAAATACTAGCGCAACCCTTATAAAACCCTTTACGAGGAAAACAGGGCACAGATTAAAATCGGAATACAAAGTTCGATAGGTTTTAAAGCAGATAAAGGGCTTAAACAAATGTGTTGCATTTCACCCAAATTATTTAAAATATACCTGGAACAAGCACATAAACCCTTGAAAAGAAAATGTAGTGCAACTGGCATCCCACTAAACGAGACCACACTGTATACCCTATGCTTCGCAGACGACCAGAGAGTGGTGGCTCAAAAGTACGACGATCTAAAGTATATGACAAGAAAGCTAATAGAGGAATTTTAAATGTGGGGCTTGGAAGTAAATATAAATAAAACTGAGTACATTTGTATTGGGGGCCTGCAGCAGGACCTAATGCTAGAAGATGGACAATGTATAAAAAGATGCCAAAACTATTCGTACGTAGGAACAAAACTCACAAACGATGGTATACTGGACAGAGCAATCAAGGAAGAAACATGCAGGGAAGGAGAGCTACAGCTATGATGAATGGAATACTGTGGAACCAGCAGGTATCAAAACGAAACAAACAAAGATATTTAATACAATCATAAAGAGTTTTGTCACTTATAATAGTATGGCAAATCAAAGAAAGAGCCGAAGGACAACTAAGGGCTACGGAGATGGACTACTGGAGACGAGCAGCGGGCAGATCAGGGATGGATAGAGTTACTAACGAGAGGATTAGAGAGATTATGGGAGTAACACACCACATAATGAATGATATTAGGGTAAAACAACTGAAGTGGTATTGACATGTACAACGGATGAACAAGGAAGACGAAAACGAGGGAGACCCCGGAAAAGTTGGAAAGAGGGGATAGGCAAGGAGATCAGGTTGAGAGAGCTGGGGGAAGACCTCTGGCAAGACCGAGATCAATGGAGACTGAAAAAAGTTTTGCTTTTAGTTTCGGCCACCACACCTCCACATTTTAGCAACGTAATTACAACGTGGCTTGGACGTGATTGTATAAGATCCGAGAACGTCGTTGAGGCGTAGCTGTCACTTCATTATAGTCTCCACGTATAGCAAAATCGGTTCTATCACGTGAGCATAATTTTGGCAACACACTATACAGTTTCTAATGCAGTGGTCGCTACGTTCCATGCTATTTGCGGCCAAGCAGTAAATTAATCCTATAGCAATATTTCACGAAATACAACTTGGAGTAAAATTCCTTACCGAATCTCACTCGAGGTCGAATTAAAAACCCAAAAATGAATATTTTAAGAAAATTATACCCTTTTTCCGAAAGAATTAAACTTCTATATTACATATTGTGATAATTCACCGAAACGTGTTCTATCTCAATGTCAATAACACCTTGTGTATTAACAAAGCCGTTCAAACAATAATAAGTATGTGTCGAAAACACAGAGACAACGCGTCCCGCAGTTTATTTAATATTAAATTAAAAGGATCGATATTTCCTAATCTTTTTATATACTACTTTCATACGAAATGTATACTTAATATAAATTTATGGAAGCTTTTTTAATATAATAACGTATGTGCTTTTTATTACGCCGTTATATACAAAAGTCTTAATATAGCTGAGAACGTTTTATGACACAATAGTTGCAGAATACAAAATTTGGAATACACCGGAGTAGAATTAATAGAAAATAATACAACAAACGCCCATTTTTGCCTTGAATTTACCATTTGCTTTTGTTTAAAACAACGGAAGCTCGCCGGTTTATAATTCTGAGGTAAATTTCCATTGTCGCTTGGGTGCCATAGTTTCTGAAGAGAGAAAATGGAAACCTGTTTATAAACTTACAATTCTACGGCATCTTATGGTATTACATTAGAGCCTAGGGGAGAGCAGGACAAAACCGGTTAGGCGGGTTAAATCGGATATCTCCATCATATTTTAAATGATTTACCTTATTAATCTTAGTTATTCAGAAATTTTATATTAAGCGGAACGTAAAAGAGTCGCAACATTTGCGCTGTAATAACGAGTGTTTGATCTGGCCAAACTCAGATATATTTACAATTACGATTGGTACAGCAACTGATTACAGTTAAACGGAGTATGTTTTATGACTCTCTGGCACATTACTACTGTAATAGCCACAGTATAAGACTGATTCGTTTATACTTACCCGATTCAATTAAAACTCCGTTTACCAAAAATTAACACCTATTTACTCCATTTAAATATCACTTATAGACGAGATGTTACAACAATTTTAACTACTTAATATGACATATACAGTGCGTCCATAAAGTCTTGCACAAATTCATTTAAAATTCAGGTATTTACTTTTTAAAAACGCTCGGACACGTCAATTAGTACTTTTGTTTGCGCATTTTTTAACGTAAAATGTTTTTATACAGGGTGTCGCACGTATGAGGTATGAGGTCATCAATAAATGTGTTTAAAATAAATTTTCAAACGTCAATATTTCGGAAACCGTGATTTCCAGAGCTGTTAAGTGTTCATCATAGAATTCAAAATTGATATAATATACAGGGTGTTCCATTAAAAAAAATCCTTAATGACCTCATACCTCATACGTGCGACACCCTGTATAAAAACATTTTACGTTAAAAAATGCGCAAACAAAAGTACTAATTGACGTGTCCGAGCGTTTTTAAAAAAAGTAAGCCCCTGAATTTTAAATGAATTTGTGCAAGACTTTATGGACGCAGTGTAAATATGTATACAGTTTGTATCAGTCAAATGGAATAAATTCGATAATAAATACATGGGGGCGTGTCCGAGAAAACGCTCGGACACGTCGATTGGTATTTCTAGTTGCGCATTTTTTTTAATAAAAATTTTTTATACAAGGTGTGTCATGTAACAGTGGTCAATACTAACTTTCTTATTTTAAATGCAATACCCTGTATATTGTTCAATTTTTGGATTTTTCAGAAAATTTTAGACATATTTTATGTACAATGTTCTATACCTATCTTTAAGTGTTTCGGAAATATTAAGTGTTTCAGATTTATTGCAAAAATCAACAACACACTAAAAAACTAATAAACAATACTGTTTTTTTCTCGATGATGTAAAAATAAAAAAAAAAATAATGTAGGAGATGTTGAAAATGTTCGCCGCGAAAGTTTTGGCAACAACTTAATCTTAAATAGAAATTTTTTCTAACGTTACTGAACATCTCAGGCGTGACCGATCTAATCGTAAGCGTTATTCGTTTTCTTAAGTCGAGGGGTTTAGTTTTGTATCCAATATGTTTGACATAACCCCATAAGAAGAAGTCTAATGGCGTCAGATCAGGGGATCGTGCTGGCCATTCCATCGATCCACGCCTCCCTATCCACCGATTTGGAAATACTCGGTAGAGGTACTGCCGGACATTGATTTGGTAATGGGGCGGTACTCCATCTTGCTGAAACCATATCATATTCGCTGGAACTTGTGGGTTTGCTGGATCAGGATATAAGTTTGTCAAAGTTGGCAAGAAATTATTTTGGAGCAGTGCTAAATTATTATCGGCATTTAGATTGCCATTATTAAAAAAGGGACCTATGATATGATCTCCAACAATTCCTGCCCAAACATTAACCTTTTCAGGATATTGCGTATGTTCTTCTCTCATCCATTGAGGATTTTCCCTAGACCAATAACGGCAATTCTGACGATTAGCATGACCGTGAAGTGTAAAGGTGCACTCATCAGAAAACAAAACATGTTCTAATTGGATCACATTGTTATCTAATATTGCCATTATTTGTTTACAAAAATACGTTCTCCTATCAAAATCGTCTTCCATGAGCTCATGATTAGGTATCATTTTACAGGGATACATTTTATTTTCTTGTAATGTTCGAATAATCGATGAATAGCAAACATCGAACATTGGGGCTGTTTTTCGACTAGAACTATGTGGGTTTTCCTAAAACTCGAGCATAATATCTAATTTGGTATCATCACTTATTGCATTGGCAGCTACTTTTTTTTATCTGCTTTACATGTCCAAGCTGGCGAAACTGCTTTTCTATTTTATCCCTTGAGTTATAGGCGGCAAATTTGGAATTTTTTTATAAAATCAGCGAGCAACTTCCATTTGTGTCCGTGTTTTATCTCCATAACCAATCATCTGTAGAATTGTTATTTTGTGCATTTCTGTTAAATAAACCATTTTTGTGATTATGCAGTTAACGAAATTCAAACGACTATAACACTGACAACTACTGTCATACAGACAGACAACAATTTTCTAAGGTCAGGCGTTTTAAACAAAACTGTTTCTACCTTTTTTTATTTTTTATCAGTAAAAACATTTTATTTCATACTGTATTGTAAAACACACCTTTACATATTTTAATTTAGTCCAGAAAAAAAGGTTTTTTAGCACTAAGTCCGGTAAAAATTTTTTACCGGACTAGTCCTGTAAAATTTTTTTACCGGAATAGTCCTGTAAAATTTCTTTACCGGACTGAAATTTGTAAGTTTTAGTTTAATCAATGTCAAACACACAATGTTTCCACCAGTAAATATAAGCACTTTTCAAGTATACGACGCAGAATAAAACTTCATTATAATTTCAAAACATAATTATAATTTTCAACAGAACAGTATGAAATAAAATATTTAATTTTCAGCCATGTATGTAATATTGACATTCCTGTCTTTTTAGAAATTTGAAAATGCAACATTTCTGTCTTTTTACTTCCGATCAACATTTTCCATCCTAGGACGGAAAATGCGTTTCCATCCTAATACATTTCAATCCTCATTTTCTTGCCCGGTATTTTTGAGTAGGTCTTATATAAATGGGGTAAAATAAGAACACAGGAACTATCCGATTCTTTATTCATTCATATTTTTATTTATACACGTTAATTGTTAAATTGACATTGTTATTTATTACAGAAATTTTCAAACCCTCTTGAAGTTGAGTTTGATTTGAAATTCGTATTTCTTGCGATGCAGCTTTACTTGAAATACTTGGTAAATCAACAGTTTTAGAGGAAGATGATAACATTTTAGCAGTCTTTCGTTTGTTCTCTAGTGAGGATTCTACATATCCCTCCGCAACTGCACTCGATTTTCATCCGCCGAGTCTTTATAGCAGCAAGACATCAGCTCCATTATCAACCAATAAAGTAGCAGCTGTTCATCGAAAAGCATGACCCGTGAAAGACCCTACATTTGGAAGTTTCAAGAAAGTAGCTATCTTTTGAGGAAAACTCGCGATTGAATGATATCCAATAGCCTGATTATGTAATTTTTCATTTCTCCATTGGACGAAAAACCTGTCATTTTGAATGTTGTTTCGCAAAGTCACATATTTCTGAAAGACGTCAATCTAATTTGGGTCACTTATGATGAAGGATCTATTTATTTGTCTTCGTATCAGGGATTTCGATGACGACATTTTCTTGCAAAACATTAACATGGGAAATTTTTATCTTTACTAGTTCATCACTCCTGCATGCATCCGAGACTCCAACAATAAGCGCAATGTTTATACACAAAAATTCTTCAGGTGCTTTAACCAAAAAATCTCTGATGTTTTCTCTTGAAAAAACACTTTTTAGGCCGAAAGCCTACACTTTTTCGCTTCAAAAAAGCCACAAGTTTTGAATGCTTGGAAATGTCGACCTTTTCTCTAAGTTTCAGTATACTTTTTATCATACTGTAGGTAGTCCATAAAGTGGAAGATTTTTTTTCTTTAGAGATCTCACCAAAATAGACCAACAAAACGGTCTCTGATGTAACATTAGTTATTCCTCTGCTGCTACACCATGCCTGGAATGTATTAAAAGCTTTCTCATAACGTAGCTTACTTTTTGTAGGTAGCAGACTTTCTTCAATCTTATCCGCTGCTTCTTTCAAATTAGGCGGAGTATAGCTAATTAACTCGTCGTCACTATCGGAGAACATCTTTAATCTGTATTCTTTTTCTTAAAAAAACGCTGACTTTCAAAAAATTTTAAGCGACAACTGCTGTCAACTGGTGACAACGACTAAAAATGGAAATGAAAGGTAATAACCGGTGCAACAAGATTTATTATTTCAAAAAAGTCTATAGTGCAAAATCATGAATATTACTATAAATATTACTTGAATCATAAATTCATGGCTGAAAATAAAATACATAGTATACAATCCATGACGGAAAATTTCATTGCGGTCTCGAGATTATAGTTTATAACATTTTCCGTCTCGTATTGTAATATACTAGTACGTCATTCATCCGGCAAATCCTTTACAGTATTCATTTCAATATTCCAGACTCGGCTCCTTCGTCGCCTCCTCTCGAAACATTTCACTCATACTGTAAAAGTTGATTTACCGGACTTATACCGTAAATATCTATTACCATCAATTTTCAACATCTCCTACAATAATGTTTTTTTTGTTTTTTACATTATCAAGAAATAAACAGTATTACTTATTAGTTTTTTAGTGTGTTCTTGATTTTTGCAATAAATCTGAAAACACTTAATATTTCCAAAACAGTTGAAGATAGGTATAGGATATTGTACATGAACCATGTCTAAAATTTTCAGAAGAATATAAAAATTGAATAATATACAGGGTGTTGTATTTAAAATAAGAAAGTTAGTATTGGCCACTGTTACATGACACACCCTGTTTAAAAAGTTTTTATTGAAAAAAATGCGCAACTAGAAATACCAATCGACGTGTTCGACCGTTTTTTCGGACACGCCCTCCTGTATTTATTATCGAATTTATTCCATTTGGCTGATACACACTGTATATGTGAAAACTTTGTTCTCTGGCCACTTGCTGTGGTATGTAGCAAGTGGCTAGAGAACAAAGTTCTCACATATATATGATATATTATACATATTTATATGTCATATTATGATTACCACTTGCCAAGTAGTATTCTGTTACTATTTATTACCTACTTGACTTGCGAATCTACTACACTTTATGAATACGAATTGTGTGACGTTAGACAAACTGCACTGTGTGTGTCTGTGGGATTTATTAATATTCCACTACGAAAAACTCGTTACCACAGTAAATGTTGTTGTATTATTCGTGCCTTCAGAAAAGAACCGGCTGGGTGGAACCCAGTCGCGGAGCGAACCTCTCTCGTCAAGATGTTGTTAGCGAGCCCCTACCGAAATTCACCGATGCATTGCAGTGGCTAACCTACTTTTCTCGGTGCTATCATCGGGGACCAATTAAAAGTGATTAAGCATGTGGGGTACCGGCCCTAGTAGTCCGTTATCGTCGTTACCATCGCGACCACGTTTTTACACAGCCAATTAGAAAGTAGAGCGGATTATAGACGAAACTGCTGTTACTGCCGGGTATCGGCACGTCACAAAGAACCTCATTTGCATATTATAAAGTGAGAACAAAGACCACTAACTATAAATAGATTTGTTCTAGACTACTGTGCTGTTTTGTACCGTGCGAGCAAAATTTATTATCATCAAAGTATACATCTAAGGCCATACTGCCTAGCGGTAGAGCTTAATGCCTGTTGGGTGTCAGTAAATACCAGTATTATTAATCAATCAGTTATTAACAGTCGTTACAAGTAGTCTAATTTATCGCTAATTCATCTAATTTCTTACACAATTCAACCAATGGGTTTTACGGAACAACATAAGAGATTCATGGTTGAAACGCATTTTCGAGACAGTGAATAGTAAATATTCTTTAAGCTCCCGAAAGATGTAGAAACAACTATTAGAAATCACAATATCATCTGCATAAATTCATTCATTAATCACTACTCTATTATTCATTCCTGTAACGGTTGTTTAAATATTTCTTCACATGAGCTAACCCTCCTCTCTTCTTACTGCCGCCAGTTTCTGCTACTTCACTGGTTTGTTTTTTATGCTTAGAGGGTTCTTAAACCTATTATTTTTCTTTCATAACTTCCTCAGTATCAATTGAAGAATTTTTATATTGTTGTCCTTTATGTTTCCTGCTATATTATTCCTCCTTACTCTACATCTTTGATCTTTTTACGTGGGTTGAACAATTAATATAGACTTTAATTTCATCGCAATCTTCTTTCTGCCATTCTGCTTTATCTTGCCTTTTTCTTATATTTATCTGTGTTTTCTTGTATTCTTTTACATCGTGGTTTTTGTAATGTATAAGTCTTGCCATGAGTGGTTACATAATTGATCCTTGTATGATTTGCATCTATATATATTCACGAATGGTACATAATTTTATATTTTACGCTCTACCACCTACCTAAAAAAAAGTCCTTGAGGTTTACTAAAACCTAAAATAAAACATTTCTTAAAATAACATCTCTGTTATATTACAAGAAAATTACCTAAAACATTAATTAAATAGAACGATGGCCTTGTTACAAAATATCTTCTCGAAATTACAAAATGTAATCTGCTGCTATTGATGGTGACTCATATTACGCCAGACTAAACACTGAGATTAATTATATAATAATTGTAGTTAACAATAAAACAGATATAAAACGTTGGACCGTCCAAAACATTTTAAGTAAAAATAAAAT
The DNA here is from genome assembly GCA_963920685.1 of Polydrusus tereticollis. Classification (NCBI taxonomy): domain Eukaryota; kingdom Metazoa; phylum Arthropoda; class Insecta; order Coleoptera; family Curculionidae; genus Polydrusus; species Polydrusus tereticollis. The sequence goes on along the minus strand of OY987332.1, from coordinate 44,622,457 downwards.
ACCATCATACCACATTCAACTAATGCAAGAACTGAACGACCAGGACTATGGAGTCAAAGTTACTTTCTGTGAATGGGCCAACAAAAGATTCAGTAAGACAAGTATTTTTTCAATTATGCATTGTTTCTTTGCGAAGCTACGTCAACAAGCATGGAAGTGTCAACAGGCATAATTTCTATTATTATGCAACCGCCAACCCACATTGTGTTAGAATTCGCAGTCAAGGAAGATGGTCACTGAATGCGTAGGGTGTCAGAGTAAGAAGTTATGTCCTGGGCCCTTTTTTTTTGAAAAACAATTAACTTGACCAGTCTATTTCGATTTTTGCAAAATGAGTTGCCACGCCTGTTAATTGATTTGCCATATTTTGTAAAAGAAAGAATGTGGTATTTACTTGATGGAGCTGTGCACCATACATACGGCGGTAATTAATGAACATTTAAACAATGAGTTTCCTGATAGATAAATAGGTAGAAGTGAACCATTTCAATAGCCATATCGTTCTTCATACAACAAAATGGATTTCTTTTTATGGGGACACGTCAAAGATGAAGTTTATAAAGTGCCTCCAACCACAGTTTAATTTCGTCGCATTTTCTTTCCTGTCATTCTGCTTTATATTGTCTAACTTTTTTATATTTACCTGTGTTTTAAATCGTAATTTTTGTAATGTATTCTTTTCGTCACGGGAGGTTACACAATTGATGATTATATGATTCGCATCTATATTTATTAATGTATGTTACATACAATTCTGTTACGATCAATATAATCTCGTCATCTACCTGAAAAAAAAAAGTCCTTGAAGTTAACAAGAACCTAAAATAAAACATTTCTTCAAATAACATCTCTGTTTTATCACAAAAAAATTAATTAAAACGTTAATTAAATAAAACGACGGCCATGTTACAAAATATCTTCTCGAAATTACAAAATGTAATCTGCTGCTATTGGTGCTGATTCATATTACGCCAGACTAAACACTGACATTAATTATGTAACTGTAGTTAAGCTTCAGTAAATGCGAATTTAAAAACAGATTAATAAGCAATTTATATGTAAATATAGTAAATATTTTTACATTTACAACTATATAGCGTGGTCATTTTACGAATGGACCGAACATATTTCTAGACTAGAGAAAGAAAAAGTTATCATATTAAAAATTTTGTAAATTACAACAGTTATATCTCGCAAGAATTCGATATTCATTCAGGTCAGTAGCGGCTCGTGATATTGAAACCAGGTAGTGCTGCATACAAGTCCAGTTAAAAGTTGACGACAGGTTATTAATAAACGCACCATTTCTTATGATTTCAAATACCTACTTGTTACGGTTCGAAAATTGCATTTTCATAGTTTGGTTATCTATGTTAAGTTTTCGGTTTTAAATTTTAAAAGTACCTGTGTAGACTCTCACCTTAGACATTAATTAATTATTAATTAAGTTACCTGTAATAGCCAATATTTTCACTATGTTTAGTTTGAAACCTTTGTTGATTATATTTATATTCCAGAAATGTTTTGTATCTTGTAAGACATAGCCAAGTGGATTGATTTCTTCTGTTCTTTGTTTCATACTACTTGCAGACAGGTCTTATTTCAAATCCTTGTTTTAGTTAATTAGTAATTCGTGAATTTTTTAATCTTAACCTGGTATTTAAGGTGTAGGTTAAATGTCTCGGATGTTTTTAAGAAAATCGATAATTTGTTACGCAGGTCAGTGTCAGACTGACAGTTCTGTGCATTTTCACGACCACGTCTGGTCAATTGTGTATTACTTTTTTGCGGTCGCGATTGGTTGACGCGGGTAGTCAAGGTTTTGTTATTAAAAGAGGTTATAGTTGTTCATGGCTAACTATGACTAATTTGTCAATAATTGTTTTTTGGTATCTATTTACGTTGAAGAGGGAATGTTATCGCCTTGTCGACAATGGACACTGGAAGTTAAAGCACGTTTGTGAAAATAGCTACATAAGTTTAGTTTCTTGAACAGGGAAGGCTATGTAGTGCCCATAAAACATCCACAAACGTCTTAAAAAGGATGTGGCTTTGTAGTTTGCCTATTATTTGGGCGGAATGCCGATTTAAAATACTTTGCCACAAACTTCAATAAGCGGGCCTAGACGCCATTCTGTAGATTGGAACTCTCGTTAGTTATTTGAGGGTTTTTTTTGGTAGGGGCTAGAAGTCCAAGTTTAAACTGGAGTACCAGTATTTACTTATTGGAGTCGCCTGGACGCGGGTCGTGCCAGTTGCCAGGTATTATTGGAATTTTTGGAGACTAGCAGTGTTGCTGTATCCACGTTAGTTATTTGAGGGACCATGTGTGTGTGTTTTACTGAAGATCGAGACTTCATGAACTATGGGTAGCACATAAAGTTTTAGCTAAGTATCATTACCCTGTGATCATTTCTCTTTAAAAACTAGTCAACCTAAAATCTTAATATTTTGCATTTGCGTATTGTTCGATATACAGTGTTTTGGTAAAGTTTTGCACCCATGTTATGTACAGAGCTTGTTCATTGTGAACGTGTAGCGTATGTCGACATAACGTCAAGACGTCACAAGAGTCTCTAATAGTTTAAAACGTTAGGTGGTCTGTTACAGCTAATTTTGTTGTATATATAGTTGCAATTTATTATTATAAAATTAATATTCTTGTTTCCCGGCTAAAGGCCATTTGTTTCTTCTAAATTTAACACCTGTAACTTTAACATTTTAACTTATCTACGCCCGAGTGGCTAGTATGCGTATCGAGTAACCACAGGAACTCGTAAGATTTTGTATTGTACTTTAAGAATGCTCTTATGATAAATTTAGATAGTTGTGAGAGGTTCTTCCACAGACATTTCGAAAATTGGAAGTCTAAGGCAATGTCCTGGATGTAGGTCTATGTGGCCTGCCAGATCAGATAAAACAGTCGTTTTTACGGTGTCGGTCTGACAGTTGCCGTCTTGTGCAAGACCCTATCAAACTGGGTTTGATTTTTACTTATCCTTTTATTGATAACTTTGTAATTTAATCCTTCAGAACTTTTAGTGTCAAACCTAATACCATCACTTTTATATTACATTTTACTTATTTATCTTTTAACTTTAAGTACCTATTGTCCACCAAAGTAAGAGAAGCTTGCATTTATAAATCCAAGTAGCCAAGGGCCTAACACGACTTAAGAATAAATATTTGTATTGGCCTCTGCTAGAATTTGGCTTTTATTTCAAAGACAGCGACTTTGAAGAACTTGAGTGAATAAGAGCTTATAAGACGCTAATGTATACCGATTGTGACATAAGTGTTTTTTTTCCTAGATTGTTTTTTTCTGAGGCCAAACACTAAAACATTTAAAGACTTTTAAGTAAAATAAAACTAAGGTGGCTTTAACTTACTTATATAAGAGTGCTAAACCGCTCAATCTAGAAACAAAATAGCAAACCTACCGTGAGTTGAGCTAGCTAAGGGGTGAGTTTTCGGGCAGCACAACATAGGTCGTTTTTAGGGACTGTTGTCTGAAGTACATCCTCCAGGGCGTAGGGTTGCCAAAGTAAGGGTGGATAGGTTGCCTTGTTGCAGTATATTTTAGGTTACCCTAAGGTGAATACTGTCACCCAAGAATTATATTATTTAGGGAAAACGTCACATTGGCGAGACTTATAGATGAAGATGTTACACTGGCGTCGTATTATTGGCGAACTAAATATGTAACATACTCTTGAACTAGGTACAATAAAATGGTGTTTACTAACCACTTACCAAACTGCTCAAAACGCGTAAAATTATATATTAATATGATATAATTAACGTCCGTTTTTTTTTGCAACAGAGAAGTCAATATGCGAGGTGGAGGTGTCTTAATTGCAGTCAAAACGAGTATGTTGTTGAAAGTAGGTATTAGTGTACCCAAGATAGACTTAGTAGGAGTTAAGATAAAATAATAATATTAGTTATATAATATATGTATTCGTTGTTTTTATTACACCTAAGTGTATTTTTTCTAAACGGGATGAATTTCCTTCTTATTTAGAAAGCTTAGAACTTCTTTATCAACATAAATTTACCGTAGTTGGGGATTTCAATATTATATATTTAAGCGAGTACTACACAAGAAAGTATAAAGATCGCCAAATACAGATGTTGCTTAACTTAATAGAATTTTTTGATTGTCAGCAGTTGAATCATGTTTTAAATCTCAAAAACCATATATTAGACATTGTTCTAACTAACCTAAATTGTAATGTGCATGAAAGTACATACTGCTTTGTAGAAATTGATCAACACCATCCCCCTCTTACCATCGGAGTGATACTCAATAGTTCCAAGCAAAAATGTTTGACAAACAGTGGCCATACCTTTAAATTTAACCTTAGGAAAGCAGATTTTTAGGCTTGGTGTCAGTTATTTCAGAGTGCTAATTGGAATGATCTTGAATCTTTTAATGACGCTCACTTAGCCGTAAAATGTTTCTATGATAAAATCAATAATATTTTTGAAATATGTGTACGAAAATGCACACACAGCCGAAAATTTCTTGTCTACTTTGATAAAAATATTATTAAAAACATGAAAGATAAATTTAGAATTAAAAGTAAAAGAACTGGTGATTTGGAAATAAGAAATCAATTTTTAGAAACTAGAGGCAAAATTAAAAGAGACTTAAAAATTGCACATGCATAGTATCTTAATGAAATTCAGGTAGATTATAATGAGGATTTAAGGCCATTTTAGCAATATATCATAAGTGGTAAGACTGGCACTCCAAACAAAAGGTCAATGATGTTGAGTACACTGAAGGCAGGGCTGTATCAAATGCATTTAAATCCTTTTCTAGCTCGGTTTATGTTGAGCATAGTCCTGGAAATCTTGAAAATCTTCAATCTGAAATGTGCGAAATATCTGAAATTTTTTGCATTAGGCAGGTTAGTTATGAAGATATGTGTGATGCTATTTAGGGCCTAAAGATTAACAGAGCTGATGGACCTCTTAAATCACTATTTAATATTTTATTAAGGGCAAATACCTTTCCATAAATATAAAAGGAGGTAAAAATATGGCCTACATTCAAAAAAGAGGATAAATCTAACATACAAAATCATCGACTAGTTGCTTTATTGTCATGTCCGGCTAAAATATGCGAATCTATTATATACAAGTATGTGTACAGTTATGTCAGAAATAAAATTGCGGATTGGCAACATGGATTTTTAAATAAAAAGTCTACTACTACTAATCTATGTAATACTACACAATATATAGCTTAAAGCCTGGACACTAGATGCCAGGTAGACGTGATTTACACAGATTTCACTAAGGCATTAATTTGATAAAGTGTTGCACACTATCCTCGTATAAAAACTGCGATCCGAATTTGGATTTCATGAGAAAATGGTTAAAGTGTTTGAATCATATTTGCAAAATAGGAAGCAAAGAGTGGTTGTTTTGTGTGTTGTGGGGATATAATTCTGATGACTTAAAACTTTGTATGAGGCTTAAAGATGTCAATAATTGTCAGAGTCTCCAGAAAGATTTAAATAAACTATATCAGTGGACAATTAAAAATCGGTTGTATTTTAATATAAGTAAGTGTTATGTTCTTAGCTACAGCAGGAAAAAAAATCAAAATAAATTATGAATATTTAATTGATGGCACGACATTGGCTCGGGTTACGGAGATGCGGGATCTTGGAGTCATTTTCGATTCTGAATTAACTTTTAAAACTTATGTATAAATAAATAAATAAACATCTGAATTTAAATTGGCATTGGGACGGGTTCTGTGTATGTGTGTCATTTCCAGGATAAGGCGCATATTAGTACGTTCTCGATCCAAAATTCGTGTTTCTTTGAATTTGAAAATGTGTCCTTCCTGGAAATGATGAATGGCTAAACTTGACTTTGAATTGTGCACGTTACACTACAGCTACGTCTGTGGTCTGCTATTCTATTTCCAAGATATTGTTTCGTTTGTCCAATGTAGGAGGAATTGCAACCTCCACATTGGATTTGGTACACAACATTACTCATATGGTCAGTATTTGTCTTGCCTTTAATTTGTGAGAATAGGCTCGCTACCTTTATAATACTGTAACAAACAAGGTCTATATTGGGAGTTCGTAATTTTTTGGACAAACTTTCGGACAAGTTTCTAATGTAAGGAAACTTGAAGTATTTTTTATTATTAACTATACTGTTATGTAATGCACATGGTGCTGTATTTTGTATTGGGGGTGGTGGGTAAGGTGGTGGCTTGTTTAATATCCTATTGATGATCCCTTTTGGATAGCTTGTAACGGTGTTAATATGAAGTTGTTCTTTTTTTATTTATACTTGCGTCGTAGAACCGCAATTCCGTAGATCTACGGATTTCTTAGTGCATTTTATCAGAAGGTGGACATTTTGCTCATTTACTGTAAGGTCGAATTTGTTTATTTTTTATTTTTGGTTGTTATTTGAGGTTGTCCATGGATAGCTTTTAGAATGAGTTAAAGTGATTTTTATTTTTTTTTCTTGCAAACAAAGCCAGATATGAGAAAAACACAAGAGCATAACTTGCGGTTTTCGCTGACTTCTTAGACTTTTTATCATCCTTGTAATTAGATAAAATTGAATATACTATTATATTTACAATTATGGAAAAAACGCGCAATGTTTGTGAAGTTGTAAGACAGCGCCCCCTAGCGCCTAGTGTAAAATACATATTGCCGTAGTCCATAAGGTGATATATAGAGTGAGAAAAGTCCTTTTTAACAAATTTAAGTTTTCTAAATTATGTTAAGCTAGACCGGAGTTATAAGCATTTATTACAAAAAATGTTTAACATTCCCCCATCACTTTATTTGAAAAGTGACGAACACGTTCTATAGGTCAATTTTATTAATAAATCTTCGAAATATACAAAAATGTTATTTTCGGGATACCTTAACTAGGCGACTTTTGAGGAAACTTGGTGATTCATATTTACCGTTACTGTTGCGCCGTCTAGCGCCAGTCTGAGAAACTTGAGAATAATTTCCAGCAATTTCTCATGACCACTTTACCTAATATATTTTTTTTCCCGCAAGCCATACGACTAACACTTTCTGAGATACGGCCGACAGCCATTCTTAGCGGGACACCCGGTACACAAAATGAAATAAATTAAGTCAGTAAAATATTTTTTTATTCGTAGCGTTGCACGCCGCCCATGCTGCATAAAGAAGTTGCCGGCTATAACCCGAGATTCCGTTTCTATGCTATTTCAATTGACTTCCTATACAGTGTGTCCCAAAAGTTCCGCAATGTCCAATTATCTCACGAACCTTTTGGACACGCTTTATGAAATTTGGAACCTAGAGGGAATACAACATTCTGCGTTCGCTGGCAGTACCGGCGACGTTGCCAGATGTTCCACTTTCGAGAAATCATAGTCAACTTTTTATTTTTAAATGGTATACCCACTTTTTTTTTTTTAGTGGATTCCATGCTTAATTTGCTCTATGCTGGTACCAAAATATCAGGTTCCGAAATTGAAAGTAAGTTCAAATAAATGGTTTTTCTCAGAGCAGGTAATAGGTACCTATCCCGTTCTGACATCTACCTTTTCCAATGTGTTGCAGGTTGGACACACACAGGTTTCATAGAATGGCCCGCTAGGTCCCCCCTGACCTATCACCTCTGGACTACTTCTTTTGGGGTCATTTAAAAAATAAAGTATTTGAAACTAAACCTGAAAATATAGAAGACTTGCAGCAGCGAATATTAAATGAAGCTGATCAAATTACGGAAGAAGTTATACAAAATGTTCTTCAGAGATTTTATTATAACCTGGCGTATTGTCAAGAAGTACAAGGAAAACATTTTGAGCATTTAATAAAATAGTTTTCGTTTTAAAGTTACTGTTTTGTTACCTACAGATTTTTTGGATATTGTTTTAAAATAAATTGTTTGAAGCCTTTGATTTTTTTTCAATCTGATTTCTCAGAAATAGAAATAATTTTCTCTTACGTCATATCCAATTGTCACAGTGTCCAACCTGCAACACATTGGAAAAGATAGATGTCAGAACGGGATAGGTACCTATTACCTGCTCTGAGAAAAACCATTTATTTGAACTTACTTTCAATTTCGGAACCTGATATTTTGGTATTAGCATAGAGCAAATTAAGCATGGAATCCGCTAAAAAAAAAAAAGTGGGTTTACCATTTAAAAATAAAAACTTGACTATGATTTCTCGAAAGTGGAACATCTGGCAACGTCGCCGGTACTTCCAGCGAACGCAGAACGTTGTATTCCCTCTAGGTTCCAAATTTCATAAAGCGTGTCCAAAATGTTCGTGAGATAATTGGACATTGCGGAACTTTTGGGACACACTGTATACTTTACCACGTTTGTTAATAATAATCCTATATAAAATAAAATAAAAATTTATCTGTATCTTATCTAATCCGCGATATTTTTATATAATGTACATATTATATTATCACAAAAATATTTTTAATAATATGTAATTTCAAAACATAAAACAATTTATTCGACAAAGACTAATTAATTCTTCCCCTAAAAAAATTGAAAAATTCCTTTTTAAGCTTGCTGTATTTTTTGCAATAATTTTAACGCAAAAAATTAAAATTGCCTTTTTTTCGATGATATTATATTACGTATAAACTTAAATATACAGAACGATTAGAAGTCGATGGAACATTAGACGTTTATGGCGAACCAGTCAAGAGGATGATCCAAAATTTTGGTTTGTTGCATAAAGTCATATGCTGTACCCAGCTAAAATACAAGATGTTATTTAATTACGTGGCAAAGTTCAAGGAGTGATTCTCTAAGTGATTGTAAGACAAAGATGTTATACAGTGACCGGCTGAAAGTGCGCAGTGCAGAAAAATTCTTTATCTATGAATTAAGTAAATTTATTTTATTTCAGAAAAGTTCCGCACATGTATAAGCCAAAATAACACCCATCAAATCCGGTAAAAGTCCTATGGTATACGAGGGTGAGTCAAAAATTGGAAATTCCGCTAAGAGTAAAGTACCTCCACTTTTCAATTTAAAAACAAATTTTATTAAGAAATATTGTTTCAATGTCAAAGATATACTCAAATACGAAATTTCACTTATTTTGGACAAAAAATATGATTTAATCGTTCTCTCTCAATTACCCTGTATAAAAAGTGCATCGCAACCATACAGTACGCAAATTGTATTTTCTCTACACTTTGTTAGAGGTAATAATAGTATGCTAGATTAGTTAGTTTTAACCATATTATGACTTTTTAAAATAAATACATGAGAATATTAAATATTTTTGCTGCACACCTTATTTTATATTTTGAGGAAACAAAATAATTTAATCTAACTGATATTTTGTTATACACTTTAATTTAAGGCACCTCCGAAATTCTATATTTATACATAAAAGTACAACATTTTTTTCTTTATTTAGATTTTAATTGTGATCGTCGTAAGAAAAAAGTTAAAAATTAAAAATATTTTTTGTACGGATTTTGTTTACCACGTTAAATAATATTATTATAATAGGGATCAATATATTTTGTATACTTTAACTCAAAACATTTTAAGCACGTATATTCCATTTAAAATACAGAGGAATCTTTCTTTATATCCGAATTTGAAGCCTAAATAATAATAATAATACCAATCATTTTCCTTATCATCAAACAAAATAAGATCAACATGGAAACAAGTCAAACATTAAAATTAAATTAGTGACATTAAGTTAGTTGTGTTGCAAAAATAGAAGTTGAAAAGTTGTCTTTACATGGAAAAATAGAAATAGTTTTAATTCATGGCGACAATTAACACAGTTCACAGTAAGGGAATGGCTAAATCAACAATTCCCCTACCAATGGATCGGACGGTTTCCATCTCTGGCCTGCAAGATCGCCGGACATTATCCTCTAGACTTCGTTTTGTGGAGATACGTAAAAAAATCCAGTGTAAAAATATCGGCCTTTTAAAAATTTGGGCCATCTGGAAAATATTATTAGACAGTGTATCGCTAGGATAAATCCTACATTTTTAAGGAACGTAGGAAAATAATTTAATGAAAGAACTGGAAAATGTATAGAAAATGGAGGAGGCCTTGTAGAAATATAAAGTTATTTATTTATTTATTTATTCAGTAAAGCATCAACAGTTTACAACCAATAATAGATACTTTTAACTATGCTAGGTTGGTATATAATAGGTACATTGTACAGTTCCACTTAAAATACTAAACATTGTTACTTAGTTTATTATCAACGCACTTTGTAAATTGTCCAACACTGACTAAACTTACATCTATATCCCCTGCAAATTTATTATAAATATCACATATACGGAAAATGGGAGAATTTCTATATAACTCTGTTTTTGGAAAATCCAAATAGAATACCGTTTTACTACGAGTATTTATGTTATTAGCAGCAAATGGGAGCTGTGCTAGAATGTCAGGGCTATCTATACTATCCTTTAGAATTTTAAACAAGGTAAGTAAGCAAGCTTTTATTCTTCTTTTTTCTATTGATAAAAACACTAAGCAGTCTCTCGTGATCATATCCCTGTACCGGATAATAGCCAAACCTTTTGAAAAACATGTATTTAAAAATTTTCTCTGCACCCCCTCTATAGATTTAGACCAAATAATGTAGTGCGGAGACCAAATTACACTGCCATACTCTAGTTTAGGCAATACCAGGGAATCAAAGAGTCTTAGACATACATCCACACTGAAATGTTTAGTGGAACGAACAATGAATCCTACCACTTTAAATGCAGTAGATATGGTGTCAGAAATATGAGTATTAAAAGATAAGGTTTCATCATAAACAATTCCCAAATCTCTTTGGTGTGATCTTCTCACTAGTTCATTATCATTCATAAAGTAGATACGATTAACTGGTTTGATTTTTAATGTAAAAGTCATACAATGACATTTTTGTGCATTTAGTTTAAAACCGTTTTCATCACACCACTCACACATACTGTTTATGTCATCTTGCAATCTTTCACAATCATTCTCATCCAAAATCCTCGAAAACAGTTTAAAATCATCGGCGAATGCTAATACATTTGAATGTTTTATCACTTGAATGAGTCCATTAAATGCTATTATAAACAATAGTGGTCCCAGATTAGACCCCTGCGGTACCCCAGAACTGCAAACATGCATACTAGATTTACCCCCTCGAACCTCCACATATTGCCTACGAGAGGAAAGATAAGACTGAATTAACATAATTAAATTATTTGTAACATTCATATCTTTTAGGGATTTGATAATTACACTATGCTTGACCTTATCAAAAGCCTTTTCCATGTCTGTGTATATTACATCGACCTGCGGTTTATTATGTAGGGCATCATGTACATATTGTGTAAATGATAGCAAGTTAGATAAAGTGGACTTTTTGGGTAAGAAGCCATGCTGATAAGAAGAAATGCTTGTTTTAATTTCATTATAGATTCTATTAAATATAACTATCTCGAATATCTTCGATAGAACACTTACAATCGCTATGGGCCTATAGTTATTAATTTCATTTCTGGAACCTCCCTTAAATACTGGGATTACTTTAGAGACATGCCAGACATCAGGGTAGACAGAGGTTCGTAGGCCAAGATTAAATATGAGAACCAAGGCACCTACCAAAAGATCCCCACAACCCTTGATAATGTATCCCGGCAACCCATCGGGTCCTATGGCTCTATTACCCTTTAGACTTTTTAATGCCGTGGAAACCTCTTGCTTGGTAATGGGCACATCGCAGAAATGCCTCGCATTATTAGATCCAATAAGGTTGTCATTTTTCTCAGAAGGTGAAAAGACAGAATAGAAAAAACTTGCAAAACCATTTGCCACATCCTGAGTACCACTGAATGTTATATTATTTAGATTTATCTCTCTGGGTATATCTGGGTTACTTTTCTGTGTTTTGATATAAGACCAAAAGTATTTAGGATTTTCTTTTAAACTTAACTGTACCTGATTCATATAGTTCCTATGACAACTCTTGATTTTCTGTTTAAGATTTTTTCTAATTTCAGCATATTTTTTGTACGAATATTTACATTTATTTCTTTTGTATTTTTTGTGATAGTGCTCTTTTTTTTTAATTAATTTAATGATATCTCTGTTAAACCACACTGGAAAAACTCGCCCAGTTTGGGTGGAAAGTGGTACACATTCGGCAAAAATGTTATTGAGTATCCTATACATATGCTCAACCGCTGTATTTACGTCATCAAAGTTCTCAAACACATTCCAGTCATACAATCTGATCATATTATACATTTTAAAAACATCAGCCTTACTAAAATTAAACTTAGTATTTACAACCTGCTCACAGTCTCGTTTCAACCTTCGAAGCGAGCAGACGTGCGACAGTGACGTTAAATTTGCTCCTGTCAACTTTTGAATATTTTTAAAATTTTAATTAATTATTACTGTCAAAGTCAAAAATATTTTAATTTTTATTAATTTATCTTCTACATGGAAGCAAAGGACGGGGGGGAGGCCCCCCGGCCAGAGGACGTTGAAATGCCGCCATCCGACGATGAACCAATGCAGTCCGTAGTTCAATTAACAATGGAACAAAGGATTGAAGCAGTCGAAATCCGCATGGAGGCGAGGTGGAAAAAACTATTAGACGAACGTGAGCATGAATGGAAGGACAAGCTCCGGCAGGTGAAGGAGGCTGATTTTGCCAAGGCAAAGGCCCTGCAAGAATTGCAGGAAGCACACAGGGATTTACAGGCTGAGTTAGGTAGATACCGTAATAACAATGACACTGACATTAAAACAAAATCAAATTTAAATTCAAATATAGATATTATTCTTTCTGACAAACCTAGAACAGTGTCGATCATCGATACCGCTGATAACGCTATTGCTCGACGTTCAAATAGCTTACAAGTTAATGACAATAATAACTCTGGATCGGGAATGGATTACGAATCCATGTCCGATTCAGGCAATGAGCAGCAATGGTCGACGCAAAAGCAAAAACGCAGTAGAAAAAGACAAAATCTGAACCCTGAGATTACAGAAACCAATGTTAAAAAGGTGGCTAGCGATTCCGCATGGCCAAACTTACCGAAAACGAACAATAAGGCGCTAAATACGTATTTAGTACAAAAAGTAGCTCAGGATAAGCAAGGCAGCGCGCCCAAGCCTAGCCAGACGGAATCGACAGCCACTAAAAATGTCACTGAAACTAAAATCGATTCAAATGACAATCAGGGGTCCAGCACGCCAAGAATCCGCGTTCCCCCGATCATTATTCGCGATAAACTTAAATATAACGATATTACTAGGCATTTAAAATCTGAAAAAATAGATTATGGCCGCGCAGTCACTGTGGCGGATGGCGTCAAAATTCACCCCCCGACTCCTGCTCATTACAACAAGATAATCAAATTCTTGATTTCCAATAACCTCCACCATTACTCGTTCCGTTTCCAGGACGAAAAGGAGCTCCATGTGGTGCTCCGAGGCGTTTTGGAAACGTGGTCGGAAGCAAAAATAAAAGATGATCTCATCGAATTAGGTTACCATCCGTCCAGAGTGATTCGCTGGAATAATCGCAGCGGCGCCCCACTGCCATTGGTGCTGGTTTTTCTGCCACGTTCCGAAAAAATGATTTACGAACTCCGAGCGTTAGACTCTATGTCAATTAGAGTAGAGGCGCAAAAAGCGCGCGCGTCTTTCTCGCAATGCCACCGCTGCCAGCTTTACGGGCATTCTCAATTTCGATGCAATGCTCCCGTAAAGTGCTTGAAGTGCGCTTCTGATCACTTTTCTTATGAATGTCCAAAACCTCGTGAAGAGGCTGCAAAATGTTCAAATTGCGGGGGTGAGCACCCGGCAAATTACCAGGGATGTCCGCGCCACCCCAACAATTTGCGTAAAAACGTAAATCCAGACAGAAATTCAAATGTACCAAAATCGAATCCCAACTTCCGTTGGGGCCAACAAAACAACAAAAAGTTGGCAGATGATAGCAATGCGAAGAAGGACGCTGCGCAGGGTACGCAACCAGTGCCAAATGCACTAGAGGTGGCGCTGCAATCAACAATGCAGAGCTTTCTCGCCCAGTTTTCTAAAATTATGGAGGCTCAGCTAAAGAACATCGTTAATACTTTTGAAAAAACCGCGGTTTAATGGTAGTGCAGACGGAGACGGCTTATTTCAAATTGGCGACATTTAACGTCAACAGCATCAAGAACCGGAGGAACGAACTTATCGACTTTGTAGAAAGAAACGAGATAGATGTGCTTCTTTTGCAGGAAACATGGCTGAAGGGAGAGAGGTTTTCATTCCCAAATTACATCATATTTAGGAATGATCGCCTAGGTAGACGAGGGGGAGGCACCATGATACTGGTCAAGAAGCACATCTCAGCTCAAGTTGTGCCGGGTCCTGACAATTGCGCCCACATTGAAGGGACATTCATTTCAATTAAATTCAAGAACAATCAGCGCGTTCACCTGGGATCGGTCTACTGTAGTCCGTCAGTTAGTTTCACGGGGAATTGTCTGAGGAAAATTTTTGATAATAACAACAGAATAATTATAGGGGGTGATCTTAACGCCAAGAACACAGTTTGGGGTTGCAGAGACTCAAATCTAAGAGGTCGCACTTTATATGAGTTCTCCGAGGTGCTGAATTTTCATATATTGCCGCCGGAAGAGCCCACTCACATGTTCGGGAGAGCTCTTCCGACTATTCTAGACATTTTTGTGATAAAAAACTCTGTTCAGATTTCACAGCCACTTGTCATTTGTGATCTTAGCTCGGATCATATACCGGTTGTCGTGGAAGTGGGTGATCCTCTCGAGAAGGGCCGAGGTTTTGTAACTCGGGTTAACACAAACTGGCTGAAGTACAACACCGCCATGAGGAACATCGAGCCGCTTGGTCCGCTTCGCAACCCAGATGACATCGAAAATGCTGCGAATAAGATCACAAATGACATCAATACGGCCTTTATCCAATCCTCTATCACGAAGATGTCTGAATATTCGAAATTCGGGGATTTAACTGACGATATCAAGCAGCGCATCAAAGCTAAAAACCGACTTAAAAACAGAGCGTATCGAACTGGGGATCCTAACATCAAAGCCGAGGCAAATCGTGCAGCCGAGGCTATCAGGCTGTTACTAATTGATCGACAATCGGAGTTGTGGGACGACAGAGTCCAGAGTTTGTCAATCGAAGACAACTCTTTGTTCAAGATGACTCGAACTTTAATTAGAGGTTCAAAGAAACCGATGTCGTTCCTCAAAAACCAACAAACAGGCCTGATGGTGACGGATGCAAAGGATAAAGCTGAATTGCTCGCAGACAAACTCTGCGAGCAATTCAGCGAAAATCCCACCACGGATCCGGCCAGAGATGAGAGGATCTCCAGAACAATTAACATTTACAGAACGATAAATTATCCTCTGCCAAATTTCCCGACGGTTACTCTTGAGGAAGTCAGATCACTAGTCAGTGCTTTAAATGCTAGAAAAGCCCCGGGTTTCGACGGCATTAAGAATACGGCGTTGCGAAACCTGCCAGACGCAGCTTTGAGGAACATTGCAGACCTATCCCAGGCTATTATCAAAGAAGGTCATTTCCCGTGCGTCTGGAAACACGCGAAAGTTATCCTCATTCATAAGAAAGGGGAGGATCCTACAGCACCGGTTAGCTACCGACCTATAAGCCTGTTATCTGGCCTGGGTAAGGTAGTCGAAAAAATAATCCTGTCTCGTATAAACGATTTCGTTTTTACTAACAATATTTTGCCTAACGAACAGTTCGGCTTTCGTGCCGAACATTGCACAGTTAGGCAAACGACGAGACTCACTTCGAACATAGTGAAAGGATTTAACAGAAGGGCGCACACGGGGGCGGTTTTCTTTGACGTTTCTAAAGCTTTTGATAAGGTCTGGCACAACGGTCTACTATTAAAGTTGATAAGGCTCGGTGCTCCAAACTATCTAGTAAAGATCGTAGACTCATTCTTAGAGAACCGAAGTTTTGCAGTCTCGTCGGAGGAAGCGATTTCTTCGATAAAACGCATCGGGGCCGGAGTGCCGCAAGGCTCACCTCTGTCTCCGATGTTGTACAACATTTACACTCACGACATTCCGCGAGATAGACAAAATCAGCTCTATCTGTTCGCCGACGATACTGCAATAACTTCGACTTCTAAACAGCCACGGCTCGTCGTCACCCGTATGCAACGCCATATAAACCAGCTAGAAAAATGGCTTTCGGATTGGAAGATTCGTTTGAATCCCGCCAAAACAAAGGCTATTTATTTTTCGAAATGTCGTGTCAGAAGACCTGAAACAAGGCTTAGTGTCAATAGAGTCCAGATTGACTGGTGCCAGGAAGTGAAGTACCTTGGACTTATCTTTGACCAAAGACTAAACTGGAGGTTAAATTCGATAAATAGAATCAAGTTAGCGTTGCGTCAAATGAGCTCAATCTACCCCCTGCTTCACAGGCGGAGTAGACTTAGTAATAGAACGAAAGTTAACCTCTACAAGGTCCTGGTCAGGCCGGTACTTACCTATGGAGCGCCATCATGGTGCAACATAAGTAAGTCCGAGTTGAATAAGTTCCAGGTAATTCAAAATAGAGCATTAAAGACGATAGCAAATGTCCCTAGGTATACGATGAACAGGGTGCTCCATAACGACTTTAAAATACAGACGATTAACGAGTTTTTTTTGAAAATTATAACTGATTACTACAAACGAACGGACGTATCGACAAACGAACTGATAACAAACTCACATACAAGAACTAGACCAAACGCAACATACAAACTACCTAAAGACTGGCTCCCTGTGCGTGAGCCTAATATACAGTAGAGAAGCACTGGAGACAGTAGAGAAGCACTATCCGACAGCATCAAGGAGATGGAAAACAGGCGCCAACGCAAGCAGCTTAAAATATTAGAGAAAACACGCAAGCACGAGACACGACAATTCAAAGCTCCGGCCGATTGAACATTAAAAAATTAAACAAAAATGCTGAATAAGCAAACAATGACCAGAAAAATGTCAAAGGTATTTACCTGACGTAAAGATTCCAAAGAAGACCTCGTATATTACAACCTGCTCACACTCCAGATATACATTCCTAACAGCACACAGCACTGTCAAGCCAGGATGATGCTGATCCACCGGTAGTAAGGGGCTATCATCCGTTACAACTTGTACATCCTGATACACGCTGCTAACTACCACAAAATCAAGCACAACCCCATTGCAATTTACTATTTGGCTTTTCTGAGTCATATTAGTATTATTTTTAATGAAAACCTAATTATTAATATTTTTTTATTTTCTATTTTTGAGTTTCAGAGATTCCTTCAAATTTATTTGACGAGTAACAATGATATTGATCCTTATTTTTCCTGACAAAAAAAATTCGTAAAAAAATATTTTCAATTTTTAATTCTTTTCTTATGACGATCACAATTAAAATCTAAATAAAGAAAAAATAGTAATTTTTTATAAATATACCATTTGGAAAGTGCTTTAAGTTAAAGTGCATAACAATCAGTTAGACTGAATTATTTTGTTTCCTCAATAAATAAAATACGTACCTGAACTAACCTGAACTAACCTGAACTAACCTGAACTAACAACAATATGTAGTATTTTAATGTTTCTATTTTAAAAGGCCATACTAACTAATCTGACATACTATTTACGGTTATCTCTAACAAAGTGTACAGAAAATACAACTTGCGTACTGTATGGTTGCGATGTACCTTTTATACAGGATGATTCAGAATAAACGAGTAAATCCTATTTTTTGTTCAAAATGAGCAACATTTGGTATTTGAGTAAATTTTTAAAACTAAAACAATATTTCTTAATAAGAATTTTGTCTTAGATGACAAATGGAGGTACTGTATTTCTTGTGGAATTTCCAAGACTTTTACCGGATTTGATGGGTGTTATTTTGGTTTGGAGATATGCAGAACCTTTCTGAAATAAAATAAATTTATTTAATTCATAGATAAAAACTTTTTCCATATGCTGCGCACTTTTTGCCGGTCACTGTATAAACCTAGGTCCGGTAATGCTTCGTTTTCAAGATAGTGGATGTCAAACTTAAAAAAGAAAAAATAGTTTTTTCGTAAATATCTTTATATCCTTTAGCCACTTTTATTGAAATTTGACAGTGTTATTTAGGATAAGGGGCTAATTTAGCCCTAACTAGATTAGAATTTTTGAGTCCAGGGGCGTCCCGAAAGTCACCGTAACTAAGATTTTTGACCAAAAAAATGTGCGCCACTGACTTTTCTGCAATTTTTATATTTTTCTCGGATTAGGGAACTAAAACTACAACTTTTTTATTTTTAGCATTTTTCTCCTATCTTGTTTCGTTTTTGAGAAAAAACATAAATATCACTTTATTGCATGTCCCTGCGACAACATAATAAAAAATTCTGATTTTTGCACAGCCTTTATGTATTCTCACAAATGCTTGTCTATTTGGTACAATGCGATGAGGATATCTCTTTTGATAAATGCGTCTAGCCGCATTGGCCATTTTGTAATATCAGTAACGAATTTTATAGCTTGAAACTCTTAAAAACACTTTAAATGATTACGTATGTACATGTAGTGTTTAAAGTTATATCAGTTATGCCAAAGTCAAATTTGTTTGAACAATTGTTTTTCCTTTCATTCACTTTTTTGTTACTTTCAAAACACTGCAGTAATAAATAACGTTATTTGTTTTATCGAAAAAATCTGAGAGAAAAAATTCAAAAGATGAATTTTGTTTGATTTTAATTGCTTAATGATAAATAAAAATCACTTTATTCCATGTCTATGGACAACAATAAAAACAGTATTTAATTAACAAAATATTTTTTATTGATTGTAATAAAGTTAGTTCTATGTTTTTCTCAAAAACATAGCAAAAATCTTAAAAATAAAAAAGTTGTAGTGTTAGTTGCCTAATGCGAAAAAAAAATACAAAAATTGCAAGAAAATCATTGGCGTACTTTTTGTTGTCAAAATCTTAGTTAAGGTGCCTTCCGGGATGCCACTGGACACAATTCTTCAAACACAATTATTTGAACACAGTTTGTCAAAGTTGCCACTTCTCTCTAGTAGAAGCCACAAATACCGCATTGTCGAAAATATTTTAGCTAGGTAGAAGATGCCCGCTTAAAAATAATTTTTTTTTTAGTTGTCTCGTTGACTGGTTTGTCATAAACGTCTAA
Source organism: Polydrusus tereticollis (assembly GCA_963920685.1). Classification (NCBI taxonomy): domain Eukaryota; kingdom Metazoa; phylum Arthropoda; class Insecta; order Coleoptera; family Curculionidae; genus Polydrusus; species Polydrusus tereticollis. The sequence goes on along the minus strand of OY987332.1, from coordinate 44,603,224 downwards.
TCCACCGTGATTCACCCTTTAGTCTGCATGTCCCTTACTAAAAATATATTTTTATCTATTACTCTTATATCAGAGCTTGTATTTCTCTTTACCAGAAAGCAATTTGTTGTTAATTTACAGAGTGCTTCCCCATATTTTGTCATAATTCATCATAATATTGAGACAGCTTGGAAAATATCGTAACCTAAAATAGCCATAGAAAATATGTTTATTTAAATGCAATATTTCTTTACAAATTCACAAACAACGACAACTGCAGACAAAACATTGTTACAAGAATATCCCCGGTAGGATTAGAGGGTACAGAAGACGAACTACCTGAACTACTTTTGTTCTACTAAACTACTTTTTCAGAGGCAGTAAAAAGACCTGCAACAATTACCGGGGAACTGTAGTCACCATTACAATAAGTAAAGTATAAATATATGAACATATAATCAAACATAAATTGGAGCAGAGAATAAACAGCTACGCAACAGAAATCTGGAGACGTGGCAACGAAAAAGAGCTTGGCTGGCGGCAGCGGAGTTCTTAATACGATTTCAACGGCTTTGGTGCGACGCTTACCTACAACAGGCCGCTAACTTACCTTTGTGTTCTTTAATGCGGAAAAAAAATATATATAAATAATACTCTACTCTAGAGGATTCAAGTCGGGACTGCGAGCTGGCCAACCTTGGGGACCTGCGCGTCTAATCCAGCAATTAGGAAAAGTTTTGTCGAAGTATTGACGAGCTACTAGACTAAAATGAGTTGGGGTGCCATCGTGCATGAATCACATATTAGTTTCTGTCTGAAGAGGTACGTCTTTTAACAGAATGTCAAGTTCTTCAGACAGAAACTGAATATAGGAGTTTCCATTTAATCGAGGTGGTAAAAAGTATGGTTCAATAAGATAGTCGCCAATGATCCCTGCCCATACATTCACCGAAAATTGTTGCTGAAAACGACCTTCTCTAATTTTATGAAGATTATCGGCCGACCAAAAATGTTTAATATGAAAATTCATTATGGCTTCTTTTGAAAAAGAGGCCTCATCAGTAATAAAATGTTCGTATATAATACCACAAGAGAGAAAATTTTGCCGGCAAAATTTTCCGATTGTTATGAAAGTTTGTTGCTTGGTAATTTCGCGATTGACATTTTTGTTACAAAACCACGAGCCGTTAGGCGAGTGGTTTTGAAAATTGTCACGAGCGAAATTGCCAAAAAGCAACAAACTTGAATATAAAAGAGAAACATTTTACCCAAAAAATTTTTTCTTGAGTGGTATTCGTCAAGACTATTTCACGAATAATATTAAAACTAGGTATATGGGCGAATCAACCTTTCAAAAGTAACAGTGACAATCTACTGTCAGTCATTAATTACCAATCTTAACAGTGAATGTAACTAAGGTAACAAAATTTTGCCGATTAAAAACTATGTTGCTAGCTATTTTCTGAAATTCTGATTGGTCAGTGGGGTCGCAAAATTATGAAGGTAGTGGTTTTTCCGATTAAAAACAGGTAGATATCTAAAATTGCTACATTTTGATTGGTTCAAATTATGATGTGTGGAATAGTCGGTAAAAAATTGTTGTTATTGCTACTGTATGCAGCAACCACCTACTAAAATCAAACATTGGCTGAAAATCACGGGGAAGCAGAGCTTGTACGCGTTGAATATGGTATGGGTATAGTTGATAGAGATGTAATACCCTCCAAACAGTTGATGCACTTGCTTGAAGTTGCGCTTCTACCTTCCTGGCACTAGTTGAAGGATCATCTTCTATCTCTCAAAGTATAGCCTCTTCTAACTCAGGCGTGGTTACTGCTGCAGGTCGACCAAGAAGTTCCGTATTTCGTTTAAAACTCCCAGTCTCACTTAGTCCTACATGAAGCTGTCTAAATGTTTTGGCATATGGCAGTACTCTATTTGGATAACATTCCTGATAAATTCACCGAGCTCCTTTGGCATTTCAATTTGTAAGGCCATAATTGAAATGCATCTGGGCCATTTAGTAAAGTTATTTATTTTTGATTTATTATTAACAATTCAGGTAAATTAGATATTAAAACTTACCTTTACCTCATATTTTAATTAACTGAAATACCTACATAGGTATTTTTTTTGTACTACATGCAATAAAGTGGTTTTTATTTTTTCTCTTGAAAACGAAACAAGATACAAAAGTAATTCAAGAACCAAAAGAGTTGTATTATTAGTTGGTAAATCCGAGAGAAAATATCAAAATTAGGAAAGAGTCAGTGGCTTACATTATTTTGTCAATAATATTCGTTAAGGTGCTCCCCGGAACGCCACTGGATTTAAATAAATTTAATCTAGTTAGGTCTAATTAAGCCCCTTATCGTTATGAATAACGGTATCAAATGTCGATAAAATCAGGAAAAAGATATTGAAATAAATTATAAAAAAATATTTTTTCTTTAAAACTTTAACACCCTGAATATCAAAAATGGGGCAACCACGGAAACATGTTAATATAAACTTTTTCTCTTGGATTATCATACGTTAAGTTACGTACCGTACTTCTGAAACATTCTGTATATTATGTACTTTCTTTTAATCTGGTACTTGAAATAAATAATATTATTTGTATATTTAAAAAACGTATTATTATATTTTCTTTTACAAAATTAGATATTTCTGTTGCACATCCTGGTATATGAAAATTAAAGTGTAATCACGGCCACCTGAAAACAAAACCACATTGTCAATTGTACTTTTTTTAGTCTTGTTATCCAGTCTTACATAGTATGCTGATGACACTAACATATTGGTGGGGGTAAGGATATATCAGAATTGAAAACCAATGCAGCACGAATGCTCCAGGAGACAGAGTTGTGGTTTCAAAAAAACAAATTACTTTTAAATAAGGAAGAAGCAGACATTGTAATTTTTAAGACTAAGCTTAATAAAAAAGAAATACCAGAAACCGTCCAACTTAATCAAAGGTTGCTAGATGTAAGAAAAAATACAAAATGTTTTGGTATTTACATTGATGAATTTTTAGACTGGTCGCACCATACTGATTATTTGACTGGACATCTAAATGAAACAGCAAGGCGAACCCTGTATTTTGCGAATTTCAAAGCCACGGCTAGATATGGAATCATTTCTTGGGGAACAAATATGAATTTACAAAAAATATTTTTTATTTAAAAACGTATATTTAGAATAACATACAGGACGGCATACGTGCAATCATGTAGAGGCACTATTAAAGCCATAAAAATCCTAACCATTTAAATTTTAAATTTCAAATTTCACAAATTTCACAAATCCAATACAATTACAACAATGTATACATCATTTAGGAAACAACGTGTATCCGAAGATATGTGTGTGTTTCCCAAATGATATACAGAAAATTAAACGTTCTCTTAATATCTATATATCTTATATCACTACTAGTAGTAGAGTAAAACAGCATAAAAGAGTATCAAATAACATAACAAAAGAAAAACAAAGAAAAAAGAAAAAAAAATATTTTTTTTTTTTATCTTTAGATGGTCTTAAAGCCAGGAGATTTTTGTAGACAAAATATGGAAGTTGCCAATCAGCCACTCCTTGATTCGAAGTTTATCAGAATGTTTCATTCCTTTGTTACACAACACTTTAGGGATAATATTAATTATAATAGGACCTATATAGTTCAAATGTCTTTGCGTGACGCTAAAATGTTGAAATGGTATATAGAGTTCTATTCGACTCACTGCTCTAGTCACTATTGAATGGTCAATTATTTTTTTAAAAAGTTGATTTTGTACGGAAAAGATGATAAGACGATAGCAAAAAAGTTCTCTTATTTTAAGTTGTTTGGAAACTTTAAAGAGCTCATCAGTTGGATACCTTTTGGGTTTAAAGAACATTACTTTTAGGATGTATTTTTGGGCGACAATTAAGGGTTCAAGAGCAGATTCGGAGGCTACACCCCAACAGACAATACCGTAGCTCAAGAGAGACTCAACCAGTGCACAGTAAACCAATTTTAATAGACCTAATGATAAAATATTTCTTAACTCATAAAATCAACCGTATCAAACGCCTTTTTTAAGTCTAAAAATACTGCAATCGGCTTTTGATGCATATTAAAGCTCTCCGCAATGAAAGAGGTAACTTCATGCAGTGCGTGTTCTGATTTATGGACTATATATTTATGAAACTATTTTATTTTTTTATTTCTGACCGGTATATTATTAGCTTATAACGTCTTAGTTATGCGGGAATTATAAGGGTCATAACTTCCTTGGGATATTAAGAAAAATTTGATTGAAACATTTATTCCACTTTAAAAATAAACAAAATGTTACTAAAATCGGTCAGAAATAAAATTATCTATGTATCACTGGAATTATAAGGGTCTCAATTACCTCGGGCAATTGCTGTCCCTCGGGCCAAAGGCCCTCGGGACGTAAACTTTGCTCTCGGTAATTAAGACCATTATAATTCCCTAGATACATAAATAACTATTATAAGAACAAAGATAAAATTAATATAATTAATTATCATAATTATAACACACGAACACGGGATATAAATTATCTAATACATTAGTTGACTTTTTCAGAAAATAATTCATACTACATGAGCATTAAGATGTATAATAAATTAAATAACGCAATTATTAAGGATACTCTAAATGAACGATTATTCAAAAAATGATTAAAGTAATTTCTTGTAAATTTGGAATCTTCGGTGATTGTTTAGGAAATTAGGGATTTTTGTGTTCTTTGTTAACTTATTTTTTGACAACGTTTCATTTTGCTTTGTTAGCTTCACATTTGTGCCTGTCAATGTAATTGTGATATAATTATAGATTAAATAAATAAACAAATAAAATACTTTTAGCGGAAAAACATTTTATTCCTAATTTTAAGTACCTATATAATTAATACATTTTTTGTTCATTATGTTATTATTAAACAGTGATGTTTTATGTTAAATAATGAAATACGATTTCATAATTATAATAGTCCATCGAATACCACTAATGCATCAAAAATAACCAGATAATTCTGCAAGATGATTCTGCATTCAAGCGTGTTGTCTGTTGTCTTAAGCAACTGCATTTTTATTTTTGATTAAATTACATTACAACACGCTTTTAAGCAAAATTTTTATTAATTTTAATGCACTTATGGCATAACCTCCAATATCTCAAATATTTGAGGTAAATAAAGAGAGATGCTGTTTCTCCAACTTCATGTAAAAATATTCAGAATAGATTCTAAACGCCAAACAACTATCGTCCAGTCGCATTTTTTTCGGTTATATTAAAAGTTATGGAGAAGGCTATGAATGAAAAATAATTAAAGTACCTGGAAGGCTTCAATATTATTAGTGACCGCCAGTATGGATTTCGTAAGTCTAGATCAACAAGAGGCCTCCTCGCTTATGTTATTCACGTTTTGAACAACGCAATAGAACATCATGGGGAGTCCCGGGCGGTAGCACTGGACATTTCCAAGGCATTTGACCGAGTTCGGCATGAGGGGCTCCTAACTAAAGTGAGATCATATAAAATGCCGGTTCAATTTTGTTCATGGCTGTCGAGCTTTCTTAAAGACCGTTCTCTGCGAGCGGCGATTTCTTTCAGACACATTTTACATCAATGCCGGAGTCCCTCAAGGTTCTATATTGTCGCCCAACCTATTTTAAATTAACGATCTTTTGGAAAAAACTAAAAATTCTATATAAAGCTTCGCTGATGACAACACACTTGTTTCATCTTTTACTTTGGATGCTTGGACATCGGCTGCCAATGCACATCTCTATAAGCAGCAAGAGGTCTCACATCTCAACAAAGATCTGGAATAATATTCTATCTTGGGGTGATAGTAACTAAGTGGAATTTAACGTTAAAATAACGCAGTCGGCAGTTTTTCCTAAAAAAGTTAATGTCGAAGAACCGGATATAGTCATGGCGGGACGCTCGATTCCCTTGGCTTCATCAATTCATTTATTGGGCGTTAATTTGGATAGCCATATGTCTTGGCACAGTCACGTTGCGGCCATTGCTAAGGCAGCCTCGCAGAAGCTTGGAGTACTTTTTCGAAGAACCTCTATAAACCCCAAAAACTTTTGATGCTCTATAATGCCCAAATTCGCCCATCGCTTGAGTACTGTTCGCATATTTGGAGCTCTGCTCCTAAACATACCCTGCATTGCTAAATTCCATTCAAGGAAGAGCCATTTGCTGGATCGGTGACAATAATCTGACAAACAACCTGAAAAGCCTTGAGCATCGAAGGCAGGTTGGCGACTTGAGTCTATTTCACAAATATTTTCATAGCAAGTGCTCAACTTAGGTTGCCAGCTTGATTTCACTTAGCCCACCCGTACGTGGTTCAGTTTAGTGTCCTTCGAACGACCCTGTTTAAAAACTCTTTCATCTGGATAACGTCATCACTCTGGAACGACCTCTCTGAGGCCGTGCTCCCCAACGAGTATAATCTCCAAAGATTCAAGACTAACGTGAATCGTTTCCTGCACACACGCTTGAGTACGTTCGCAGAGTGCCATAAAGGGTTAATCTTGCAGTGATGTGCCTTATCATAAGAAAAAAGAACAAATTAAAAAACATGGGAATATCGTCAGAAGAAAATATATTGTTTATCCTTTTTTATGCATCTAAGGTGATTTTTAAAATTTCTGTTAGTTTCTTAACAAAAACTTTCCTTTTTCATGTTTTTTATTCGAAAAACACGACTTGCAACTGATGCTGATATTTTAAAACTCTGAGATACCAAGGCACTAAAGTTTGGTTGGGACTTAGGCAATACCCGGATGATTTTTACGATATAACCAGAAGGTAGTTTTAAGATATTTTGGTTAAATACTTGAAAAGATGTCGAAAATTATATCAGTTATATAATGAAACACCCTGTAAATTTATTACTAACTTAAAAAGCTGCTGACATTTGTCTAGACAGCCGAAGACGTATTTTGCTTTTAAAAACAACTTTTAATTGATTCAATTACACTAATGGTTGAAAAATGCAATAAACAGAGAACCAAAATAAACTAACAAGGTTTTACTAGCTTGCCGTCATTGTACAGCATTCATCATAGTTTAAGGCTGGTTGGTTTATAACTAAACTGGTCAACAAAAAGATCGTACCATTCAATTTATAGACCTATTTTCAAATTGCTGTAACTTTTTTAAAAATTGACATTTTTGAACGTAGTTTCCAAATTTGGAAAGCGCAATTATTCTACTTTAATCTGTATATCATTTGTTTTTGGTAGAATTAATATTATTATAATATACAGGGCGATCAATAGAGTGCTGCAAAAAAACACAAAATTTTAGTGTGTGCCATTTCAGTGGTGATTTTTTTTGATCGTTACAATATGGGTTTTTACCAAGGTAAGATCAATATCTCTAGACATTTTTGCCAGTTTTTGGATTGAGGACCTCTGACTTTAGATAGACCACTAAACGTCAAATTTTGGTAATCATTTCTTTAAAACGCTATAACTGGAAAACGGATTGATGGATTTCAACGAGTTTTTCACATTCAAAAAGCCCATTTCATGGAGATATTTTATGATCTACGTATTTTACGAAAAGTGAGAATTTTATTAATATACGGGGCCGACAATCACCAAAAACGTAACTGATTCTGAAATCTTAAATGTATGACAAATGATTGGACGCTAATAGGACCATATGAGTCTGTTTTGTTTTAAAATTGACCGAGTTAATGTTTGGGTCAATATTTCGAAAACATTTCTACCGTTTGTCGATCAATGCTGTTTAAGTACCTGTAAAATACTCAGCAAGAATGCGTCCTGTATCATGGCATCTGGTCTGAATGACAGTTATTTCAACAACGTCTTTTAAGTTTTAAACATTTTAAAAGATAAATTGGGATATTTGATCAAGTATTTGATATACGGGGTGATCAACAAAGTCATTAAAAAAAATTAAATGTTTGTTTGCGCGCCATATGGACAGCAAAGTGTTTTACTTATAAACAATATTAACAACATTAATGGTAGCAAATAAAATTGATTAAATTTTAACAAAAAAAAAATAATAACAAATAAAATTAATAGTGAGTAGGTCCACCGTAAACCCTTAGAACTTCCATTACTCTTCATGGCATGCTACTCACCAAGTTTGCAAGGAAGTACTGGGGAATAGCGTTCCATTCCTCTCTTATTGCATTTGCCAATTCATTCAAGTTGTTAAAATTATGCTCTCCGTCATTCAATCTTAGTTTCATCCAACTCCATACATATTCTATTACATTCATATCTGGTGATCTTGCAGGCCAATTCTTCCTTTGGATATTGTTATCCCTTAAGACTTCGTTGACGATTCTGGCTCTATGTGGTGAAGCGTTGTCATCTACCAAGACAAAATCGTCACCAAAGTTTTGTGCAAAAGGAATAACAATATCCCGAATGCACAGTTTTCGATACCTTTCAGCATTCATCGATTCTCCTATCAAAATAACCAAATCCGTTTTCCCGTTCAACATCTCACCACCCCAAACAAGAACTCTTCCACCTTCAAACGGTACTCTTGCATCCATATTTTCTTCCAGATATCGTTAATTTCTTGCTCTCCAGACTAAAATTCTTCCATCACTTTCATACAAATTAAACCTACTTTCATCCGTAAACATGCATCTACTCCATTCTGCTATCCCCCAGTTAGCATGATCTGCACCCCACCGCCTCCTTGCAGCTCTGTGAGTAGCCAGCAAAGCTGGACAAGGAGCACGCCTGCGCGCCTTCAGTCCACGCTCGTGAAGCCGTCTCCTTATCGTTTGCGTCGATATGCCAGTTGCTGCTTGGAAGCTTCGGCAATTTTTGGTAGCATTTAGGGTTCTACAGCGATTAACCTTTTGCATTATTAGACGATCTTGCCTAGCTGTTGTTTTTCTGGCTCGTCCGCAGCGACCTTCTTGGCCGTAATTTGGACTACCATAGGTCCGTGCTCTAGCTAGTGTCCGTTTAACAATAGATATTGTGGTGTTCACAATTTCCGCAATATCCTGTATAGTACGGCCTTGATGGCACAACCTGTAAAATTATTAGTTATTTAACTCTATTTTGTAAATTTCGGTAGCCAAAAACTTAGCGCACTATATTTCTCAATTCATTTTGGCTTAGTCTTGGCATTTTTAAAAACTAAAATTAGCTTTAAAAAAGACAAAAATTTTACTTAACTTAAAAATATTCTATGAAAATGACATTATTTCATCGTTGCTATAGAAACGTATTGCTGCTATAGGTAACTTCATTGTATAATTGACATCAACTTAGCCTTGGAAATTTATCAATTTATTGAAATCCATTAATCCGTTTTCCAGTTATAGCGTTTTTAAGAAATGATTACCAAAATTTGACGTTTAGTGGTCTATCTAAAGCCAAAGGTCCTCAATCCAAAAACTGGCAAAAATGTCTAGAGATATTGATCCTACCTTGGTAAAAACCCATATTGTAACGACCAAAAAAAATCACCACTGAAATAGCACACACTAAAATTTTGTGTTTTTTTGCAGCACTCTATTGATCGCCCCGTATATCATAATAATATTGATTCTACCAAAAATAAATGAAATACAGGATAAAGTAGAAAAATCGCGCTTTCCAAATTTGGAAACTACGTTCAAAATTGTCAATTTTTAAAAAAGTTACAGCAATTTGAAAATAGGTCTATAAATTGAATGGTACGATCTTTTTGTTGACCAGCTTACATTAGATTTAATTGAAATTCCGTTTAACAGAAAATAACATCTATTTCCTCCATTTAAATATTACTTGTAGAAAGGATTTTTCAAAACATTTAACCTCTTAACTTGCGGATCTAATATATTTCATTAATAAGAATATTTTGACGTTAGACTCACTACACCGCATGTATATGTGGGATTTATTTATACTTTACTACGAAAAAACAGGGAAACACATCTTGTGTCACAATAATTGAATGAATGTCGCACACCGACGGGAAATTACTACTTTCCTTGTTCGGAAAAGCTGTACAGAATATTAACGCGCCATTGTGTTAAACACACGACAATATTGCCACACTTGGCTGTTGAGAAAATCAACATTAGAAAGCGGAGTTTGTAATACATTTTTTGTGCCTGGAACCCGGTCGGGAAGCGAACTTTCGTCAAGATGTTGTTAGTGAGTCGCTCGCATTCAGTGGCCAACCTAGTTTTCTTGGTGCTACCTTGGGGGACCAACACGTAGTCCGTTGTCGTAACTACCATCGCCGCCATGTTTGTACACGGCTAGTTAGAAGGTAGAGTGAGTTGTAGAAGCAACTGCTGCTATTGCGATATGTCGGCGCTTCACAAAGACACTTATCAGCATATTGTAATATTCGACCAAGGATTCTAAGTTATAAATAGACTTACTTAAAATATAGTTTTATGTCTGATAGATTAACACATGTTTCTTCAACAGTTACAACAATTCCTAAAATTCCTTCTTAGAGTTAACTACCTATAATAGGGGATAGTTCGATGCGTTAGCTGCTAGTTTCAGACAAAGTATTTAACTTTTAATTGGCTTATTATTCGCAGAAACCGACAATTGGCTTTCAGCGCCACCTGACATTAGATACCTGCTTATGTGGGCTCCATTCCAGCGTTTGGTTTTTTCTAAGACCTCGCTGATCTGGTTGGGTGGATAGCTTGATTGCCATGAGATGTCGCCACGTGCAACATCTCGCATATGTATGAATACATTATGTGATGAAGTTCACTTTAAGGCCCCTTTCATTTTCGTCAGACTCTTTAGCCTTGCCAAGGAGTCGTAATACGGCGAAACGCGTCCAAGGATTGAGTCTCATGGAAAGAAAAACGACAAATTTCTTTCTTTTATTAAAAATAATAAAATTTAGTGTGCGAGTCGGGACAAGGACCTTCAAAAAAGTCTAATACAATTTTGATGTGAAATATAATAGGGTAGCAAGGTTTACATGGGATTTCCTATGGCCAGTCTAACGATGCACCACCCGTATGTAAGAGCAATTGATTAGTGATCAGTGATTTTTCAGTGTGTTTCTTTTTAAAGATCGTTAAGTGGTATTATACTTTGATGCATACTTTTTCGTCTTGAAAAAGCAATAGAATTCTCGATAAGTTTTATTATTGAATTAATTACCATGCATTAAATGCATATTTTCCCTGTATACAGGGTGTTTCCTAACCTTTCTGAGTAGATAAACTAGGACAGTTTGAGCGCAATTACCGTCACTTTTACATGTAAATCTCCATAAGAAAATTTAAGGTCCGTTCTGCATTTCAAGGTCACCGACGCCGGGTCAGGGGCGTACTAAACATTGGAAGCCTCTTAAGCGAGAGCGTCGCGACGCCAAAATTATTAAATTTATTACCTTATAGTCACCGTCCCCAAACTAACTACCCATAATATGCCACTGTCTTTTGAGAGTTAACGGATCGATGCAGAAAAAAAGCTGTTTTGTTTGGAGATCGAACCAGCAACCTTCGGCACATGCAGGTTACGCTCTAACCATTACGCTATGTCGTCTTAAGCTAAATAAGATTCGTGGTGGATGATATGCTCACGAGACAGACTCGCTTTCATCGCGGTCGCACAGGGGCGCGGATGTTACCCACGAGTATTCCTATATTTGTTTTATAAGCGCGTTTCAGCTTGTTAAAAGTCTACGCTACGCTGTCTACATCTTTTAGTTATATTGTTAGTGAAATTGATACTAGAGGTTAAACACAAGCACAAAGTTTCAATATATGTTTATTTATACAACTACACAAATACATTCCTAAACATCTAACATCATAATACATATAAATTATATAATATAATAGTCCCTTTCTGGCTACATTATATTTACATATCCACATCCATATATTTTACTGATTGAAGATACTTGTCAGGTATAATGGCTATTTTTACTCGTCTTCCATTATCGAAAAGTGCCCCCAAGGTAAAGTATCATACGAAGTTTTAGATAACCTTCTCTTTTCATCATGTGGACTTAGCCCAATCTTCACTTGTCGAATTGTATGGAGCTCGTGTTGTTCTGACCGAATCAATGTTTGAGATACATGTTTTTCTGTAAATGTCTCCAAGCACTCAACATAATCATTAAAAGTAATTTTATTTTCTATAACAGACTTCTTAACTCCTTTAATTTTTTTCGTTACACCAAAGTTAAATATTACCCTTTCGATTTCATCCCGCTCTTTTTCAGCTTTTTGTAATTTTACTAGCTCAAGCTCAATCTCCTCAGCTGTCTGCAGAACTACCGTTGCATACATTTTTGAACGAAGACCAATAAAATGAGTCATAATTCGACCGTTATTTTCATCTTTCATCATTCCCAAAACCTTTTTGTTAACTCGAGGTATATTGTAAATATTATTTTGCGAATAATCGCTTGTATCAAAATACTGGTGACAATCATGTAAAATTATTTCATAAATGTCATCATGTTTGATTTCATAAATAAGACTGTCCGTATCCGTATATAGCACTTTACATTGATTGTCAAATCTTTTATTCATATAATTATAATGAAAATCATATAGGGTTGTTTTAGCCAAATCCAAAATACACATTCCCACGTAAATCGGCTTGTTGAAGTATACCTCAGACTTGTTCATTTCTATTATTACGAGACTTTCGTTAATAATAGTTGATGATTTAAACTCGGGCCGGGAGATCAGAGCCTCAGCACCATAACGGCCTTCCCATTTAGTCTTTAATTTAACGATGCTATGTTTTCTGATGTTTTCCATAGTTTTGCCGAATACAGCATTGTTCATGAGTTTAAAAAGATTTTTTTCAAAAATCATTTCTTGCTGCTTGTCTTAAATGGGTATTTAAATCAATGTAGGATTTAAGCCAAGAAGTTTGACTAAATGACAATACCCTATGAATTTTGATTAATTTGACACCAAGTGCTACGGCTTGTTTTAAATTTCGGTAATGGATAATATAATCTTTTTTATTATAGAGGGTTGCAAACAGTTTTTTAGTGTTTGATCCTTTTGTTCCCCTATGCTCAGGACAAGGAGGTAAATCCGAAAATTTATTATGTAGGTCTTTAGGTATTTCAAGATCCACTTCTAAAACATATCCTTGATCAGAATCGTCGGAAACGTTAAGAATATTGAGATGCAAAATTTCATCTTCTGTAAGCCATTTGAACCCTCCATAGGGTAGGTATTGGGACATACCCCATCCATATTGGTTGTTAATATCAAAATACATTAAATACGAATCTTCTTTATTTGCATCATATGAAGGTGTATACTTATTATTTGCTTTACTGTATCGTTTGGAGCACTGACTTAGATCTCCTCGTATACCTCTTTCAATAAATGTTACCATCTCATAATCCGTAAGTAATTCGAGTTTAACCTGATTTTCTCTATACATTTTGAACATTAAACACAACCAGGCATATCCTGGTAGGGTATATGACCAGGCTGGGTCGAGGCCATAAGTCATGTGAGATGTTGACCTAAATTGCTCGAATATATCAGCTAATAATAAGATATCCGTTTTAAGATATAGATCGGAATAATCTTGCATAGTCCTACAAGCAAACCCATTCCATACTTTCTGCGCATGCATATATGATTCAGCACTTACATGGCAATCCTCAAGGCTATTGTAAAAGGAATATTTAGGTGGTAGTTCTAATTCATTTAGTCTATTCCAACTGTCCATATAATCATACGGGAAAATACCTTTACGTGTTAATAATTTAAATGTTTCATCAGATAATTGATTAAAGTTGGATTTTAGAATTGGATAATCGTTTAAATTTGATGCCAATTTATCAAGACCTGACTCAAGAAATCTAAAGCTATCGATAAAGCGAAATTGAACCAAATTATCCTTAATATATTTAGTAAAAGAAATGTATTTTTCCTTTGTGACAGGTAAAACATCTATTCGTCCTTCTACCTCCGCCAAGGCCTTTATTATCATGTGGCCATCATAGCAACTAAGATTATGGAACACAACAGGAACAGTGCGAAAATCTTGATAATTTAAATTACAGCTCTCATGACTCGGGCCTCTATATGTTGAATCGAAATGATTATGATCACGAATTTTTTTATCATCAGCTGAAAATGGTTTCTCACAAATATGACATTCTCGTGCTTTATAGAATAGTTTAGCTTGTTCATCAGTTAATTCTTTCATAGGTAAAGGACAAAGAAAAACAGTTTCAAGATCCTCGGCAAAGTTTTGAAGTTCTTTCATAAACCATTCCATGCAGTCCAGTCCAGTATAAGATCGATAAAATGAGAGGGTGTCATCATAGGAGCATTTGACGTAATACCCAATGCTATATGGAACATGTTGTTGACTTTTTCGAGTATTTCTTAGATTATTATCTTCCACTGGAATCAATAAGCACTCCGTGTCAGCATAAATTATAAATGCAACTTTTTCTTTATGACTAAATTTAGTGAACTCTATTATTTTGTTTTCTTCTTTCGGTAATATAGGAACTGCCAATTTATCTATTTTTAAACAATCTTTAATATGGTTTTTCAATTTAACTTCAGTTCGAAAATAGTGAAGGCAACGATCGCAAATAAACTTTTGACCATCTTTCTTACTTAGCTGAGATGAAAGCAATCGTGATAAATTTTTGATCCATGCGAAATGGTATTTAACTGGACTTAAATTATCCAAATCATCCTCAGAAATGTAATTATCCTGCAAAAGTAATAAATTTGCATGTCTCTCTTTTTTGTTTTTAGTGATATAATATGGCAGAGTTTTAAAACTGTTTCGATATTTTTGCAATCTATAAACGTTTAAAGAAAGATTATTTTGTGTTTCAAAACGCGGAATTTGTCCGAGAGTTATAGGAAACTGAACCCCTTTTAAATTAAGAACTTTTTTTGGGTCCGGATATGATGTTGTTCTCTCAGCATTAATGGTTGAGGGGTATAATGCGGACGTAACAGCCCAAGCAAAACATATGTCATCAGTGTTTTGGACGTTAATACAAGCATACTTTTTTGCTATTTGTTCTGGAAGAGCGATGTAAATTCCAGCACGCAAGGGGTTAAATTTATTGATTCCAACCATTAAGTTGATTACTCTACTCAGCGCCCAGCCTGAATCTTTTTCTGCAAAAGAATCCAATTCAGTTAAAATAGGTTGAATAACATTATCCTGAAACCATTGATTTAAATTGGTATAACGATAAATAGGTTCATTTGGAGTGTTTATGTATTTGTTTTCAGTGAAAGATCCATTTGCCTTACTAATCATAAATTCTCCACACAATACAGTGTTAACCTTGATTGCTTCATCATTTTTAAGCACGTTCTGAATTCTCCTTCTAAAAATTACGGCACAGTCTTCCAAGAAGGGTTTAATATCTGTATGTTTTATATTAATGATGACACTGGATTTTATACGAGATTTAAAAGCTGATTGAATATCTTCCCATTTTACACGATGAGTAGCAGTCTCTTTTCTTTGTATAAATCCAAATCCAGTTACTTCCTTAGCTTTCAGCATTTCTTTAAAGCTTTTTATTTGACCTAAACAAGCTAGTAATTTGTTTTTCTCTCCAACTGTTGATGCGTGTTTCAATGTTGTATTCAATAATTTTGAAGCCTGAGCGCATTTCTTTAGACCCTCCTTTATTGCATTCCCATTATTATTTGCTTGGTAAACTAAAGTTCTGATGTTTTCTACAAGTTTACCAGCGTGCAACATCTTGAATCTGTAACAAAAATTACTTGTTAATAAAAAAAATAATTAACTGAAGCTTACACGTCTACACTGTAGCATGTACTAAGTTAGAATGAGCTGTGGCACCATGATACATCCGTTATAATAAATCGGATTGACTGTAAAATTCATCCAAACCCAACGTACAGCTCGTTTTAGAAACTAAATGATAAATAATAGATATCAATATGTGTCATAGTTTTTAGTTAAGATATACATATTACATATTTTATATATCATTTAACATTTGGTCAATTTTTCAAAAAATAAAGAGATAAGTCAACGCTAGAATTAATATTAGTAGGGATAAATAGGGGTTGCATAACGTAGGAAAGCACACTTTTTAGAAATAAATGCCAGGTTGAGATACAAATAATTTAAATAAAATTAAATCAAGCACCAGCCAAAGGCGATGTAGGCATCAAAAATAAATTCCTCTTAAGGGCATGAAACAACTGTTTGCCTATTTTCGAATTAAAAATATCAATCATCCTCACAGTTTGATTCAAAAGAATCTCAAACTATTTTATCAGCCTAAACCACTTTATGCAATCTCTCCCTTATATCATGTCAATTCCTTGCAATCATGCGCCAACCTTAACAAAAATATTTAACACTTATTATACCTTAGCAAAAATATTTAACACTTATAAACCATAAAATTTTAAATAGCATAAAATATTTTTATTTTTAAGAATATTGCCTACCCTGTCATCCAATCTTTAAAATATTATATACATTTCCCCCATTGCCTATTATAACTCTTTTAGTATGGCCGATAGATGGTTTCTTTAATAGCCAGCAGACAACAATTTTCCCTGATCATGTCTATAAGACATATGGAAAACACTGTATATACTTAACTCTTTAAAGGCGTCAACCTCCTTTGTAGAGAGGGATTACCGATCACCAGAGTCAGTACGTCTCCCCTCGTAAGGGTACCTGTCATGTTTCCATGCGGAAAAAAGTCGACCATCCCTTTATACCAATAGGAGCCACCACTGATAAATTATAGTTTTACAAAAATATTTAACACTTATAAACCATAAAATTTTAAATAGCATAAAATATTTTTCTTTTTCAAGAATATCGCCTACCCTGTCATCCAATCTTTAAAATATTATATACATTTCCCCCATTGCCTATTATAACTCTTTTAGTATGGCCGATGGATGGTTTCTTTAATAGCCAGCAGACAACAATTTTCCCTGATCATGTCTATAAGACATATGGAAAACACTGTATATACTTAACTCTTTAAAGGCGTCAACCTCCTTTGTAGAGAGGGATTACCGATCACCAGAGTCAGTACGTCTCCCCTCGTAAGGGTACCTGTCATGTTTCCATGCGGAAAAAAGTCGACCATCCCTTTATACCAATAGGAGCCACCACTGATAAATTATAATTTTACAAAAATATTTGGCATTTGTAAACCATAAAATTTTAAATACCGTAAAATACTCTTCTTTTTCAAGACTATCGCATACCCGGTTATCTAATCTTTAAAGCATACATAAATTTTTACATTGCCCATTTTAACCCTTTAAGGATGGCTGATAGATGGTTTCTTTAATA
Source organism: Polydrusus tereticollis (assembly GCA_963920685.1). Lineage (NCBI taxonomy): Eukaryota > Metazoa > Arthropoda > Insecta > Coleoptera > Curculionidae > Polydrusus > Polydrusus tereticollis. The sequence continues at coordinate 44,585,917 of OY987332.1, read as the reverse complement.
ACCAGCAGATAGCAATTTTCCCTGATCATGTTTATAAGACATATGGAAAATACTGTATATACCTAACTCTTTTTTTAAATGCCAATCGGTGAATATTTTCTATAATATGGTTTAAATGACATCTCCTTCCAATGCATGCATATCTATATTAGTATAAGCTTTTTAAAAAATTATTCTAAGTCCCCAAATAATAGAAAATAACACAAAAACCCAAATATCTCATAAACGGCTCGTCCTATCAAAAAAAAAAAAATACACATAAAAATCTCCCCAGTCCCCTTGCCGAGTTTGACCATTGTCTAGATGATATAAAAATTTTAACCCCCTACCACCAATTTTTGCACCCCATCATAAACGCTATGTGCCAGGAAATAGAATCGTAAATGTGCAATTTTTACTTACTAATCTTAAAGGACCAACAAACGATGCACAACACATACTTAAAATCATATAAACTTCACCTACCCCTTTTATACCCTTATTAACCAATACGCATGCGTAACCATTACAACATAAAATATTTTTTTTAAATGCCAATCGGTGAATATTTGCTATAAAATGGTTTAAATGACATCTCCTTCCAATGCATGCATATCTATATTAGTATAAGCTTTTTAAAAAATTATTCTAAGTCCCCAAATAATAGAAAAAAACATAAAAAACCCTAATATCTCCTAAACGGCTCGTCCTATCAAAAAAATACACCCAAAAATCTCCCCAATCCCCTTGCCGAGTTTCACCATTTTCTACATAATATAAAAATTTCAACCCCCTATTATCAAATTTTTGTACCCCCTCAATTGACCTGGTACCTATAGAAATAAGAGAAAATCCAAATATCTCCCAAACGGTACATTATATAAAAAAAATTAAAATTTTAAAAATATTAGAAAGATGGAATTTTAACAAAAAATTTAAGAAAATGGCTTTTTACCATACCTCTTAGCAAATATAGGATTTTCGCTTTTCAACAACACCCATTTATTTATAAATTTTATATCCACATTTGCATAAAAGCTATTTTTAAATATAAAAATAAAAAATAACGCAGTTTTAACAGAACTTACCTCAATAAGATTGAACAGTATGAACAGTTTTTACTTGTCGGGATACCAATCACTACTAAAGAATACATACTCATCCATTTCTTTTATACACATCAGAAACCTTTAGGAGTGGGGGGACTAGAATAATTATATTCTTTCTTTGAGATCTTTTCCGTATATCCATATCCAAATCCAATATAATAAATTTGAATCCTTTCACCCTTTTTTTCTAGACACTTAAGAATTCATATTTTATTTTTGTCTATTCTCTATTATTATTTATATTTCACTTACTTAAATAATCTTTCATATTTTTTTAACTAGGCTTATCAAAAAATCTTTGAAATAATAATTTTATATAACACAGTATATCCCCCTATCGAGCGCCCATTCCCAATCTCTTTTCTCAAGTTTGCGTTCCGATCTCGATTCTTTGCGTACAAATGCCTGAAATCCAATGCATTTTGCAAGTGCTTCTTGCGATCGAAATATGGTTTATTTTAGGATAAAATATAAGCGGAGTGTTAATCTCAAAATTCATATTGTGGGGTTATATATGATTGGATTTTAATAAATTATATATGAATTCGTATTAGAATTTAGTGAGGAATATTAATATCAAAAAATTTAAGTAAAACTTTCAAATATTTTATAAGTAAAATTTAAAAATAAAAAAAAACCTAATTTTTTTAAATTTAGTTTCGTCCACAAAATAAAGTAGCCCATTTTATTTATTTCATAAAAAAATTTGTAGATAAATTTTAACCACAGTGTCCATATCCGACCAATGGAATAAATTTTAGTCACAATTTTGGCTAAGTCAATAAGAGTTGATTTTACGAAAAATCGAATAAATTTAATAATAATCTTATTTTTGAAGCTATTTTTATACGGTTTTCGGGTAACTAAGTTTCAGCACAGACGGGGGTTCCTAAGGGAATTTTTGACAAAAAAATTTTTTTTCGAAAAATTTTGCGTTTTTTCAAAATTTTTTTGGAATTTCGTTTATTTCTTTAATCTTGTTACTGTTTTTATACTGTTTTCTTCTCCTTCAATGCTGTTTTTTACTGTTTTTTTCCTGTTTCTGCTGAGACGGAGGGGCATCCCCTTATCCTGTTTAAAACATTCATTGTTTAAAACAGTGTTTCTTCTAAAAAAATAACCCCCAAAAAATCTCCCCGGTCCCCATACCGAGTTCGACCATTTTCTACACGATATAAAAATTTCAACTCCTTAACATCATTATTTGCACCAGGTATATAAATATGCAATAAAATTAATTCTTACCCACTAGAACTCAATGTTCGGTCACTATCCACCCATACGTAGAAGACACCGCCAATTAATCCCCCTCGTTAAAATCCACCGCGGCGCGGGGGATTCGCAGTGCCTTTCTACAACCACTCTGATTCCTCCCTCCAAACCTACCACCTTGACCTTCAACCACTCCACATGCGCAGTAGGTTTGGAGGGAGGAATCAGAGTGGTTGTAGAAAGGCACTGCGAATCCCCCGCGCCGCGGTGGATTTTAACGAGGGGGATTAATTGGCGGTGTCTTCTACGTATGGGTGGATAGTGACCGAACATTGAGTTCTAGTGGGTAAGAATTAATTTTATTGCATATTTATATACCTGGTGCAAATAATGATGTTAAGGAGTTGAAATTTTTATATCGTGTAGAAAATGGTCGAACTCGGTATGGGGACCGGGGAGATTTTTTGGGGGTTATTTTTTTAGAAGAAACACTGTTTTAAACAATGAATGTTTTAAACAGGATAAGGGGATGCCCCTCCGTCTCAGCAGAAACAGGAAAAAAACAGTAAAAAACAGCATTGAAGGAGAAGAAAACAGTATAAAAACAGTAACAAGATTAAAGAAATAAACGAAATTCCAAAAAAATTTTGAAAAAACGCAAAATTTTTCAAAAAAAAATTTTTTTGTCAAAAATTCCTTTAGGAACCCCCGTCTGTGCTGAAACTTAGTTACCCGAAAACCGTATAAAAATAGCTTCAAAAATAAGATTATTATTAAATTTATTCGATTTTTCGTAAAATCAACTCTTATTGACTTAGCCAAAATTGTGACTAAAATTTATTCCATTGGTCGGATATGGACACTGTGGTTAAAATTTATCTACAAATTTTTTTATGAAATAAATAAAATGGGCTACTTTATTTTGTGGACGAAACTAAATTTAAAAAATTAGGTTTTTTTTTTTATTTTTATACTTATTAAAAATTTTACTTATAAAATATTTGAAAGTTTTACTTAACTTTTTTGATATTAATATTCCTCACTAAATTCTAATACGAATTCATATATAATTTATTAAAATCCAATCATATATAACCCCACAATATGAATTTTGAGATTAACACTCCGCTTATATTTTATCCTAAAATAAACCATATTTCGATCGCAAGAAGCACTTGCAAAATGCATTGGATTTCAGGCATTTGTACGCAAAGAATCGAGATCGGAACGCAAACTTGAGAAAAGAGATTGGGAATGGGCGCTCGATAGGGGGATATACTGTGTTATATAAAATTATTATTTCAAAGATTTTTTGATAAGCCTAGTTAAAAAAATATGAAAGATTATTTAAGTAAGTGAAATATAAATAATAATAGAGAATAGACAAAAATAAAATATGAATTCTTAAGTGTCTAGAAAAAAAGAGTGAAAGGATTTAAATTTATTATATTGGATTTGGATATGGATATACGGAAAAGATCTCAAAGAAAGAATATAATTATTCTAGTCCCCCCACTCCTAAAGGTTTCTGATGTGTATAAAAGAAATGGATGAGTATGTATTCTTTAGTAGTGATTGGTATCCCGACAAGTAAAAACTGTTCATACTGTTCAATCTTATTGAGGTAAGTTCTGTTAAAACTGCGTTATTTTTTATTTTTATATTTAAAAATAGCTTTTATGCAAATGTGGATATAAAATTTATAAATAAATGGGTGTTGTTGAAAAGCGAAAATCCTATATTTGCTAAGAGGTATGGTAAAAAGCAATTTTCTTAAATTTTTTGTTAAAATTCCATCTTTCTAATATTTTTAAAATTTTAATTTTTTTTATATAATGTACCGTTTGGGAGATATTTGGATTTTCTCTTATTTCTATAGGTACCAGGTCAATTGAGGGGGTACAAAAATTTGATAATAGGGGGTTGAAATTTTTATATCATGTAGAAAATGGTGAAACTCGGCAAGGGGATTGGGGAGATTTTTGGGTGTATTTTTTTGATAGGACGAGCCGTTTAGGAGATATTAGGGTTTTTTATGTTTTTTTCTATTATTTGGGGACTAATTTTTTAAAAAGCTTATAGTAATATAGATATGCATGCATTGGAAGGAGATGTCATTTAAACCATTTTATAGCAAATATTCACCGATTGGCATTTAAAAAAAATATTTTATGTTGTAATGGTTACGCATGCGTATTGGTTAATAAGGGTATAAAAGGGGTAGGTGAAGTTTATATGATTTTAAGTATGTGTTGTGCATCGTTTGTTGGTCCTTTAAGATTAGTAAGTAAAAATTGCACATTTACGATTCTATTTCCTGGCACATAGCGTTTATGATGGGGTGCAAAAATTGGTGGTAGGGGGTTAAAATTTTTATATCATCTAGACAATGGTCAAACTCGGCAAGGGGATTGGGGAGATTTTTATGTGTATTTTTTTTTTTGATAGGACGAGCCGTTTATGAGATATTTGGGTTTTTGTGTTATTTTCTATTATTTGGGGACTTAGAATAATTTTTTAAAAAGCTTATACTAATATAGATATGCATGCATTGGAAGGAGATGTCATTTAAACCATATTATAGAAAATATTCACCGATTGGCATTTAAAAAAAGAGTTAGGTATATACAGTATTTTCCATATGTCTTATAAACATGATCAGGGAAAATTGCTATCTGCTGGTTATTAAAGAAACCATCTATCAGCCATCCTTAAAGGGTTAAAATGGGCAATGTAAAAATTTATGTATGCTTTAAAGATTAGATAACCGGGTATGCGATAGTCTTGAAAAAGAAGAGTATTTTACGGTATTTAAAATTTTATGGTTTACAAATGCCAAATATTTTTGTAAAATTATAATTTATCAGTGGTGGCTCCTATTGGTATAAAGGGATGGTCGACTTTTTTCCGCATGGAAACATGACAGGTACCCTTACGAGGGGAGACGTACTGACTCTGGTGATCGGTAATCCCTCTCTACAAAGGAGGTTGACGCCTTTAAAGAGTTAAGTATATACAGTGTTTTCCATATGTCTTATAGACATGATCAGGGAAAATTGTTGTCTGCTGGCTATTAAAGAAACCATCCATCGGCCATACTAAAAGAGTTATAATAGGCAATGGGGGAAATGTATATAATATTTTAAAGATTGGATGACAGGGTAGGCGATATTCTTGAAAAAGAAAAATATTTTATGCTATTTAAAATTTTATGGTTTATAAGTGTTAAATATTTTTGTAAAACTATAATTTATCAGTGGTGGCTCCTATTGGTATAAAGGGATGGTCGACTTTTTTCCGCATGAAAACATGATAGGTACCCTTACGAGGGGAGACGTACTGACTCTGGTGATCGGTAATCCCTCTCTACAAAGGAGGTTGAAGCCTTTAAAGAGTTAAGTATATACAGTGTTTTCCATATGTCTTATAGACATGATCAGGGAAAATTGTTGTCTGCTGGCTATTAAAGAAACCATCTATCGGCCATACTAAAAGAGTTATAATAGGCAATGGGGGAAATGTATATAATATTTTAAAGATTGGATGACAGGGTAGGCAATATTCTTAAAAAGAAAAATATTTTATGCTATTTAAAATTTTATGGTTTATAAGTGTTAAATATTTTTGTTAAGGTATAATATATATACTTGTGGTACTGATAAATGTGGCAACATATTAGGTACAGTCTATAAATAGAATTTTGTCTCTATAGTATCTACATAAACGATCTTTACAATAATGTTGCGTAAAGGTTGGCGCATGATTGCAAGGAATTGACATGATATAAGGGAGAGATTGCATAAAGTGGTTTAGGCTGATAAAATAGTTTGAGATTCTTTTGAATCAAACTGTGAGGATGATTGATATTTTTAATTCGAAAATAGGCAAACAGTTGTTTCATGCCCTTAAGAGGAATTTATTTTTGATGCCTATATCGCCTTTGGCTGGTGCTTGATTTAATTTTATTTAAATTATTTGTATCTCAACCTGGCATTTATTTCTAAAAAGTGTGCTTTCCTACGTTATGCAACCCCTATTTATCCCTACTAATATTAATTCTAGCGTTGACTTATCTCTTTATTTTTTGAAAAATTGACCAAATGTTAAATGATATATAAAATATGTAATATGTATATCTTAACTAAAAACTATGACACATATTGATATCTATTATTTATCATTTAGTTTCTAAAACGAGCTGTAAGTTGGGTTTGGATGAATTTTACAGTCAATCCGATTTATTATAACGGATGTATCATGGTGCCACAGCTCATTCTAACTTAGTACATGCTACAGTGTAGACGTGTAAGCTTCAGTTAATTATTTTTTTTATTAACAAGTAATTTTTGTTACAGATTCAAGATGTTGCACGCTGGTAAACTTGTAGAAAACATCAGAACTTTAGTTTACCAAGCAAATAATAATGGGAATGCAATAAAGGAGGGTCTAAAGAAATGCGCTCAGGCTTCAAAATTATTGAATACAACATTGAAACACGCATCAACAGTTGGAGAGAAAAACAAATTACTAGCTTGTTTAGGTCAAATAAAAAGCTTTAAAGAAATGCTGAAAGCTAAGGAAGTAACTGGATTTGGATTTATACAAAGAAAAGAGACTGCTACTCATCGTGTAAAATGGGAAGATATTCAATCAGCTTTTAAATCTCGTATAAAATCCAGTGTCATCATTAATATAAAACATACAGATATTAAACCCTTCTTGGAAGACTGTGCCGTAATTTTTAGAAGGAGAATTCAGAACGTGCTTAAAAATGATGAAGCAATCAAGGTTAACACTGTATTGTGTGGAGAATTTATGATTAGTAAGGCAAATGGATCTTTCACTGAAAACAAATACATAAACACTCCAAATGAACCTATTTATCGTTATACCAATTTAAATCAATGGTTTCAGGATAATGTTATTCAACCTATTTTAACTGAATTGGATTCTTTTGCAGAAAAAGGTTCAGGCTGGGCGCTGAGTAGAGTAATCAACTTAATGGTTGGAATCAATAAATTTAACCCCCTGCGTGCTGGAAGTTACATCGCTCTTCCAGAACAAATAGCAAAAAAGTATGCTTGTATTAACGTCCAAAACACTGATGACATATGTTTTGCTTGGGCTGTTACGTCCGCATTATACCCCTCAACCATTAATGCTGAGAGAACAACATCATATCCGGACCCAAAAAAAGTTCTTAATTTAAAAGGGGTTCAGTTTCCTATAACTCTCGGACAAATTCCGCGTTTTGAAACACAAAATAATCTTTCTTTAAACGTTTATAGATTGCAAAAATATCGAAACAGTTTTAAAACTCTGCCATATTATATCACTAAAAACAAAAAAGAGAGACATGCAAATTTATTACTTTTGCAGGATAATTACATTTCTGAGGATGATTTGGATAATTTAAGTCCAGTTAAATACCATTTCGCATGGATCAAAAATTTATCACGATTGCTTTCATCTCAGCTAAGTAAGAAAGATGGTCAAAAGTTTATTTGCGATCGTTGCCTTCACTATTTTCGAACTGAAGTTAAATTGAAAAACCATATTAAAGATTGTTTAAAAATAGATAAATTGGCAGTTCCTATATTACCGAAAGAAGAAAACAAAATAATAGAGTTCACTAAATTTAGTCATAAAGAAAAAGTTGCATTTATAATTTATGCTGACACGGAGTGCTTATTGATTCCAGTGGAAGATAATAATCTAAGAAATACTCGAAAAAGTCAACAACATGTTCCATATAGCATTGGGTATTACGTCAAATGCTCCTATGATGACACCCTCTCATTTTATCGATCTTATACTGGACTGGACTGCATGGAATGGTTTATGAAAGAACTTCAAAACTTTGCCGAGGATCTTGAAACTGTTTTTCTTTGTCCTTTACCTATGAAAGAATTAACTGATGAACAAGCTAAACTATTCTATAAAGCACGAGAATGTCATATTTGTGAGAAACCATTTTCAGCTGATGATAAAAAAATTCGTGATCATAATCATTTCGATTCAACATATAGAGGCCCGAGTCATGAGAGCTGTAATTTAAATTATCAAGATTTTCGCACTGTTCCTGTTGTGTTCCATAATCTTAGTTGCTATGATGGCCACATGATAATAAAGGCCTTGGCGGAGGTAGAAGGACGAATAGATGTTTTACCTGTCACAAAGGAAAAATACATTTCTTTTACTAAATATATTAAGGATAATTTGGTTCAATTTCGCTTTATCGATAGCTTTAGATTTCTTGAGTCGGGTCTTGATAAATTGGCATCAAATTTAAACGATTATCCAATTCTAAAATCCAACTTTAATCAATTATCTGATGAAACATTTAAATTATTAACACGTAAAGGTATTTTCCCGTATGATTATATGGACAGTTGGAATAGACTAAATGAATTAGAACTACCACCTAAATATTCCTTTTACAATAGCCTTGAGGATTGCCATGTAAGTGCTGAATCATATATGCATGCGCAGAAAGTATGGAATGGGTTTGCTTGTAGGACTATGCAAGATTATTCCGATCTATATCTTAAAACGGATATCTTATTATTAGCTGATATATTCGAGCAATTTAGGTCAACATCTCACATGACTTATGGCCTCGACCCAGCCTGGTCATATACCCTACCAGGATATGCCTGGTTGTGTTTAATGTTCAAAATGTATAGAGAAAATCAGGTTAAACTCGAATTACTTACGGATTATGAGATGGTAACATTTATTGAAAGAGGTATACGAGGAGATCTAAGTCAGTGCTCCAAACGATACAGTAAAGCAAATAATAAGTATACACCTTCATATGATGCAAATAAAGAAGATTCGTATTTAATGTATTTTGATATTAACAACCAATATGGATGGGGTATGTCCCAATACCTACCCTATGGAGGGTTCAAATGGCTTACAGAAGATGAAATTTTGCATCTCAATATTCTTAACGTTTCCGACGATTCTGATCAAGGATATGTTTTAGAAGTGGATCTTGAAATACCTAAAGACCTACATAATAAATTTTCGGATTTACCTCCTTGTCCTGAGCATAGGGGAACAAAAGGATCAAACACTAAAAAACTGTTTGCAACCCTCTATAATAAAAAAGATTATATTATCCATTACCGAAATTTAAAACAAGCCGTAGCACTTGGTGTCAAATTAATCAAAATTCATAGGGTATTGTCATTTAGTCAAACTTCTTGGCTTAAATCCTACATTGATTTAAATACCCATTTAAGACAAGCAGCAAGAAATGATTTTGAAAAAAATCTTTTTAAACTCATGAACAATGCTGTATTCGGCAAAACTATGGAAAACATCAGAAAACATAGCATCGTTAAATTAAAGACTAAATGGGAAGGCCGTTATGGTGCTGAGGCTCTGATCTCCCGGCCCGAGTTTAAATCATCAACTATTATTAACGAAAGTCTCGTAATAATAGAAATGAACAAGTCTGAGGTATACTTCAACAAGCCGATTTACGTGGGAATGTGTATTTTGGATTTGGCTAAAACAACCCTATATGATGTTCATTATAATTATATGAATAAAAGATTTGACAATCAATGTAAAGTGCTATATACGGATACGGACAGTCTTATTTATGAAATCAAACATGATGACATTTATGAAATAATTTTACATGATTGTCACCAGTATTTTGATACAAGCGATTATTCGCAAAATAATATTTACAATATACCTCGAGTTAACAAAAAGGTTTTGGGAATGATGAAAGATGAAAATAACGGTCGAATTATGACTCATTTTATTGGTCTTCGTTCAAAAATGTATGCAACGGTAGTTCTGCAGACAGCTGAGGAGATTGAGCTTGAGCTAGTAAAATTACAAAAAGCTGAAAAAGAGCGGGATGAAATCGAAAGGGTAATATTTAACTTTGGTGTAACGAAAAAAATTAAAGGAGTTAAGAAGTCTGTTATAGAAAATAAAATTACTTTTAATGATTATGTTGAGTGCTTGGAGACATTTACAGAAAAACATGTATCTCAAACATTGATTCGGTCAGAACAACACGAGCTCCATACAATTCGACAAGTGAAGATTGGGCTAAGTCCACATGATGAAAAGAGAAGGTTATCTAAAACTTCGTATGATACTTTACCTTGGGGGCACTTTTCGATAATGGAAGACGAGTAAAAATAGCCATTATACCTGACAAGTATCTTCAATCAGTAAAATATATGGATGTGGATATGTAAATATAATGTAGCCAGAAAGGGACTATTATATTATATAATTTATATGTATTATGATGTTAGATGTTTAGGAATGTATTTGTGTAGTTGTATAAATAAACATATATTGAAACTTTGTGCTTGTGTTTAACCTCTAGTATCAATTTCACTAACAATATAACTAAAAGATGTAGACAGCGTAGCGTAGACTTTTAACAAGCTGAAACGCGCTTATAAAACAAATATAGGAATACTCGTGGGTAACATCCGCGCCCCTGTGCGACCGCGATGAAAGCGAGTCTGTCTCGTGAGCATATCATCCACCACGAATCTTATTTAGCTTAAGACGACATAGCGTAATGGTTAGAGCGTAACCTGCATGTGCCGAAGGTTGCTGGTTCGATCTCCAAACAAAACAGCTTTTTTTCTGCATCGATCCGTTAACTCTCAAAAGACAGTGGCATATTATGGGTAGTTAGTTTGGGGACGGTGACTATAAGGTAATAAATTTAATAATTTTGGCGTCGCGACGCTCTCGCTTAAGAGGCTTCCAATGTTTAGTACGCCCCTGACCCGGCGTCGGTGACCTTGAAATGCAGAACGGACCTTAAATTTTCTTATGGAGATTTACATGTAAAAGTGACGGTAATTGCGCTCAAACTGTCCTAGTTTATCTACTTTTCTGAAAAAATGAGGGAGGTGAATCCTCACCTTATTTTAAGATGAAAATGTGGTATAAAAGTTTTTCGCATGTCGCTTCTTTTTCGAAATACAGGGTGTTAAAAAAAATGAGTAAAGCAGTAATAATAATTTTAATAATTGATATAAAAACTTTTAATAATGAACTCATATGAACAAAAGTCAAATAAATTGCTGCAAATGCCCTCCATGAGCCAGTAAACATCCATGTACACGACGTGCTAAATTGTCTCTTACGTGTTGGAAAATTTCGGGACTGGCGCGAATCGTATTAAAACCATCAATAATGCGCAGTCAAAGGTCTTCTTCAGTTTTAATAGGAGTAGCATTATAAACGAGTTATTTAAGGTGACCCCAGAAATAAAAATCCAATTGATTCAGATACGGCGAACGGGGTGGCCATGGTTTAGGTCCTCCTCTACCTATCCAACGAGCAGGATATTGTTGATCTAAATACTTTCTAACACGTACTGCAAAGTGAGGGGGAGCGCGGTCATGCATGAACCACATTAAAGTTCTCGTTCTTAATGGCACTGCTTCCATCAATTCTGGCAATTCATCTCTAACGAAGTTTGGAAGAAAATACGGTCCAACTAAGCAATCTCCAATAATCCCTGCCCAAATATTAAAAGAAACTGTATACTGGTGATGTCCTTCGATGATAGCATGAGGATCTTCCGCACAAATATGGTTGTTGTGACAATTTATAATGCATTGTCTGGAAAAATTGGCTTCATCTGTAAATAGCATTTTTGCCGAATAATATGGGACTCTTCAAGAATTTTTTTGAAACCAATTATTAATTAACTCGAGCTGGAAAGTCTCTAGGCAACAAAGCTTGCACTCTTTGTACGTGATAAGGATAAAGTAAATAGTCCTTTAAGATACTTCATACTGTTTTGTAACTCACATTCAACTCGTTCCCGATTTTCCTCGTACTAGTGCCTGGAGATTCTTCCACTATGTTTAAGACCTCTTCCTCAAGGTGTACGGTTCTAACTGTAAGTGGTCGGCCGCCTATTTTGCTTTTTGCAAAGCTACTTGTGTCTATTAGAAAAATGTTCTGCATATAAACGTCTCGCCTCTAGCGCATTTTCATTTGCTAAACCGTACATAAAATAAATTTGAGCCATATCTTGATTGGTAAACTTAGCCATTATGAAAAGTATGTAATGTAGTACAAATAAATTCGAAAACAATTCAAAAGGATATTATTTGAAAGATGTTAAACAGGAGACAAATGTTACGGAGAAAACAAATGTGGTTGCCACGGAACGAAGCAAAGCCTACTCGTATCATTTGACGCAACATAATGATAAAAATACGAAAGATAACTAAAAAATTAAGGTTCCCTTTTACCCAGATCCCCGCCAATGAACTAATTGTAAAATTTAAAATTTATCCAAAGTAAAGTGCCCTAATCCCTTATGCTTAAGAAATATCATTAGAATTCGTTTGGCATTAGTTAATAAAATGAAAAAAAAATATATATATATTTTTTTTAACACTCTGTATTTCGAAAACGAAGCGACATGCGAAAAACTTTTATACCACATTTTTGTCTTAAAATAAGGTGAGGATTTACTTCCTTCATTTTATCAGAGAGGTTAGGAAACACCCTGTATATTATGTATTTTGTATTATTATTACTAATTTGTTTTCAAACCGTTTTTTATTTTGATCTATCTGTTGAACTGTAGAATTAAATTTATTGATAGCACTAGCCCAAATTGAGTATTGATTTCGAATATTAATTACTAATTTATTTTTATTGCCTGTTCTTTGAGGATGAGGTAACATTCCTTTAAGTATATTTTCTACTCTTCGTTAACAAAATATTGCTAATGCTGTATTAGAGACTCTGCAATATTTTCCTACCTAACATGTAATTGATTGTTTTTTATTAAAATACGGTTTAGGTTTACGTCGTAATAATGTATTATGGTGTGGGTGTATTCTGTAATTTTTGCATATTTTATCGTTAAAATTCCCCTGCTGTCATCTAAATGCCGGAGGGAAACTTTGTCTCGGTCCCCGATTACCGCGGTAATTATTAACCTGAAATTAAATATAACATTCTAGTCAAAGCTGTATGTTTGTCTTAGTGGGCGTAGTATATTATCCATTTGAACTTTACGATGTGAAGGGGTCGTTATCGTTTTACGAGTTTTATTTATAGATCGATTTCTGGTGGTTCTGCAAATATATTTGAGACTTTTGAGCTCATGTTTTATTTATGGTAGACTCGTTGACTAGGTTGAAATAATTCTGGTTTATAGCGCTTTTTGATAATTTTCGACATTGGCGTTATAGAGATTATTAGCACAACAAAACAGTTAGACACATTGGCACTCGAGATTTTTAATGAAAATAAGATTTATGATTATTTTTATAATATATCTTTTACAACTTTTCCATAGGCTTAGCATTTATATCAGGGAGAGCGGGAAATCTCTGATCAAAGTCAACACTAATTTGTGTTCTGTGTTGGTCCTTCGGATAGTTTATTTCGTTTTTAACGATTTTAAGTTGTAGTAGGAATCTATAATCGTACACTGAGTATTTTTATGTCTAAAGCAATGGGTGGGGTAATGCGCAGCTTGCGAAACCCAGTTCACGTAGTATATTTTCATGTTAAAGTACTCCTGATTGAGTATTCCTGCTACTATCAGTTGATTTAGTGAGTGGTACTCACTCAAAGAGAAGGAGTTGCCCCATAAGTGTAGAATTCGGATTATAGTACCTAGACTTTCTTATGCTGCTTAGCCCTAAAAGAAAATTATATAGAAATACAGTAAAACTAAACCACTACGTAATATCATAATATACAGTAAAGTAAGAATAAATTCAGTATTTTTGAAACGCTTAATTTTTTGAAAAATCGCTCGGAATTTGAAATCCCCCTCGGAATAATTTTATTTTTAAACTATATACAGGGTGTCATTTTGGCACGTGGTCAAACTTCAAGGGGTGATTCTCTTTGAGTGATTCTAATATGAGAAGTTTATATAAACATAGGTCCGGTAATGCTTTGTTTTTAAGATACAGGGTGTCAAACTTAAAAAAAAAAACAAACGTTTTTCCGTAAAAATTGAAATTTGGCAGGGTTATTTAGGATAGTAAAAGGCTAATTTAGCCCTAACTAGATTAAAGATGTTAAATCCAGTGGCCCCGAAAGGCACCTTAACTAAGATTTTTGATAGAAAGGATGTGCGCCACTTATTTTTTGGCAATTATTGTAGGGTAAAAGTGGGAGAGAGGCCATAGTTTTTGCAAGTGTGAAATTTGATAAAAAAAATGCAATGTAATCAAATCGTTTATTTTTTGCAAGAAAGTTACTCTTATACACGATGTGACAAAAAACAATTTACAACATTATTTCAAAAAAATAGAAATCTAGACATTGAAATATCACAAGTTTCAAGATGCCATGTCTCCCACACTATATGGAAGAGATACCATGACACGAGGGAGAGATGTCATACATATTATTTTGTTTGCGTACTTTCTCTCCCACAATTATAATCACTAAAAAAATGTTTCACAGCATCAAATAAATTTGTAACAATATGTCAGGTTGCCGAGCAATGAAAAAAAAAAGCTACTCGATTGTGAGCTGGAGAGGTTTTTACCATTTAATTTTTAGTTGGAGAGGGCTTTATCGCGATTAAAAAGGATGCACCTTTTTTTATCGATGTCAAAGTGATAAAAATGCAAATGTCAAATGGACATTTTATTGTAGGCGTGAATTTATCAGTTGAAACGTTGCGAAAAAAATACTGGATAAAATTCCAAGACACGTTTATCATCCATAAGATCTGCCGTGCGTCATCTTTTCAGTACATCAAGGTGGCTTGCATTGTACAGCTTTATTTGTCATTTGACATGATAATTGTCAATAAAAAACGAGTCAGGCGTTATGGTTTAAAGAATTTAAATAATGTTAAGATTGCAAGAGGCCGAATTGCTCGATATTATAGTGTATGCGTGTGATAAAATATCCTCCACCTCCCATCGATCATGAAAAAAAACAGTATTAATTTGATTTATAGACCTGCAAGGCTGGGATATATCCAGGAGTTAATGCTACTCCAAGGAGCACAAGGCGAACAATTTAACGCTACAAGGAGGCTGGAGAAGTAAACTATCCTCGAGGTGGTGGGCACCCTTGAGTCATTACTAGACGTGATGATAACCTTACAAGCCTCCCCGAATGAAGTAGGTGTATGATTGTTGATGAATCGCGTTTAAACCTGTTTATGTCTGATGGGCGAAAGATACGGGGAAAAGCAGATGGAAGCGAGAGTAGCATTTTTGGAGGTGGTGATATTACAGTCTGGGGTGGAATTATGAGGAATGGAAGAACAAAACTGGTAGTATTGATTGCAGAGAAAGCATAAATGCAGATTTAGGTGCATACGTGAGACTGTGGTTGGAAAGAAATTTTAGTTGACGATAATATGATCGCCCGCATTGAGCGGCAATTGTTCACAACTTGCTGAGGAAGCACATTATAGAAAGAATGATATGGCCTGCTAGACTACCAGACATGAAACAATTGAGCACGTACTGAGTAACTTAAAATCACATTTGAATCAGGAAGGTAATTAATTCAATAATTTGAATGAATTGAATGCGATCGAGCACGAATGGGAAGCCACATCCCAAGTATTGATTATTAACCTGATCGACTACAGAGAGAGTTAGGCTATTCCCATACGGATCGACAAGTTTCAAACTAGTTGAACAATTAACTGTTTGGTGACGTTACCTGTGTCCGAAAGTACTTGATTGATCGATGTTCGCCTAGTGAACTTAGATACTTACAGAATCTATTAAAATATGCCAGATCCTTCGCAAAGGCGGTCAGTAGAACTCCATTACGTAAGTTCTTCCCTGTTTCTCCATTTGTGTATGTTCGTTAATCTGTTAATAAACACCGTTTCTTAGTGCTGCGACTGGATTCCACAGTCGTTGCAATTTTAAAGCTGACGTAGTTGCGAATGTGGAATAGAGAATTTAATTTTCGTATACTAACCTAAACTAACCTCTTTTAATTTTAATTTATTTTCTGCCCTTTCCGTGTAATAAAAATTAACAATAATGCGAATGTCTTGCGGCCATCCATACCAAAACTATATTATATAATATTATTGTAGCAAATGTGCATAGCATAGCTCTATCGTAAATGCATCCTTTGAAACGAGTTTTCATTTATATCGTCCGCACATATTCCCGAAGGAATCTCATCACAACCTCTTCGAAATTCGTTTAGCAAATATTACTTGCAACATACGCTTTTCCATGAAATGTTCAGTTTTTATAACTGATTCGAAACCGGTATTCGAGGTGCATACTCTATATAACGTCATATCTGCTTTTGTAAGAGCATATGCAAGCACAAAATACAAAATAGCTCAAATGCCTCGAGACATATAGTGAATTACGTGACGTAGATGGTTGGGCCCCTGATAGCCGGAGAGTTTTAGGAAATGGCAGACCAAGGGCAACGTTAAAATACTTAGTATTAATTTCTCAAATTTGTTTGCCTTAAATCAACTCAACAAAATCGGAACTCCTTCAATAAAATTATAGATTTGGTGTTTGCGATCGTTAGGTACAAGGTGTCAAAGGAACTTATTCCACTTGTTGTTGAAGACAACCATCACGATTAATATATTTTTAGTACTTAATTCTAATAGAAGGACTAAAGTTTCCAACCTATAGATCTCAGAGTAAGTATAATTTCAGAAAGGCTAATTTTCATAAGCTATATACTGACTGGTCTGATGTTTATAAGACTAGCGACTTCAATGCCCCAAATCCGTGCTTCGTAGTCGATCTTTCCTAGTGTGGTTTACTTCTGATATCATAAAAACCGAAAAATGTAAGCATTAAAAAAATTTTACATTATACGTCAATAGTCTCCCATTTTGCCGAGCTCTCAAAAGCAACATGACTGTGTTCTTTAGTAATCGCAATACTATAAGTAATTTAGCTTGTTTTACCCAATTTACTGCTAAAGCATTAGACAACCGCCAACCAGTGGATGTAGTTTATACAGACTTCTTAAAAGCCTTTGATCCAGTTGATTACTCAATTTTACTAGGTAAGTTAGCCGATATGAGATTTAGTTCAGTTCAAGTTGGTTAGAACTAAAGGAGAAGGGGGTTTAAAATCACCATAAATTGCGTGTAGTAATTTATTTAATAATTTTTTTTTAAATGGATACCTACCCTATTTTCTTATTTTATTTTAAATTCTGTATAAAATTCTAAACAAATTTCATTTAGTAGTATTATAGTTTAGTACTTAATTTAGTTATCAACCTGAACATTCCAATCGAGCATGAACAAATCATTCGACTTGACATTAATGACGCAAAAAAATTAAAGTTATTTTAACAAATGTGGCAATTGACCTTTTTACCTGTAAGTAAGGTTTCATCAATCTGATTTCGTCTCTTATCCTGATTCTTAAGTCTTTAGTATTGGTTGGTCGGTTTAGGTTAGTTCAAGTTAGAGGGCTCAAATCCGAAGTTCTGACTGGCCATTTAACTGGACCCAGTCGATGCATTAGTAAAAGATCTATATTGATGCACTCATGCAGTGGACAGGTATAATGGGGCCAATTTAATTCAACCTTTACTTTCTCACTGTATTTCTTTGCAAAATTAACGTTGGGTCAATATTCTCCATTTCTGCACTACCAGGGAAGGAGCTTTAATAATATAATATTCCTGAATACTTTGATGCTTGTGGAAACGCTGAATTTCTTAAATATTACTGTTACTGAAATCATTGGCGGAGCTTCGGTTTTTATCTTGAAGGATCAACGTCTTAATTGAAAGGTAATTAAACTGTCTATAAATATTATATTTCAGTTTCCTTACAGAAAGTATTTGTATCTCTTGCCAAGAACTTTTGTTGTATCCTCGTTTGAGAGTAGATACAACCTTGAATTTGATATAGTTTGTTATTATTAGGGCATCCTTTTTACAAGGTCTAAATGTTCGTAGGTACTACATTTTATTTAAAACTGTAAGAATGTTCCGTTCTTTGTACGGAATAAATTACTTACGATATACCGGGTCCGCCAACGAAGCGGGTACGGAAGATTACATCCTTATCGAAGAACTTATCAAAAATACTGAAACAGTATGAGATCTGGAATTAAAAGTGGCATATTTAAAAAAAAATATTTTACATTATGCAGGGTAGCTGAAAAAGGTGAGGCGAACTAAACTTCTATTTTTTTTAAATGGAACATCCTGTATATTGTTAGCCCAAAAGATGAGCATAAAAGTGCTGATCATATTAATATAGAGCTACGTTAATTTATTTTTAGTAGTTAAAGAAATAATTACGATTTTATCTAAAAAATTGTAACCATTTTGAAATCTAGAAACTACTGAATAAAATAGTACAGGGTGTCCAGTTTTTTGTATGTTTTACGGGTTATCTGCGTTATTAGTAAAGATAGAAAAATGAGCTTATTAGTTTTTTTCACGTAGAATCCAGTGGCTTAGTCAGACTTTTTCTATGTTTAATTGTTTTCGAGAAAAAGAGCAAACTTGCATTTTTTTAAATGGGACACCCTATATATTCTTAGCTACTATGATTCAGTTTATCACAAGCTTTTCAAAAATATATAACACTTTATAGCTGTTTTCAATGTGAAGCTCAAAATTTATATTTTTCAACAAATTTAAATTTTTTTTTAGTAGGCCATGACGGGTATTTAGGAAAACAAAAGATGACAGGCTCGTTACCTGAAAAATCTTTTTTTTTTAATCGACCGGAAAGCAACCACTTTCTACTCAATTTTTTAACCGGAAAATGTCATTTTATCGGTCTAGACCAGAAAGTCATAAAAGAGGGACCGGTAAAGTACTTTACCGGTCCCTCTTTTTACTTTACCGGGCCCTTTTTTTACATTCCGATCAATATTTGAGAAAACGAACCAAACCCATAATAAGTAGGCTTTGACTTGATTGTTTCTTTCATGGCGTTTCATGGCAACGAACTGTCAAATTTGATACTGCTTATTAAAAATTGTGTTTAAAAGTTAAAAGTTAGATTATATTATGGAAATGAATGTGGATGAAGGTGAAATTCCTCTTGAAATAACTGAAGCGGCTGCTAGAGCTACTCACGATTTGTTGCCGCATAAGTCCAGGGACAAGTATGAAAAAACGTTTGCCGTTTTCAAATGTTGGTGTAAAGAAAAAAAATGTCAGAAATATTTCTGAGGATGTTTTGTTAGCCTATTTTGCTAAAAAATCCGAAAAATTAAAATCATCTACATTGTGGAGTGTGTACTCGATGATTAAATTGATGTTAAATTTAAAAGAAAATTTGGATATAAGCAGATATTATAAACTTATAGCATTTATCAAAAGGAAGTCGGTTGGATACATACCCAAGAAATCGAGGGTACTAACCAGAGTCAATTCCTGCTGGAAGCTCCTGATAATGAATATCTTTTAATCAAAGTAAGTAGGACTTAAATTTGTATTTTTTTCATTCTTCTCTCTTTATATTTTTTAACAATAATTATTAAAAACGGCTATTTATTTTAATTATTTCTTATTTTTTTTTAGCTTTTACTAATATTGGGATCGGCTGGGGCCTGTCGCCGTGAAGAATTAGTTAATATGACAATTGACGATGTTGAAGATAATCAATCGATGCTGGTGATAAAAATTCCAAATACAAAGACAAATCATCCCAGGTCATTTATAGTTGTTGACGAACAAAACTTAAATGTATATAGAACATATGTTTCTTTACGTCCATCCAATGTCCCACATCGAAGGTTATTTATTTTTTACAATAAAGGAAAGTGCTCTATTCAACCAGTAGGTTTGCATTCTGTAGGAAAAGCGCCATCAAAAATAGCATCCTATTTGGGATTATCAAACCCAGAGCAATTTACAGGGCACTGTTTCCGACGTAGTTCGGCCACATTGTTAGTGGAAGGTGGAGGCGACATCCTTAATTTAAAACGACACGGCGGCTGGAAGTCATCACAAGTTGCCGAAGGCTATATTGAACAGTCTCTACAAAATAAGATTGACATAGCCAGCAAAATTCAGGAAGCAGGAGGGTCAAAAGTACATATTACATCACAAACAACCCATAAAGATGTATCAAAAAATGAAGCAGGAGGGTCAAAAGTACATATTACATCACAAACAACCCATAAAGATGTATATCAAAAATTTTTCCATCAAGTCTACAATTTAATAACGTACAAAATTGTACTTTTAACATAACAGTTCAAAAATAGATATTATTAATTATTAGAATAATTCTAATTTTAATTATTTATTAAGTACCTATTATCAAATAATATTTATTATAACTATTATAAATAAAAAAAATTCCTGACTATAGAGTTTTCAATCTGTTTAAAACTATATTAATGTAGTAAGCCATTATCTAAATTTTCTTGTACGCCACTGGTCTTGCGTCGATTTAAAAAAAAATATTGTACGTTACACAACCGGAAAGTACGTTTACAGGACTCGCAGGCTTCCAGGACTCGCCTGGCGGCTCACCCTGGAAATTGCCTGCTTCGTCCTGTAAAATAGTACTTTCCGGTCTTGTAACGTAATATACTATATTTACTGTCAGAATAGGTTATCCATTTTCTGTTCTTTATTTCTATTCAGTTTCGATAAATAGCAGTTTTTTCTTAGTTATGGCTGCGAATGCAAAATTCGAGAATTATGAAAAGTACGATATGTTCTTTTGTTATATTCAGTGTAACGAAAATTCAGATGAAGCATTAGAAGTTTATTTTAACAGGTATGGGCATCTTTTTATATTCTTCATCATATTTTAAAATTTATAAAAACGTAATATTCGCAGATTCCCAGAAAGAAGCAGGATAAAAGAATATTTTTAAAAATAAAATCAAACTTAATTGAAGTCGGTTCATTTTCCAAACCCCGACCTAGTATTTACAATAAGGAAAACCAGGACATCGATGAAGTAAACGTTTTGGCTTCAATTGAAACAAATCAAAGTAGTCCTTGTAGAACAGTGGAAGGTGCTGTCGGTGTTACAAAATCAAGGGTTCAAACTATTCTAAAAAAACACAAGTTTAGCCATAAAAATTCCATGTCGTACAAAACTTACATCTTGGTGACGCAGAGCGCCGCGTAGAGTTTTGTAATTGGTACTTACAAATTGTAAATAGAGAAAATCATTTTGAAAGAACGATTATATGGTCTGATGAGAGTCATTTTACCAGTGCCGGTATATTTAAATGGCAAAATACCAGGTTTTGGTGCCAGGAAAATCAACATGTTATATTTCCACGGGAACGGCAAGCCAGATTTGGGTTTAGCGTTTCATGCTTCATACTGGGAAGTAAAATTTTATATAATATATTTGAAGCCGGCCTTACTGCAAATAAATATTTATAAATTTTGGAAAACATTGTGCCCGAAATAGTAGTGAATGTGCCCCTAGCTCATCTAAACAGCTTATATATTTGCAACAGGACGGAGCTTCCGCTCACAATGCTCAAATTGTAAGAGCATATCTTAACAATAATTTTCCTGGCCGCTGGATTGGAACACATGGACCTGTAAGATGGCCACCCAGGTCACCCGATTTAACGGTTTTGGATTTTTTTTGTGAGGTTACCTAAAAAATAAAATTTATACCGTCCAGTACCAAACGATGGCAGATTAAAGAGAAGCCACTGAAATAGCCTTTAGGGAGTTACAGGCACGGCCTTTTATTATTTTAAATGCACTGAGGCGAATCAGAACAATGTGTGAAACATGTCTTAGGCATAATGGAGAACAGTTTGAGCAATAAGTCGGTATATTGTTGACTGTCCGACTCCAGTCATATTCGAACACATTTCAACTATTTTTGCAACTCTGAATGTTATATAAAATAATAATTGGACTACACCTATGGAATACGGCGAGGACCACAGGGTTTCATAGTTCAATAATGTTTTATTAATCTCTCACATTGAGAAACATACTATAACAATTATATCTTAAAAACAAGACCGTAAATCTGTGGATGTGAATAAGTTAAAATTATCACCAAAAATATAAATAATTTGAAGAAATTGCTTATTTGTCGCTTATAAACGTGTACCAAGGCTTGCAAAACTCTCTTATGGGATTTTCAATGTCATTTATTTTTGTTTGGAAAAGTTTTTAAAATCACGCCCCTTATGACGTCCCCTTATTGCTTTCTGCAGAACGCTATGAAGGATTGGTCCGGCAGTGCTACACCTGGCCATAGAAAAATCTGAAATAAATTAAATTGATTAAGAAACACCCTGTACAGTGAATTATATTAGGATATATAGGATATTATTTTAATTAATAGATATTTTAATAATACTAATAAATAATAAATTTATTATTATTCAGCCGATTGTTCTTTTTGCAGTGTGAAAACTGTCGAATCGCCAGCAATTTCAATTTCAATTTCCTGGGAAATCGCCACTGTTGACCATCCCAAGTGACATCCGTCGAATTGCGAAACACGATTTTATTAATACAAATCGCGTAGTAATCAAATAATTTTGAAATTAACAAAATAATAGAGCGTTGCAAATTATTAGAGCACTTTTAATACAAAACCATAAAAATTAGAGAGATAGTTCGATAAATTGGAAAGTAAAAATGACGCGAAGTCTCGTCCTCAACTATTAATAGATTACATGTTTCGTTCCGAAAGGAGCATCTTCAGACCATTATGTAACAATTATTTAATGGAGCAATCCCTAAAAAGAGAGATAAGAAATTAACAGACGTTTCCACTATATAAATACATACCATATCCGAGATAGTTTTCCGGCAGCGCCATGTTTTGAATTTTAAGGAGTCTTGACACCAAGAAGGTTTCTGTGTCTGGCGAAATTCCAGTCATCGTAATTAAGACATACGCTAATGAATTGACACCGGTGTTTTGTAGGCTATTTAACCTATCTTACAAAACAGGAATATTTCCTTCTTGCTGGAAAAGAAGACCTTGCCAAACAACTATCGTCCAGTCGCATTGCTTTCGGTTATATCAACAGTTATGGAGAAGGCTATCAACGAAAAATTATTAAAGTACCTGGAAAGCTTCAACATTATTAGGGTATGGATTCCTTACGGAATATCAACAGGAGACCTTCTCGCTTGTGTTACTCACGTTTGGAAGAACGCAATAGAACATCATGGGTCCCGGGCGGTAGCACTAGACATAGTCATTTCCAGGGCCTTTGAACGAGTATGGCATGAGGGGCTCGTAACTAAAGTGAGAGCATACGGAATGCCGGTTCAATTTTGTTCATGACTGTCAAGCTTTCTTAAAGACCGTTCTCTGCCAGTGGCAAAGAACGGATTCCTTGCAGACACATTTAGCATCAACGCCGGAGTCCCTCAATGTTCCATATTGTCTCCCACCCTCTTTTTACTATACATTAGCGATATTTTTGGAAATAACTCAAAATCCTATATATAGCTTTGCTGATGACAGCACACTTGTTTCATCTTTTACTTTGGATGCTCGCACATTGGCTGCCAATGCACATCTCTATTATAGGCAGCAAGAGGTCTAAAATATGAACAGAGAGCTGGAAGAAACTCTGTCTTGTGGTGAAAGTAACCAAGTAGAATTTAACGCTAAATAATTCCAGGCGGCAGTTTCTTCATTAAAATTTAATGTTGAAGATTCATATAGTCATGGCGGAACACTCGATTCCCTTGGCTTCATCAATTCATTTATTGGACATCAATTTGAATAGTCATGTGTCTTGGCATAGCCACGTTGCGGCCATTGCTAGGACAGCCTCGCAGAAGATTGGGATACTTTTTCGAACTAAGAACATCTATACACCTCAATAACTTTTGATGCTCTATAAAACCCAAGTTCAACCATCCCTGGAGTACTGTTCGCATATTTGGGGCTCTGCTCCTAAAAATACCCTGAGATTACTGGATTCAATTCAAAGAAGAGCCATCCACTTGATCGGTGACGATGATCTAATAAACGGAACTGGAAAGCCTTGAACGTCGAAAGCAGGTTGGCGACTTGAGTCTATTTTACAAATATATTCATGGCAAGTGCTCAACTGAGGTTGCCCGCGCAAAATAAGGCGCTTCAAAAGTATAAGAGAAGTAAATCATTCCTGCTTTTCACATGTGAATGCTTTCCTTGTAAAGAGCTTAGATAATAGACTGGCCTAAGTTATAGTGCCTCTGGATATTTTAAAGGCGTTTGATTGCGTTGATCATATACTTTTGTGTGCTAAATTACATTATTTACATCCTTTTCCCTTATCTTGGGGACAGAAGTCAATTTGTTAGAACGCATTCTGGGGTGTCAGATATGGGCAGTGTTTCCTCTGGAGTGCCAAAGGGCTCAATCCTGGGGCCTCTACTCTTTTTGAAGGAAAGTCGTTTTTTTTTTGTGCAAAAAAAAAAACGACTTTCCTTCTTTCTTTTTTCAAAAAGTGTACACAGCCCTACCTGATCTACTCTTTTTGTTATACACCTTTAACATTGCTAACATAACTAAGTTCTCTCCCACATATTGTTATGCTGATGATACACAGATCCTGTATACTTTTGATCTCAAATATTACAATGAAATTGAGGCTGACGTGAACTCCAACTTACAGAGTATCTGAATCGATCATTTGTAAAACGAAATGAAAAAAACTAGGAATAACAAATGTTCCTAAGAAATTTTGTTTTTTAACAGTGAGATTTCAAAATTTTGTCCATTTAGAATGTTTTAAAATATATAGATAGAAAAAAAAAATTAGAAAAAAAAATACAGTAGTTTGAAAACTCGGGACATGTGATGTTTCTGAAATGAATAATAAAAAACGTGTATCCATATTAAAGATTTTTATTAAATATACAAATAGAGGACAGAACATAGATTTATATAAATATTTAAGCATTGTCTTTATCATTTTCAATTGTTGGCCAACTTAACAATTCATCATAAAAATCATTGTGTTTTTCGGGAATGTATTTTACAAGTTGTTTGATATTTTCTAGTTTCTTAGAATTTATTGGAACTCCTCTATGTGGATAAGCAAGTTTCTGCGCAGGTTCAGGTATTTGTACTAAATCAGATGTGGCAACTCTAAATTTATGACTGGTAATGCCGTCTATAAATTCAATTGCTTCAACAATCCCCGGTTCATTGGAAGATAATCTAAAATGTGTGAAGTTCATAATCTGAAATTAATACTTAGCACACCTCTACCAAGAGACTCAATCGACAAGCTGTTTTTTTGTAAAATCTGGGCCACCAAGATTTAAAGTCGGCAATATCTTCACTTTTAACGAGTTTTACAAAAAAATTTGATTGCTTTGATGAGTTTACAATCATTTAAGCATACTCCATTATCGAGTAGATTCTATCATATTTTCTGATTACTCTTTTAATAGCAGCAAAATTACGATCGTTTGGTAAAAAAGAATGCCCTCTTTGAGGAAAATACTGATTTATAGTTTCGAATATGTTCGTCTGAACCAACGCCATAAGAAATCTTGTTATTGTATGGTTGCGATTTTGGCCACCGCAGTTGTCGAAAAAAATATGCAGATGCTTAGTTCTAGCTGGAATTTCCTGCTTTATGAAGTCCGAAACAAACGACGCGACTTCGTTTGGTTCTTTTTTTGCTATACCTTCATGGTAAACATAGAACTTGGCTTGTTGCTTTCCAATTAAATTTATTCCAAACATGTTAACAGTTAACTGCCTTAAGTAAAAAGTTTATTGTACTGAAATAAGAGGCAACTGGAGATTTTGCATATAATCAAATGTGATTACAACAGTATCATTATTGGTAGAATTTTTAGGTTCTTCGGTTAAAAGTTTAAGTTTATTGTAAAACTTTCTAGCCCTTTGTTTATGCACCATCAATTCTGCGACAGCTACTCGTTTCGCGTTATCATTAAGCGAAGGACTTTTACTTTTAATATTTAATTCTTCACATTTGCAACAGGTATCTACTTGTGGTCGTCCAGATCGAAGTAAGAACAGTTCCTTAAAAATTTTTAAGTAAAACTTGTATTTTACTTTGGTGCAAGGGTGTTTTATTTGAAACAATTCGTACATAATTTTTACGTTAAGCTTCTCATCTAAATATTTTTTTTCTGTGCTAGAGTAATGTGAAGTTTTGGTGGGGAAACTCCTAATATTATCTTCAATCTCGGCTATTATATTTCTTTGAATGGCATTTCCAGAAATGCACTTGCCTCTTTTGTCATCAGGTTGTTTATCCTCAACAAGAAGCCGAGTTAAACGTCTAACTCTTGCCAGTGTAATTGCATGAATGTTAATAATAGCTTTTTTGCAAACAGTAACGCGCCCAGAAGAAGATGTTATAAAGTATTTGATATAAGAGTGAGATGGCGGCTTACGTCGCCTCAAATTTCTTGGCCTCTTCGCTTTAACATTGTTACATTAGTGCTTGCAAATACACATCCTGTTCATTTTTTGTTGTCATGAATCTGAATTTGTGAAGAATTTCCTGCCGATCACCTTGGGAACATCTCTCATAACATTTAAATTTACACCTACCAATAAAAGTAGTATTTAAAGAAAATTGGTAATTGTACGGCACTGTCCTCGCAAATTTATTTTATTTATAGTTTTTCACCTTGTATATATATATAATATCGAAATGCTCGGATTTTTAAAATGGAAATGATAATGTCTCGGATAATGTATTATAAAATAATAGGAATAATTAAAATACAAAAAAGACAATTTATTGCTAGGAAAGTAAAAATCCTGTCTAACTTAACCTTACAATAATTTCAATAACTTACCCGCAATTTTCTCCCTGCTCTTTAGCTTAAACTACTGCACCTTTGTAATTAACATATTCTTTTCCCATTACTCTCGCCTTTTTAATTATTTTATTTTTATATAGCTTCTTTTTTCCTTTTGTTTTTACCAAGACATTAAGGGCACCATCAGTTTCACTTTCACTACTAGACGCCATGATTAAAAATGGGTCATCGGCATATTGCATTCAGAAAGAACACATGTCAGCGACTTGTGTTGTTTCTCAATGCATCGCCATATTTTAGAATCGCATGAAACAGCGAAGCGTCATCGAACAAGTGATGTTTCTGTATGGAATGATGTGTATACCTTTAAAGAGTATATTCCCGCAATAAACTAAAAATGGCCAGAACACTGACATGTGCTGTTTCTCAAACGACCGATTCATCTTGACATACAGCAGTAACCACAATTTTAAATTAAATGCAAAAAAAACGCAGGTGATTTTGACTACACCCCCAGCTTGTCGTGAGTTCTGTTGAGTTACGTTCATTCTCGCGTGGGGGATCAACGCCTTGCCTTTACTGACACGGCCAGAAACTTGGCAGTGATGTTTAATTCATAATTCACCATCATATCTCCAATTTGAG
The DNA here is from genome assembly GCA_963920685.1 of Polydrusus tereticollis. Classification (NCBI taxonomy): domain Eukaryota; kingdom Metazoa; phylum Arthropoda; class Insecta; order Coleoptera; family Curculionidae; genus Polydrusus; species Polydrusus tereticollis. The sequence continues at coordinate 44,558,279 of OY987332.1, read as the reverse complement.
TAAATAATCCTATGTGGCTTTAAAGGATTTGTATGCAAACAAACATAATAATATTCTGAAGTCCGTAAAAGATTATGTGAGGCTTACATCATGTAAACGCTATCGTGTTGCGTAACACTTTATTACCCGTGTCTTACATGTGAAGATAAACAACGACTACAAATAATTCAAAACGGTTGTTGCCGTTTTATCTTTGGCCTAAGGAAGCATGATCGCGTATCTGAGAAACTAAACGAATTGAAGTGGCTTAGAATAAAACTTCTATTTTAATACATTTTGCTTGTTAATGTTTATAGATTACTAAAAACGTCAGCTCCCACCTACCAGATCTAAACTAGTATTTAGTAATGAAAAGCACATTGTTCCCCTTAAAAAAATACACTTGTTATGCCCCATTTTTTTCACATAGGTTTGGATAGCAAATAGGAGGCGCCAGGAAAATCTCGCCCAGGCCGCTGGTAGTACTAAAACCGGCACTGCTTGGAAAGCAATATATCTTAACAATTTCGTTGCTAAAACGCACCAAACAAACTTGTCTTTCACCATATTCAAACTCCAGAAACATTTATCAAATATAATCGCCTGTTGTTAGTTTCTATAAAAGATCTTGTATAAAAGACTGAAGCATGTTCGTATATTAACCCATATAATTGATTCATTTAGTTCAGGCAATTTTTAAAAAGGGAAATTTATTTTTAAGGTAAAAATATTTTTGTAAATTCAGATCAAAATATACAAAGCTTGATGAGTGACACATAATATGTTTTAATAATTTATATTCGTGACAACTCCTGTTTGGATTTATTCAAAGGATTTTTATAATGGCGATATATCGACCTGGAAACGCGTTATTAGCCATATAATTGCTAATTCATCCATCAATCAGAACGAGCGAGAAACTCCCAAGAGCTTTTTGCATTTTCGAATAAAAATTTGGAACGCGTTGGCAGGAAACTTTTGACAGGCGTTAAAATTAATGGACGCCATATATAACAGGCATTGATTCGAAATTTTAATACAGGGCAATAAAACTCGTCGTTGTCTGGATGATCGTGCCAAATTTGTCTGAACAAAACATGAAAAACGCAGGTTTATTTTTCTTTATTGACCTTGCACTGACCCTAACTAAATACCCGGTAATTCATGAAATCCTTTTACTTAGGAGTCATATTTTATTTATCCAGAACATCTTATTTCGGCTATATAATCCAATGTCTGTGACCCAAATACACAACAAGACCAGATTCCACAGATAATAGTTGAAAACTATCCTAATCAAGTATTCAGGTGCCAGTCCCTTGTTAAGATAAGGCACTATGCTTGCTGTCAGTTTGAATTATTTATCAGACAAAAAATTTATCTAGATTTCATTTGGGGGTTGGCTAGTAGTAGGAGTAGGAGGGAACTTAAAGCTAGACAGATTAGTTCGTTCTACAGAGTGGCAAAAAAGTCGCGCGTAATGCCTGTAGCTTTTGAATTACCTTGTATAAAAGTTGTTTAGTAAATTATTCCCCATCTTTCTACCTGCATGATTTTTTTCTGTCATTTCTGGTTTGGTTACCATAGAGACTAACTTACTTTCTTTAAATGGAGCAGCCTACATATGATTGCATATTTGGATTCTACTGGGAGAACTCTGAACTTTTTGTATTTCAATTTTGTATTTATTTACAATTGTAACAAACTTTATAATAACAAAATACAAAATAAATGGCCTAGAAAAAAAAACAACTTAACATCGGAATAATAAACAAGTGAAACCTTTTCAGTGGATCAATGGCCACCATTTTGAGCTAAGCAGAGCGCCAGTCGATCCCTGAACCCGTCTACAACGTTTAAAAGGAAGTCCTCTGGAATAGCCCGAATTTCAGCACTAATTCTGACTTTTAAACATTTTTTTGAAGAAGTCATTTGGACGGTTAACGGTTTATTCTTTAAGTGTCCCTACAAAAAGAAGTCGAGCGGGGTTAGGTCCGGGGATTACGCCGGCCAGTCAATAGCACCTCTTCTGCCTATCCAACGTCCTCGAAATTGTTCGCTTATGTATTGTCTAACATTTGCCGAATAATGCGCAGGTGCTCATCTTGCTGGAACCATACCTGTTCGTTCATGCCATTATTTACACCCGGTAAAATTATTCTGCAAGAAGGAATTATGTGATTCCTGAGGAGGTCCAGATATTTTTCGCCATTCAAATTACCATCTATGAAAAAAGGTCCCACAATATGTCTACCAACTATGCCCGCTCAAACATTAACTTTTTCGGGCCTCTGGGTATGACCTTCCTAGAACCAGTGAGTATTCTTAGCAGACCAATAACGACAATTGTGTCTATTAACAATGCCATTTAAGTGTAAAGTAGCTTTATCCGAGAAAATGATATTTGTCGCGAAGTTATTATCGTTATTGCATCTTTCCATCATCAGCTCACAAAATTTGTGCCGTAAAATTACCTTTACAAGGCAACTTTACGTACCATGGTGCGAACGGCAGCTCTTGTGTCGGAGGCTCGGAGTCCTTGCCTTAAGCAGTTGTACACTTTTTTGATGTCTTGGACGCCACCTATTTTAAATGGTTAAAAAACTTAATACTTACAAAGCTTTTTAAAACAGGAAAACCGCTTGCTTCTAAAGATGATAATAGTTCGTATTGCAGTACCGTGAGTAACACTAAAACACAGATATGTAAAACAACAATTGGGGTAATTTATTAGGATCACTAAACTGGATTCCACGAAGAGATTAAATATTGAAATCAATAGGTAAATTAAATATTAAAGTTAAAAAATTATATTCTCATGGGAAGACCTGAAGGGTTTTTACTCGCCTGGTAACTGGTTATCACCTATAGTTATGGAAAGGGGAAAAGAGAATGTTCTAGAACCTTCGTACTTGTATGGTCATAATACCTAGATTCTTTCTAAATGTTACCAAGGTGGTATTACAAATTTAAAAAAATTTTAGAGTGAAATTTATGGTGTTAAGGTTATAAATAAATTTAAAATTATTAAAATACACTGGCCTTATTTCCCAGATGTTCCTAATCCCATGTGGTTTCTGCTTCAAATTAATAGGCACCCTGCCTCCAGTCTGGTGGACCCGAACAGTACAAGACAGCACATATATACAGGTTACAGGCCATGTGGTCTTTCAATGAAGAGCCAATTTCAATCCCAACACGTGGTCAGAAGAAATGTGCATAATATAAAACGTCTGTTATATATTCAACAATAAACGCTTCGATAGAAGCAAAAGGAAATTGCAACTAAAATCTAAAAAAAACCCTCATTGGTTGTCTGGTGCTACCATCTCAAAAAAAAATACAAAGAAATGAGGCCTCATGTGCATATCTAAAAATTAAATTGCACATGTTCTAGACAATTGAAGGTTATAAAAAAACTTAAGGAGACACAAAAAAAGAATTAAAGAAATCTTACCATCGAAGAGATGAGGACACTCTACTACCCCTGAGGTACCAACGACCGTTTGGGCGGCGGACCTGTTCAAATCACATAACAGTGGGCCCCTTTTAAAAACCGCCGACTTCCACCTTCAAGAGTGATCTTAAATGAAGTGACGTAAAGTCAAAATCTCCTCGAAAAAGGTCAAGATCAAATGACAGGTGTCCCTTAACTGTCATGTCAAAAAAATTGGTACGTTCAGACAATTTATGAAAGTGGTCTCAGTTCGATAAAATGACAAAACCAAACCAACTTGACATGTGGAAAACTAATAGCAGTTTACCCTGCATAATATGCAATTTAAAAACAAATAATGGCATACCAATTTATTGAATGGTGAAAAGTGCAATATCATTAATGTTCTAGAGTGAACTAACCAAGGTTCAAATGGAACAACTCAACGAACATACTATAAGCCAAATGAACTACTGACCGGTTATCATAAATGAACATAACCCCAAATTTTGACAATAAAAATATTTAAATACTCAGATATCTACTTCTTTCAAGTTAATTAAAAAGAAAGGGAATGAAGAATGTACAAAAAAAATATTCATGATAGGACCGTGGCCTGTAAAACCTGAACCTCTGCACCAAAGCACTAAACTTAAAATCCACAAAAAACATAGAAAGGTAATGTAGAAAAATATCTTACACAAAACCATGTAGCATCCTCTAAATATACATCTATAGCAAAAATGAATGCTACAAATTCAGCTCTTCTATTAAAATCGTCCTCGTTTAACTCGTGCACCAACTTTATCTTGCGGGGATGCAACTTCTACCGCTTAAACAAATTTTTCACTGACTGTTGAGACACATTAAAATCCAATGACATTGGCCTGGATGATTGTGTTGGATTTTCATGAGAGCATGATATGTCTCCCCCGGTTGCTGTTTTAGGTCGACCTGATTTAGCGGCTTCCCCAATGCTGCCTGTTTCTCGAAACTCTTCTTTACAACTCGACACACCGTTGACTGATTTATTGGAGGCCTATTTGGATATAATTTATTGAAAAGTTGACCAACCTGATCTTGCGATCTCCTCATATTTCCGTAACCGCTCATTATTAAAATTTCAATTCGTTGTTTCTCATTCAGATGAACCATAGTGTAAACAAATTAGAAATCAGACAACCGAAAATTAAACAAGAACTCAAAATTGACACCTCTTAGGTCGCTCTCATGAAAATAATAATATCTTGACTCAACTAGTAGGTATTAGGTACGAATAATTATAAATAGGAAATTTTTCATTTTTGAACTATCGTTATCTCGGAAACGGTTGCAGATAAGTAAAAATTTGAAATACAAAAAAAATAGAGTTTTCCTAGTAGAATCCAAATATCATTCATATGCAGGGTGTTCCATTTAAAAAAAGTAAGGCAACCAAACCAGAAATGACAGAAAAAATTCATGCACGTAGAAATGTGGGGAATAATTTACTGAACACCTTTCATAAAGGTCACTTTTTTGTATACCAGGTAATTCAAAAGTTACAGGCATTATGAGCGACTTTTTGCCACTTTATATAGTCAGTCTTTGTTTGATCCTTTATAACTTTTTTGTTTTTAATCCGATTTTTATAGTGCTTCTGCCATTTTATAGATAATTTAATTAGAAATGTGTTGAATTTTATTAACGGTGGGTCATGTTCGATAGGTCGATATTATACCGGGTGAATCAATGTGGGGTTTTTTGTCCTAGGATTTAAACACCCTGTGGAGATATCGGGGCTGTTATTTTTCATACTAATAATTTCCTGATAAAGTTACACATATTCCTAATATTCTTTTTCTGACTAATTACGTTTTCTCTATTTTTAGAAGAAATACGATTTTTTTAATAAAACTCCTTTTAACGCCTTTTGAAACAATTTTAAAACAGTTTTAAAGTTTAAAAAAAATTACTAACGTGTATGGCCTACTCTCCCTTCAATAACAGAGTGCATTCTACTAGGTAATGAGTGAATAAGTGTGACGACTCTTTCTTGAGTGATTAAATTATAGTCTTGGAAAAGTGCTATCCTCATCCTTAGCTCCTGCAAAGTGGCTGATTGCATAGGGTGCCGACGAACAGCTCAAAAATGTTCAATTGGGTTTAAATCCGGACTACATGCATGCTAGTCTAACCGTGGAATACCAACCTCATATTAATATTCATTTACCACATTGTATAAATTGTTCACCGATTGAGAGAACACATGGGACTACTGCCTCTTGAAGAATATCTTCAATGTATGGATGTGCATTTAGTGCTCCATTATCTACAAATATTAGGTCAGTTCGCGCATCAGTTGAAATACCCGGCCACACCATAACGGAACCACCATGATAAGATATTATCTCAGTTATGGTATATTCGACAAATCTTTCATTTGGTCTCCATAAATACGCTTACGACCATCCGGCGACCGAAGACAAGTTTCATCTATGAAGAGAATATTACTCCACTGTTCCATAGTTCAGTTTAAATGTTTTCTGGCAAATCGTAACCGTTCTCGTCGATGATGCCGAAGTAATCGTGGTTCTTTTGCCGGCCTACGGATCTCAGCTTCGTCTAACCTCATTCGAACCGTTTTGTCACTAATAATGACCCCACGAATCATTCGTAGACTCATTTTTTAAAACCACGGAAGTTGCTTTTCGTTTCCTTAAGGATCTTACCACAAGGAAGCGATCGTCAGCTGCAGTCGTTTTTCTCTTTATTCCAGATCCTTGCCGTCTAGTAAAGTTTCCTGTTTGCAAGTACCCATTTTAAGCATCTTGAACCGTGGCCCTTGGAAATCCCACCGTATGTGCCACATAACTTTTATTATGACCCTCTTCTATTAGAGCAACAGTTTTTGCTACGTCTGTTTTAGGTAACACCATGCTGACATGAATAATTATTATAATTATTTTAAGGGCTGTCACTGTCTAATACTACAATTACATAACTTTACTCAATTTAACAATGACTGGTGGTCTAATAAAATGATGTAATTTGTAAAGTTTTATTAAAAAAATCGTATCTCTTCTCAAAATAGAGATAACGTAATGAGCCAACCAAGATAATGTTAGGAATATACAGGGTGAGTACCACTCCAGTTTATCGGCTTATGCGAAAAATGGCGTAAAATGAAAAACGTTTCTTGCAATATGTAGCACGTACTTTCTAAACGACAAATCCGCGAGCGGAAAACCATTTTTTAATTGCGAATATAAAAAAAATGGGAAAATAGGGTACTTGCTTGTGACAATAATGAAAAAAAATGAAAAACTCTTGTTGATTTATGTAGCATATACCGAATTGGAACCAAAAAGGTGGATTAGATGCCGTGTTAGCGCCTGTTTAACCAATATAAGTCTATAATTATTACAATTTTTGTCGAGTGACTAACAGCTAGAGAAACATAACCTCACTTGTCACTCTCACTGTGCTTTTCGGTCGACTATTTTCGCATTTTTTTTATATTTGAAATTAAAAAAATGGTTTTCCGCTCGCGGATTTGTCGTTTAGGAAGTACGTGCTACATATTGCAAGAAACGTTTTTCATTTTACGCCATTTTTCGCATAAGCCGATAAACTGGAGAATTACCACAGGGTGTCACTAAAAGGTGCGGAAAAATTCTGCCAGAAATTCCTGAGGCTCAAATATGACGATCTTACCCAACTTACCTTAGTCCAAAAGTGGATAATTTCGGAGATACAGAGTGTCAAAAGTTCAATTTGGTTTTAGTTTCTTACAAATAATTTTTTTAATACTTGGTGTATTGCCATTTTCGGCTAAAGGAAGTTTTGTGGCGTGAAAAATTAAAATCTGCTCTCATTTTTATTGTAAAATTTTGAGGGCGCCACCTGCGGTACCTTGTCCCCCTTTAAAGCGAAATAACTTTGTTAAGCTACCCTATATTTAACTTTCAAATCAAAAATCTTATTTTCCAACGTATTTTACCTACAAAAGATGTAGAAGAGTTGATTTCAGCAGCCATTTTTGAGATATCTGGATTTAAAAAATTCACTTCGTGTATGGCCAGGTCTAATTTATTGCAATAAATGAGCACAATTTGAAGCGAAGGCGTTAAATTAAAATCAGCCCTATGATCAAATGGTCACTTTAACTTTTAACGTGAGTGTTTCCATGACAACAACCGAAAACAGCCTACTTGTTGATTTTTCACTGTGGTGAAGAAACAGCTGAGCTGTTAAAGTTATCGGATGTGATTGTCAGATTTAAGTGTCAGAATTCTTAACCTAAAAATAGTATAGATTTTAGATTTTAGAGAGAAAGTTTTATAGTGTGCGTTCGAGATACATTATTTTATGTCGTAAGTACCTATTTATATATTTCAATTGAATGCTTGTTTACATATTTACATTATTACAGCTGTTTTTTTTAGAATATGGATTGGAATCAAAGTATTAACCAGTAAAGAACACAGACACAAGACAAAGTTTATTTCAATTGGTAACTGTGACAAGTTTTCACCAAGAAAATGGTAAAAGAAAATATTTGATACGTAAAGAGGTTAGTTACTACTAGGTACTTCATATTAAATATACTTTTAATTACTTTAGGGCTCCTAGTGGGAATAAAGATTATTAGTATTTGTATTTGTAGTCCGGCTTACACTTATGTATTAACATCAGTAGAATGTGGTTGCTGCATGAAAATTAAAGTAGGTACTCAATAATTTATCTGCTTAACAGAAATTGAGAACAACTCGTGTCAGAAAACTCACTTAGAAAAAAAGAGATTATGGTATGAGATGCTTTTCAACTAGACAGATAACTCAAGAGATTATTCGCAGTGAAAGCAAAGTATGTATTGTATAATTTTAGTTTTTTTTTATTTTAGCCTTTTTCTCAGTGATATAATGTGATGTTATAGGATATGACCAACCTAAAATTACCAGCACATATCAGGACTCACGAAGATTCCAATGTGATTAAACTCGATTCAATTTTATTCACTAATAAAAGGATCATTATCTAATAATGTGAAGGTAGGTCCCGTCTTAAAATATAGTACCTACCTGATTTTTTATTAGTATTGCTCAAACTTCTCTACTAGCACAGCTGCTTACGATCTCTTGGAATATATTTATAAAACAATAGATTCTAATTACTATACTATAGCTCTGTTTTTGGATTTAATACAATACAATACAATAGTATTTATTTGTTCAATAATAAGATGCTTACATTTACTATAAACATAATAAAAAAAAAACCAATAGGGGCTGTTGAACAATGTCTGGAGAGATTTTTGTAAATAACCATTTTAAATTTGTAATTACATTACATTTAGACAATGACAATTTTGATAAAATTACACATGCTTAAAATTGTAACAAACATTTAAAATTTAACACTGAATTATTCCTTTATCAGGATCATCAAAGAATTCATTAAGGTTGTAGAAGGCCTTACTGACTAGATATTTTGTTAAGGTATATTTTAGTTTATTCTTTGGCAGGTTTCTAATTTCGTCTGAGAAACAATTAAAAATTTTTATGATGCAGTATTTTACATTTTTTTGGAGGTATGTAAGTATAGTTATAATTTTCTGGTACTAAATTACTTTTATGGCGAGTGTCATAATCATGTTTCACATTAAAATCGAGGAAAAGATCCCTATTATCAAATACAAATATTACAGAGTCCAAAATGTACATACCTATTACCGTCAGAATATTTTTTTCTACAAAAACAGATCTACAACTTTCCTGCTGTTTCATCCTAAAAATATTTCGGATGCACCTTTTTTGCATGACTATAATTCTGTGTATTTCCGTTGAACTACCCCAAAATATCACTCCATATCTTAGCCCAGCGTTTGACTGCGTCGACACTGCCATCTTGCTCAGAAAGTTGCATGCTATGGGAATACGTGGTAATATTTCTGACTGGCTGGAATCATTTTTCTCTAATCGCCAAATAAGAGTAAAACTTTAGGGCTCCTATTCGGAGAAACTAAATATCAGATAGGGCGTTCCCTAAAGAGGCGTAATCTCTCCCTTGCTTTTTGCATTATTTATAAACGATTTGAAAAAATGATGCAACAGTAGTCATACCTGCTTCTACACTTAATTAACTACTTGAAATAACTTATACAATTCTGCTTAGATTTTCTATTTGGTGCCAAACAAATCATCTAGTTGTTAACACAAATAAAACCCATTACATGGCATTCTATAAAAAGCAGCAGGTTCCTGATTTATACTTAAAATTGAATAATAATTTTATTACAAGAGTAGAACAATGCAAGTTTCTGGGTCTTCACCTAGACTCACAATTAAAGTAAACAGCCCATGTAGACAATGTTGCTGCAAAACTAAACAGCTTATTATGCCTTTGTCAACTTAAAAACCTTTATGAACCCCAAACAATTGTTAAATATATATTATTTTTTGGCCCACAGCCACTTAACTCTTTTTGTGCTTTACTGAGGACAAACTACTCAGAACTTCAAAGATTATTTATTCTTCAAAAAAAAATTATTCGTAAAATCTACTCCTTAAGCCCACTTGAGTCATGCAAAGAAACCTTTCGGCAGCATTAGATTCTCACACTTCCAGGTATTCTGATTCTTAGTGCACTGATGTTTGTTAAAAAACACTCCTACAAGTTTTAATATACTTCAGATATAACACTAGAAACTCAAATAAAATCTATATTTCAGGCTACAAAACATCATCATATCGGAAAAGCCTATCTTAACTTCTAAAAAATGTCCTAAGCTCTCTTTTAAAACTATTAATCGATGAACACTCCTTGACATATCTCGGTAGATCATTGTACTCTTTAAGACCTTTGAAAAATAAAGAATTCATAGCTCTCCTGGAATTAGTCCTCTTGATATAAAAATCATTTCTATTTCGAGTAGGGTAATTATGTACATCACTGTTATGGGCAATAAATCCACCAAGGTAAGATGGGAGAAGACCATTTAATAACTTATATATAAAAGCCATGGCCAAAAATTGTGTGTCAGAGGTTACAATGAGGATGGTATATATTTGCCATCTTCCACTCAGTGATGTCCTATGCAGTCCTGACATGAGGCTGTGCAAGCCAGTCAGGGCAAGTTTTTGGTCTGCAGAGGATAGTAGTTTGAATAACTCTAGGACTAGGCTGGAGAAAAAACTGCAGATAGGCATTTATACAGCTAAAAATTCCCACTTTTCTATCTCAGTACATATTAAAGTGCCTGTTACAACCCTACATAAAAGGTCTCGCTTTCATCTACTATAAACTACATAGTATCTTATTCGACGTTAGTAATGTGTAGACATTTTAGTTTTTGCTTTCTGCCATGGGGATAATTACTATACAATTTAAAAATATGTTAAAATAAACTTGATTTATTTTTGAATTTCATTCCAAAATTCTCATTCAACAAACCTTTTTTGAGCAATCATAAAAGTAGGTTTGTCAAATGGGAAACTTCAGGAGTGACATTCCAGGATGCCCTGTAGCTAGGTAAAAAATTAATTTGTAAAAAGCTGTTAACAATTTTAGGTTTTTGGAATATCTAGTTGCAGTAGATAGAGAAAACCCCACCACATGAAACACAAAGCCATGAGACATGACACTAGTTTGCTGCTTCCAGTTGTAATTTTACGTTATAAAATGTAAATTTGGTTTAACAATTAAGTTACTCCTGTAATTTTAGATATTAATTTAGTAAAACCATTATATAAACTATTTTCGTTGTTACTTATTTATTTATTAGCGAGCAAAATCACATTTACAATTTTTACAAAATCTGGTAGGTAGGTACTGCTAATAATATTCAACACGATTGTCAAGACTAAAATAATATCGTATCAAGAACTTGCTAAATTTTTTTTGTATTTTGGTTTCACGACAAAGCTATAATATTTTTCAGTTTAAAAAGAAGTTAGTTAACGTTAGAATTTTATATGTGTCACTTTCTGCTTACTAAAAAAAGTAACCCAAAACTCAAAAGAAACTTGTTCAAAACAAAATCGTATTAGGGAGTATTTTATTTATTATTTGATAATTATTATAAAACTGTAACCTTGATTGTTTAATCCTTTTGGTGATGTTTTGAGACAGCTTCTTTATGTAATATTAAAATTAGTGTGAAAACTAGAAAATTTTCGATCAGAAAATCATAAGTATACTGTTCCCTGTACCTCCGGAAAAACGTGGTAATTTAACCAATTAATATTTTAAAACCCCTTAACATGTCTTTAATAATTTAGAGTTGACCTTGTTCGTTACTGACCTCGTCGCATTTTAATTAATATAAAAAAAAAATATATTAAATCCGGTCCTAAATCAACATATATCTCCACCTAAAATAAAAGTAACTAGAATGTGATACATGCCATAAAAATGTAACCTCAACTAACTTCTTTCTAAACCGAAAGATACTATACCTACTGTTTTTGCGATAAAATTTTAAGGAAGTCTCAGAGATACCTTCATACAGGAAATATAAAAAGAGTCATGTTTTTAAACAATGCTGTTATGTTAAGCGATTCTTTTAGAATTTTAGTATACCTAAAGTTATCTAAAAGTAATTTCTATAATTTAATATTTTTATTATAAATATGGGGCTGTACCCTGTTCCTGTCGCGACTTTACTGGCATTCTTTTCTTCTACATCTCAATTTCTAATCCTGCCCATTCTATACTAGTTCTTCGTATTGCATCCAGCTGCTTCTGCCTCATTTGCCTACAAACAAAAATTAGTAAAATAACATTTGAACTTATTTAAATATTTCTAGTATTAACTTTGCTCTAGGCTACCATTCCTCGATAGTAATATTTTAGTTTCTGAATTTTACAGGTGCATATGTTCTTTGTTAGGATACTGGTAGGTATAAAAATAGGACTGAATGTTTTTTTAATACTAGTAGACATCATCTCGATCTAATCAAATTATTAATAAAATGGTAAAAAAAAGGTTTAATAAGATAGAATGTTGATATTTTTATTAAAAATAAACAAAGGAATGCTCTGCATAGGATAGATAGGATAACTAACCTGAATCCTTACCTTATGAGATATTTTTACAAGCACTTAGGTAAGTAAACAACAAAAATATCTACTCTCTATTCTATTTCTAACTTTAAAACTGTTGTAAATATTTTAGAAAAATGGATCAAAGCCCAACGAATACCAAGGGACAAAGCCCTTACTCTCACTTTTGTATTCCTACCTGGGCTTTTGAATTGTGACCCTAGTGGTTCAATTTTTTATAAACATTAGGTACCTACTATAAGATCTATAAATACAACACAAGTTGTGTAATTTGTACGAAACAATACTTGGTTGATCCAGGTTTTAATAATTATCTAGTATCTAGCTACCTAGTTTAAAAACTTACCTCTATTAGGTATAAATTGTTGCCAAAGCTGAATTTAACTTTAACATCATGTATTTTTCAGCTTGTAAATTATAGGAAACTATTTGAAGGCTTCAATAAATATTAGAAAATGGTATAATTCTTATATTTTATTCACTTCTACGTGTAATTCAGTAGCTGGTACGGATTTAGGTAAATAGAAGGAAATCTCCTCGAAATTCTCTCCTCTCATGTTTTGTTATGATCTAAGAGGTATAAAAGTCACTATAAGGGAGTTGTAAATCAAATCAAATCAACTTTGTTCAGTAATTTCAAGATTTTTAAAGTAAAATAATCTGAAAGTAAAATCCTTTGTAAAAATCTATACCAACAATGTACTTACAACTGTGTTTTAACTTACCGTTATTAATATATTTCCATTTCTTTATAAAAAACGAGCTAATACATCTAACAAACGTTGCATTTTTCACCAAAAACTATTCGATTACTAATTTTTGAAGCAAAAATCGCCTAAAATCAACAAATATGCGAATAAAACCCAGCTGTGGCCGTCATCCGCTCGCAAAAGTTCATTGACCGCTTGACAACTTGACATTTCCAAACAATCTTCAAAATTTCCGCGATTGATAACCGAACTCGTCCCTGATTGGCTCAAATATGCTAAAGTACTCACTTTAGGGATTGCGTCACTCCTGTTTAGGATGACGAGATCGAGAATTAACACGACCGTTAACTGTAGTTGCATCATACCAAAATGGAAAATAGCATTGGATTTTAACCCACTCACTTTAATTTTGAAATTAACGGCTCGCGTTAACTTGTGAGTTTGATCATAGGTCTGAATAACTGTTACTAAAAACTAAAAAAAAAAAACAATTGCATAGATGTGCTGTTAATTTTATTCTCAATCAATAAGAGATTTATCATACGTAAAACCACAAGAGCTTTTTTTAGGATAAACTTTTATTTTTTACGAAAACTAGATTGCTTAGAAATGTAACGAGAATAAACGAAATGATAAAAACGCAACAGCGAAGCTGGAGCGCTTTTATCTATTACCGTTTGTTCGAGTTTAAATTGCTAAAAAGTGATCTAGTTTGAGATTAAAAAATAAAAGTTTATCCGATCTTAAGAAAAAGAGATAAGAAGATAAGCTAGAGAAATTCACGAATTTTGGCATGAATAGATACTAAAAAAAAATAATTCTTTATTAAAAAAATGTTCGACAGCATCAAATTAATTTGTAACAATGTCAGGTTGCCGAGCAATGATAAAGAAAAGCTACTCGATTTTGAGCTGGAGAGGTTTTTACCATTTAATTTTTAGCTGGAGAGGGTTTTATCGTGATAAAAAAGGATGCACCTTTTTTATCGATGTCAAAGTGAAAAAAATGCAAATGTCAAATGGACATTTTATTGTAAGAGTGAATTTATCAACAAGAAAAATTTAATTTAATTTAATTTAAAAAAAAATGCTTTTAACAAATGTTCAAAATGACCTCTGTTTTCGTGTGTACACGGATTAATACGTTTTGAAAAATTAAATTGAACTCTTTGGAGCATTTCGTCATCATTTCTCAAAGCGTCAATTCCAGTTTAAATACGTCTCCTTAACTCATGTTCTGTATCTACTGGCCCAGAATACACAAGGGTTTTCAAAGTTACCCATAAAAACTAATTAATCAGTGTCATATCAGGGGATCGATCTGACCAATTTGTAAGTGCATCAATGCCTCTACCTACCCATCTATTTGGATACTGTTCATTCAAATAATTACGTACATTTAACGAAAAATGTGGATGAGCACCGTCATGCATGAAGCACATTCCTCTGCGAAGTTCCAACAAAGTGGTAAAATTTACACTCACAGTGGTTTTGTATATTTGACTTCAGTTCGTGTATATTGTAAATTTAAGGCGGTAGGGAATTAAGAAAAGGGAAAAAATAAAATGTACAAAATGCATACGGAGAACACTAGTTGTTATTTCCTACAAATAATATCGGGTGCTGATATAACCATTACCTTATAATAGGTATAGGTACCTACTGTAATGCTATAAATCTAACAACGTAATTAACAAGAAAATAAATATATCAGGGATTGATACAATAAATAACTCACTGTGTGAACCTTCATTTCTGACTAAGTTATACTTAGGTACTTTGTAATACCGTACATGCACGGCCATAATTAATAGAAAGAGGCACAAGCCTACCCGTTTTAGGTGGTTTGGTAAGCGACGATTCGGAAACCGTTCACTGTATACTCTGCAAGATTCTAAACCATTTCCTTGGCAATATCCAAAAACCAATAACATATCAGTAATTTCTTCGTTTGGTATACTGTATGGCCATGACGAAAACAAATTTGAAAACTCTGTGACAATTTAAATGTCTGCTTCAATTATTTTTTAGATTCGATTTGACACCAGTCAGTTTTTTTAATTTAACGCCTTCACTTCAAATTGTGTTCAATTATTACAATAATTTAGACCTGGCCATTGGCCATTCACCAAGTGATTTTCCAGATATCTCAAAAACGGTTGCTGAAATCAGCAGGGTATACTTTTTTTAGGTAGAGGAAGTTGAAGAATAAGAATGTTTATTCAAAAGTTAAATACAGGGTGGCTCAAAAAAGTGATTGCGTTTTAAATGTGTGCAAGGTACCGCAGGTGGCGCCCTCTAAATTTTACAATAAGAATGAGAGCATATTTTAGTTTTTCACACCACAAAACTCCTTCTAGCCGAATATTGTGACAATACACCAATTATTAAAAAAATTATTTATGAAAAACTAAAACCAAATTGAACTTTTGACACTCTGTATCTTCGAAATCATCTACTTTTAGACTGAGGTAAATTGGGTTAAACCGTCATATTTAGGCCTCAGGAATTTGTGGTAGCATTTTTTCCGCACCTTTTATAAAGGCACTTTCTATGTAACTTTATCAAGAAATTGTTAGTATGAAAAATAAAAGTTCCAATACCTCTACAAGGTGTTTGAAACAACAAAAAAAAACACATTGATTTACCCGGTAAAAACAAGGCTCATCAGAGTCAATGGAGTCCGAGTAAACTGATGCCAGGAGCTCAAATACCTGAGACTTATCTTTGACCAAAGACTGAACTGGAGGTTGAATTCAATCAATAGAATCAAGCTTGCATTGCACCAATTGGGCTTGTTGGGAAAACGATCATTCAGGTGCATTAAAAATAATATAATTAAATGCAACAAATGTTTTTAGAATCAATACTACTGTTAAATATCTGATTTCAATATTATTTTAATAAAGGAGCAAAATGTATCAATTGTTGCGGAACGAATAGTGTTATCGCCGGGATAAACATAAAACTTGCTAATATCATCTTTTAAAATACATATAATATCTCCAAAATAAGCGGCTAGTCCACCGTTATTCCAGGAAAAAGCAATGTTCCACGTTTAGATGTTAAAAGTATATTTTTAGAATCTTATATATCCGAAACCCTTTGACGGTGTTTTGACGCTCTAGGAAGGTGACACAGCATGGTACATTTTGTTGATTGCCGTCCGATTGGTTGGGAGAAAACATAGCGGTTCTGTGGCCTATCAGAATGCATTGTTGGTTAGTCGTCGTGACAGCGGGGGCGGAACCTTGCTGTCAGATAATATAGTTTTCCTTTTTCTACTCCACTACACTTTTGGCTAAGATAAAGCAAAGTCGTATGTCAACAAACGCACGTGGTTTCTCTCCGTCGGATTGAAACAAATGGCATTGCCTAAAAAAAGGCACCCAGCAAATGTACTAAACAAATGTAGTGACTAGTTATGTGGTTTTAAAATCAGTAGGGAATATTTATGTTATAGTATGTTATTGTAAAATCATGTACTAAAGAAGTTTTGCGTGATTTGGAGAAATAAACGCCAAATTACCACAGTGAAAAGCTCGTTTAATTCCTTCACTCAGTAAATAAAAGAATCGGTGAAATTAACCTACAATCGAGGAACATAAAAGCCTCATGAACTGTTGACGCAAGTTAAATAACAACACTTGGCTTGCTTAACAGGGCTCAATCTACCCCCTGCTTCACAGGCGGAGTAGACTTAGAAATCGAATTAAAGTAAATCTCTACAAGGTACTTGTCAGACCGGTTCTGACTTATGGTGTGCCCTCGTAATGCAACATAAGCAGGACGGAGTTGAATAAGTTTTAGGTTATTCAAAATAGGACGCTGACATTGATTGGAAATGTCCCTAGTTACACGATGAATCGTGTTTTGCACCAAGATTTTAGAATACAACACTAAGTGAATTTTTCTTAAACATTATTACAGACTATTACAGACGTATCGACAAACCCACAAATAACAAACTCACATATCAGAGCATGACCAGACGCAACATACAAACTTCCGAAAAATTACCTACCTTTGTCCAAGTTCAATAGCAGAGAAATACCAATGACAGTTGAGAGGCACCATAAAGAAGAGAGTCACTAACACTTATAAATTATGATGGAACAAAAAGGCTTCAAACTAATGCCCCCTAAACACTCTTAAAAGATTTATAGACACGACACACCATATTCTAGGCAATAGCCGATTGTGAAAAGATGTAAAAATCAAACTGATGAATGAATAGATGTTAAACTGAACTAACCTGACATGAAACACAAACAAGAACCCGCATATCATATTATTTTATGAAATATAATTGTTATCCACTCCCGGTAGAATTCTTCATTTTAGTTGGGAGTGCTTCTTTTGTTTTGTTTTTTTTCTTTCGAGGGTTCGTCCAAGTGCCGGATGCACTTCGGCCATGCTTATTTATTTTTATTTTTTTATGATAAAGCACAGTAATACAGGATAAATCTTTGATGGCGCTCTGGGAGCGGTGCGTGTGCGCAGGAAACGATTTACGTTAGTTTTAAATCATTGGAGATTATACTCGTTGGGGAACACGACCTCAGGGAGATCGTTCCGGAGTGATGACGTTCTCCAGATGACAGAATTTTTAAATATTTCGAGGGACACTGAGCTGAACCACCACGGACGGATGGGCTGCAGTGGCTCGTCGTGTATTTATACCATGCGCCGCTCTGGGTGGAATCAAGCGGGCAACCTCAGTTGAGCACTTGCCATAAAAATTTTTGTAAAATAGACTCAAGTCGCCAACCTGCCTTCGATGTTATAGGCTTTCCAGGTTGTTTGACAAACTATGGTCACCGATCAAGCGAATGGCTCTTCTTTGAATGTAATCTAGCAATCTCGGGGTATGTTTAGGAGCAGAGCCCCAAATATGCGAGCGTTACTCCAGCGATGGTCGAATTTGGGCTTTATAGAGCATCAAAAGTTGTTGGGGTGTATAGAGGTTCTTAGTTCGGAAAAGTACTCCAAGCTTCTGCGAGGCTGCCTTAGCAATGACTACAACGTGACTATGCCAAGACATAGGACTATCCAAATTAACGCCCAATAAATGAATTGATGAAGCCAAGGAAATCGAGTGTCCCGCCATAACTATATCCGGTTCTTCAACATTAACTTTTTTAGAAAAAACTGCCGCCTGGGTTTTTTTAGCGTTAAATTCTACTTGGTTACTGTCATCCCAAGACAGAATTTCTTCCAGGTCTTTGTTGAGATGTGAGACCTCTTGCTGCCTATAGAGATGTGCATTGGCAACTCATTGTGCTCACCCTAGTTTGTTCTTACACCAACTCATTGATTCCAGTTTCTTGCACTAGCTTGTGTAGGTCAACTGGGGAGATTATCGGAATATTCTCTGGTTCTAGTCTTGGTTGCCCGAGAATTTGTTGTCTTTTTGGATCGAATGACTCGCAGTTGCAGATAATATGCTGTACCGTTTCACTTTTTCGTCCGCAAAACCTGCAGCTTAGGTCTCCGTTGTACAGTTGCATACGGTGCAGGTGCTTCTTGACGGCCATGTGTCCTGTCAGAATTCCTGCGGTAACTTTCAGCTGATTTCTGCTCATCAGAAGTAGCTATTTTGTTAGTTTCGGGTGTGGATATGAAAGATTTCCTATTGTTTTAGTCCCTGTCTGTTGTTAAAGTAGATTTTGTGTCGATTCCTTGTCCATCGTTTTATGACATCTCGTACTGTGCACCTTGGGACTCCGAGTGCCAGTTTTGGACCAATAAATGTTTTCTTCGCCCCCTTTCTTGCAAGTTGGTCGGCCTTTTCGTTTCCTGTAATACCTTCATGCCCTGGTACCCATTGTAGTATTACTTTATCGGCTTTTGCCAGGGCCACGAGTTACGCTTGGCATTCCGATACCAGTCTTAATGTCACCTTATTGCATGTTAGCGCTCTAAGGGCTGCTTGACTCTTGGAGTATATGTATTTCCACTTATTAAGACAGGTCCTCCTCTTGTTTTCATACGCACACTGTGGGATGGCGTAGATTTCCGCTTGGAATACCGTGGGAGACTTACCTACCCAGGGAGAAATGGTTCACCTTGCTGGTCGATTTATCCCTTAGTAATTCCCTGAAGTACCCACAAATGCAACTCAGAAAATCATCATCATCATCATCATCAATCAGCCTTCTGTGTTCACTGTTGGACATAGGCCTCCCTAATCATTTTCCATTCCAATCGATCTTGTGCTGTTTGTATCCAGTTGTTGCGGGTCCTCTTGATATCGTCCGACCAACGCGTAGGCGGTCTTCCTCTACTTCGCTTGTCCGTTCTGGGTCTCCATTCAAGAAGCCTCTTTCTTCTCCCATCGGTCATCTCGCATCCGTGCAACGTGGCCAGCCCAGTTCCACTTAAGCTTCGCAATAGTTCCAACGACATCGCTGACGCCGGTTCTTCCGCGCAAATCCTCGTTTCTTATGTGGTCCTTCAAGGTCACACCAAGCATGGATCTCTCCATCTTCCTCTGTGAGTTTAAGTTTCTTAGCTGTTGCTGCTGTTAGTGTTAGAGTTTCTGAGCCATATGTAATTACTGGCAGCACGCACTTATCGAAAACCCTTCTTTTTAGGTTGACGGGAATGTCACTCTTGAAAACGTCCTTTAGTCTTCCAAAAGCTGCCCATGAGAGAGTGAGCCTTCTTTTTAGTTCGCATGTCTGATTATCCCTTGAGATGCTGACCTCATGGCCAAGGTACACACATCTATTCACCATTTGAATCCCAGCTCCGTCAATCTTTAAGCCACAGCTGTGTAACGTAAATAAAAGTTATTTCGTTACACTGGATTTTAAAGTATAATAAATCTTTAGGTATTGGCGCTGCCATCTATGGATAACTCTGCATACTGCAGAATATCGATTCTTTAAGTTTGTATATATGAAGAGACCAACTGTAAATTTGCCATTCTATAACATAGATTTCTAGGGTATTCTTTAATATAGATTATCGATTTCTTATTTTTAATTTAGTTTATATTGGCTCCGTGAATAGAAAAAGGCTCAGGTTAATTTTTTGGACTTCACTTTTGGTTTTGTCCTGATTGAGGTATGGCACGCTAAGTTTCGGTTTCACTAAATTTATATTTTGTCTAATAGTAAGTATGTAATTGAACCATGAATATTACTTTCTAGTAAGCCATGACCTTTTAATCTATTTTTACACGAACTAAATTCCACATTTTTATGTTTTAACAAAAATAAAGACGTGCCGACCATAATGGCGTCATAAATTAATAATCTTTATTCATCTCATTTATCCTTATAAATTATAATGTTGTTGATGATCTAAAAGCATCATCTTAACAGACAGAACGCAGTCATAATAATATTTTTTGAGTAAATGTGGATTTTCAATCAATATATTCATAATTTTGCATTCAATTTAAAAGCACCTCTTTTTCATTATCCGGTCATGGTTTACTTTATTTTTCATTGTTAAATAATATCTAAATTCTCAATTTAACTTTGTTTTTCGGGTCTCTGTCGTTTCTTTTACGTTTTAGCAAATATCGTTGGCCAGTTGGTAGTTTATTTAAGTTCTTGACGAACATTGGTGAGAACCAGATATAGGGTAAACCTGACTGGACCATTCACAAGGAAACCGACAGATCCAGGCTCTACAGAACTGATGACTGACAGAATATCCCAGGAAGCTGATATCGAGGAAAGCAGGTGAGTTTTTCTTTTGTTTCTAAGCTGAAACCTAAATTGAATTTGTTGAAAAACTCACCTCGTTTCTCTCATTGATATCTGTCAGAAATCAATTCTGATTTAACATTTACTTTTTCTTAAACTTCTCACAATTGGCGCGACATACTTGTACTGGCCCGGATGGATAGTATCTTAAGTCACACTGTATATACAATTTCTCTTGTACCGTATCTTGAATTTATCTTGTTCGTATCTTACCTTGGGTGCCATAATTAAGACATTAGTCTGGTACACCAACATCATGTGGTGACGAATGCCTGTAGCTCGTTAAACCACATTTGTCTAGCAAACGATTGCCTTTTTTGCTCGTTATGCATATCGAATCTGCACAAAAGTTCTAGATGCTTTTGAATGCAGCATTTTCTACTAGTTTTAAATATCTGTATTATATATTTGTACATTTTGTAGTATATTAATTACTTAATTTTTATCTTGTTGGCACAATATATGCTTTTCTTGGATTAACTTAAAACTTAAATACCTTTTAAGTCAATCAAATCATTTATTTTTCTTACTACTTAACACGAAAGAATTTTGTTTTTGACCTTATGTAATTAAACATGGTTATTTCATTTCTTAATTTAAAACTTTATTCATATTCACTTGAGTAACAGGGAGTGAAAACATCCTGTAACTATATTATAGAAATTTAAGTTACAACTGGTGCTGTTTAACCTAAGTATTCATTTTCAAACCTTTAATTGCATTATTACTCGCTGGTCTAACGCCACCTTTCTAATATTACATGTAAACAAGCAAACCTGAGGCTGACAAGCTCATCTGATGTCATTATTCCTATCAATCGCTGTCACAAAAATTCAAGTCTAATCAAGTCCTGACGTCTCCCTCACCTTCTCCATTGCTGAAGTCTAGGCATGGAACACCTCATCGAGACAACTTCCAGGTGAAGAGGACTGAATCTTGGACACACCTCATGGATGACAAGCAGAGCTAAGTATTTGTCAGTCAGAAGGATAACTTTGTAAAGACCAGGAAACCATTTCTTTATTTTCACTTTAATTTTCACCTTTTTATACTGTAAACTGTTTCTTCAGAAACCAATCTCAACAACCATTATTATACAAATTTAGTTTAATAAACTACTATGTATTTGTAAAATTTTGTATTATTTCTGGTAGGATGGCGCCCTAAAAAAATTTGTCAGATAATAAGACAACCCACACCTAACAAAAAAAGTCTTGGCCGAGGCAAATCAACATCATTTGAATGATTATCAAAAACGATACAGCTGGGAACAAGGTTTGTCATGAATTTTGTTTTTGACATGTTAATATTAAGACCGACCTTTCCACATACCTCCTGCAGGTCCTGCAGCATCAGTCGCATTTCTTCCAGATTGTCTGAGAATAGCACTATATTATCCGCAAAACGTAAGTTGTTTAGGTTCTTGCCATCTATGTTTATACCTCTCTGACTCCAGTTCAATTGTTTGAATGCACTCTCTATGACTGTAATAAACAGTTTTGGTGACATCGTGTCGCCTTGCCGGACACCACGCTCAATAGCTATAAGGTTGGTATTTTCATGCAGTTTTACCGTCATTGTTGCATTTTTGTAGATATTGTGGATAAGCTTGGTATATCGGTAGTCGACCCTACATTCCTGAAGTGCATTCCACACTGCATTTAGCTCTAATGTGTCGAAAGCCTTGTGGAAGTCCACGAATGTCATTACTAAAGCTCTGTTGTATTCTATTGTCTTTTCTATAAGTGTTTTGACGCTTTGAAGGTGGTCATTCGTTCCAAATCCACGACGAAAGCCTGCCTGTTCCACAGGTTGATAGAAATCCAATTTGTTTTCCAGTCGGTTAAAATTCGAGTAAACAGTTTGTAGATGTGACTTAAGAGGCTTATTGGTCGGTAGTTCTCTAGTTCCGCTAAATCTCCTTTTTTGTGGAGTAGGATTACAATGGAATTATGCCAATTTTTGGGGACTTTACTATTGAATAGACAGAGATTAACAAGCTCTTTTATTTTTAGCAACAGATGTTGGCCTCCTATTTTTATTGCGTCTGTGACTAAGTTGTCTTCTCCTGGCCTTTATTATTTTTGTGTTTCTAATTGCTAACTCTATTTCCTCTATGGTAATATCAGGAAGCTCTTCTGATCCTTGGTTGGGAATGCCCCCTTTCGATGTCAGGATTTCGGGTTCAGGTTTTTCTTCGTCACTATCATAGTTTTGACTTCTGTAAAGGAGTTTATAGAATTCTTCCACTATATTTAGTATTTCCCTTCTATTGGTCGTAAGTTCCCCATCTTTGTCTTTCATTTTGCATATTTCTCTTCTTCCATTCGCAAGTCTTCTCTGGAGTACCTTTATGCTTTTGTTATTCTCTATGGTTCGTTCAATTTCTCTCACTTTATATCTCCTTGTATCTTTTCTTATTGCTCAGAAAATAATTCCCAAGAAATAAGGAACATAATATATTTATATATTACACAATAACTCGCTATTGCAAAAGGGCGGCAGTTACTTCAACTACCATTTAATATGGATCCATATTTTCAGGCACTCCTTAGAAGTTACGTCAGAAGCTATAGAGGTTATTTAATAATCATTGTTATACCAGAATATATATATAGGTATACGGGCAAGCAACGATTTCTTTGAAAAAGAGTTAATAAAAACAATATTATCAATCACTTATCTGTTGCGTAACAAAGTTGTTGATTCGTCTCGGGCATCATAGAGCAGCCAGGTATAGTCCGGGTCAGCGTTACGGCACTATACCGCTTGCCGCTCTGCTCAGAAGCCTTGTAGTATGCCCCTCTACCAATTTCGATAAAGGAAAACCCAGGTCCAGAAGAGGAAAATCCCGAGTAAGACAGGAACGTATAGGAAAAAGAAAAAAAACCTAAAATAATTTGGGACTCATTAAAATAGAGAAAAACACATAGTAAAATAGTTATATAATACGAAACCTACCTCTTTCGGGTCTTTTTAATAGTCCTGGATTTTGGTAAAACGCCCTTGCGTTTATAAAGGTATACGATGGATGTGCGAGAATCTGTTACAACTTGGATTCCAGCGATTAAAGGAAAGACATACTTATCAATCACTTACTTAAAGGCGTATTTAATCCCCTTTTAGGGAGATTCCATTGGAACATCAACAATCAACCAATTCCAATCAGAAATATGAATCGAACCGTAGTTCCAGGTTAATCCCAAGACGGATGAATTTAGATTCCAATATCACCCAAAATCACAAACCAGAACACGACTTTAGCCAACAATGCTTGAGCACAGTTTTAGATACCAAATGGTGACTTCCGTTTTTGACGCCAGACAGTTCCCCACCAAAATGCTTAGTTTTACCAGTATGGTAAGAAATCAAAATCCCAAGATAGCCAACTGCCTTCAAAATATCTACTGTCCCAACTTATCAAAAGGACAGTGGCGATTCGTCATTATCAATTTAAGCATTTAAACTTTTGAGCCCAAACTCCTAAAATTTGCACTCATCGTATAGCAATCAATTAAATTAGAGCACCTCCTAGTATTATAAAATAACAACATACCTAAATATAAATTTTTAAACCACTATTGAAAGAAATAAATTTAACCGTCATTAAAACTTGTGCCGCCTCTGAGGCTCGATATGGATCAATGCGCGGCTCTTAATCCAATGCGCGTTGGATTGAAAGCAGTCTAGTTTTCTGCACATAATAGCACAACATATTTCAGGTATATTGCCTAAACAACTAAAAAGACAGGGAAAACGACGCTTCCATGCACCAAATAACCTTTCTATTGTATTGCGTGTTCGTACTTGTGAACGGTTGTATCTGTTCTCTGCATACGTATAGGGATTTTATAATGGCGTCATCAAATATGGTAAACAAGGATAACCGCTATCTCCCAAAAGGTACCTTCTTGAAGTTCCCTGCTCAAATTTTGTTCTCGCAAAGCTACTGTTAAAAATAACACTATCATGTTCTCTGCGAGGCCAGCGAGCCACAATATCAAAAAGTTGCAAGTTTGGCCCACCAACTACTTGAACATTAATAGATAACGTACGCTTCATATTTGTAAATACTTCGCAAACTCTTCACCGGGAATTTTTATTGGCACATGTGTACAATCTATACAACCTGTTACATCTGGAAATTGTGCAATATCGTAAAATTGTTGTCGTGTAGCTCTTAATTCCTGCTGATCTCTTGGAAAATGAACATAACGTTGACATTGTGAGGCAAGTTCCACAGATATTTTATGCATACTTCTACATATCGAAGCCTGTGATATGCTCCTTAAATCACCCCAGACAGCCTAAAATATATTTCTTTAATTATCAATAAATTATTAACCGTCTAGTTTTACTTACCTGAAAGTTTCCCCTTACGTAAAAACGTAGGGTTGGATAGGATCAACAAAATAAGAGGTATTGGTAGTCCCTTTTGAGAAACGACACTGCATTTTAAATTTTTTATCGGAATACCAAAATAATGGATTTTCTGCGTCCCGCATATATCGATTGGGAACACGAACCCGAAATACATCTTGCAAGTCATTAAAATCACGATTAATTTTATTTTCAATATTTAAATCGCCTTCCATTATAAAAAAAACTTTAATAAAAAATAATAACCCATGACAGTAACGTCAGCAAGCCGCCAAAATAGTTCGATTGCGCTTGTCACCTTCAGCGACGCGCCGACTATGAAACGTATCGTGTCTCTGGATTGCCAAATGCCGGCTGGCGAGTCGCTGAAAGTCAAGAATAAACGCACTTTAATATAGATTAGCGCCAAAGCTAATCAATGAGAAAGGAAAAACGATTTTGTTAACATTGGATTGTATAAGACAATAATTATTGGGGTTCTCGACGATATGGAAAATAACAATTAAATTTATTAGAAATAGGTATGGAACTTTGCCTTTATGTTTAGTGAACCTACCTACCTCTTTGCCATTTTGGCGATCTCTTTTATTATTTAAACAGTTAGAAAATAAAAATTTAGAAACAAAGTTACTAAAAATTAATTAAATAGTTCCAGAAAAAATGGAACGTTACATTGTTATGCAAGTTCTCAATTACTTATATTAATATTTTATTTTATCTACGTAATTGAAAAAGTCGCTAATTTTATTCTAAAGTACATTAAGTGTCACACCTATGGCAAGACAACAATCCTGTCCTGTCTCCTAAAAGGTTAAACTATAAATATTTCTCACTGCCGATACCCTTATTAAACATTTACCCCCTTGTCACATCGAAAGAACTTTATAACCTTCTCCAAGCTCATACTGACATATAGTCACACATAAAACTGGAACTGGCACCGGCAAAGAACGTAATAACTTATTTATATCAATATGGGGTTATAGTGAGGCCTGATTCTTTTAATAAATGATCTAAGTAAAAAAGTTATATGAATCCTAATTTATGGTCGTATTCTATAAAGGTACGTTTTTGTAAGAACAAATCTAAATGCCTTGTTGGCCCGACATGTTTGCCGACCGACAAGTTTGTAAAATTGGCGGGTGTGTATTAGGGCGAGACGAAATGTATATAAGACTATTTTTTTCCGATTTGTAACAGTACGCAAAAGTTGCCTATTGGGTCACATATAAAACGCTCGTAATCTGAAGGACGTATGACATTACTTTTCAGTGCCACAACAGGTTTGGAAATTAGTATTTTTTTAACGAGATAAACAATTTTAAATACGCTTCCACTGTATTATAACCCGCCGCTTGCGCTGCTAAATCGCATGGCACAAATAACTTTGTTGACTATCATGATAAGTGTAGAAATATGTGTTGGAGAAACATGCATGTGCATTTCAAGTCTTATTAACATAATTCAAACACCTAATATTACTTAATAATTAAACCAAAACAATAATCGCATTTCAGTGAAAAGTTAATAATGATAGGCAACGCCGCATTTGGGTCATGTCTACTGTTTTAAAGAAATACATAAAACTCATCTTTTAACATAATATAAAAACTTACCTGTGAATTTACTTCGCATTTAATAATCCTTTAGGTAAAATAATACAAAAGAAAACCCCTCATAACAAAACAGCTTGTTTACGTTTTTATCCAGTCGATTCAATTGACGGCCGGTGAAGATCAGTTCTGCCCTACTAAGAAAGACCCCCGTATCTCCAGAAATTTCAAAAATTGAAATATTTGCGCCAAACGAATAATTGTGTCTTTTAGAGCATATTTACATAGAAAAAACCCCGCATTTTTCTTTTCTAGATATTTTATGAAAGAAAATAGTTTCCTCGTAAACGCCAACAATAGCATTTCTGCTTAGTATAAACCCGGTATCTTATTTTTACATAGTAAAGACCTGATATGTGTCAGGAGATACGGACTTTTAACGTAGGAATATTATTATGCTAGGTTTTTTCTAAGGAATACGGCAACCCCGCTATCGGCGTTGTCAATGTCAGGTTTTAACCAAGCATTTTGCCGCGTAAATCGTCATTCCATCGATTCGTTTCGACTTTTCGGCATTTTTATAATTGAATCCCTATTTATTCTTCATTTTATTAGTTTAAAAGTGTCCTAATATTTATAAAAGTGAGTAGTGTTGGTTGTAAGAATAAAACGTATTGCTTTGGTAAGCTTATATTTTAATATACATTAAATATTAGATGTTCCCTACATTTTATGTGTCTGTAATGTTTGATTATTGTCTTGATGAGAAATGCACAAAAAGTTTTTGTGAATTTATAACATTATTTACATCCGAAAAGTATTTTGGAAATATAAATTTTTCGAAAAAAGAATAATTCGACATTAATGTTCTCGAAATAGCATAGAAATAGAAATAGTGCCTAAATGTTTAAAAAATTTGAAATACATATTTTCGAAAAAAAGAGCGACCATTGTAAGATATTAAAAATATTCGTAATGATGATACCTATTTATTACCTCACTTAAATAATTTTTTGCTCACAAGGTACAGTAAGTGAAAAATGCATAAACAGAGAATATTCAATATTTTGTATGGATAACTCGGCACCTAGTTACAAAAAATTTGTGTTTGAAATATAACCAAAATCTGACCGTCTTGTGCAAAAATATTGCTATAGGTTGTATATTTATATAAATAGGTATGTCTTCGAGGTCAAAGAATATAGTACTAATGGCGCAGCAGAAAAATGGATTGGATCAAACCTCGAAAAAACAGCAATTGCCTATTTATACAGAAGATGATATCCAGATAGGCGTTCTGCAACCATTATCGTGCTGCCTGCTATCAGGTTCGCCAGCTAAAGAAACCCATAAGGAAATTGAACCGAAGGAAAATAATACTGACGGCTGCTTTCTAAAACTGTCATCTGATTTTAATGGTTTTTGCATTCAGCCAAGTATTGAAAATGATGGTATTGAATTAGAGTACACGAATAATATAGATCCTAGCGACGGTGTAAATGGCATCGACATTTTAAACGGTTGCGTCGTTTCAAATGAAAATGACTTGTTGGTTGATATCGTCTCCTCTGATGTTCCTAAGTTGAATTCCGAACAAGGTTTCTATATTTTCTCTATCCTTCTCAGCTTTTTTTTAAATTGTATCCAATTTTTGCAGGGGACGAAAATTACAAAAAGAAGGGCAACATTAGAAAGAGAAAGAGATTTGACATATCGGTAGAGCAAAGGAAAAAAAATAAATGTTTAGAGTTAAAACAAAACCATAAAGTTCGGATGCCATGTGACGCCAGCAAATGTCAGAAGAAATGCTTGGAGAAGATCGATCAAGACAGACGAATAGCTATTAATAAAATGTATTGGGATCTAAATTGGATGGGGAAAAAAACATACGTTCTCAATAGTATCAACAGAGCTCCGGTAAAAAGAAGACGCTCAGATTCATTAACAAAACAAAATAGCTTTAAGTACTTCCTAAAGGATTCTGATGGTCAAACACAAAATGTATGCAATATATTCTTTATAACTAGTCTTGGGTATGAAAAAAATAACGATTGGGCGATACAAAGTTTGGTACAACAAGATACTTTCAAAAAACGAGAAATTGCTCCTGTTGCTGACAAACGCGGTAGGCATGCATCTAAGTTCAAAATATCCACAGAAATTATAGAAGATCACATAGAGATATTTAACCCAGCAGTTTCACATTACCGAAGGGAGCATGCTCCGAATCGTCGCTACTTGCCAAGTGATTTAAGCATTGATGCAATGTACAGAAACTTCCTAGATACTCATCCCGATACGAAATGTTCATATGAGGTTTACAGAAAGGTGGTTAAAAGTAAGAACATATCATTCACAAAATTAGGGCATGAAGAATGTGAACTCTGTGAAGGATTTCAATTACACAATGCTTCACATAATAGTACAAACTTGGATAAAAATTGTGAAGTATGCCAGAAATGGGAAAAACACATCGAAAGGGCAAAAAGTCCAGAGAATTATATAGAAAAGAATGTGAAGCAATTACCGAAACAAACACGGTAAGAGTTTCAACTGATTTAGAGAAAGTAATAATGCTTCCCCGTCTTGATATGTTCAAAAGGGTTGTATTTACCCAGAGAATAGTGGTATACAACGAAAGTTTTGTACCATTAGGAACATTAAGGAAAAATAAGCCTTTTGCGGCATTATGGCACGAAGCAATATCAGGGAGAAGCAAGGAAGCAATTATTAGTACGTTTTATTCATTCTTACTTTTCAATCGAGATGCAGAGCACTTTGTGTTTTGGTTAGACAATTGCTCCTCACAGAATAAAAATTGGGCGTTTCTTTCCTTTTTAATTTATATAATAAATTCCAATAAAGTAGCAGCTAAGGATATTACAATAAATTACTTTGAGCCGGGCCATACATTTATGTCCGCCGACAGTTTCCACCATCAGGTGGAACTATCGTTAAAGAAAAAAAAGAAAGTTTACGATTTTCAAGATTTCGTTGAGGCCGTTAAAACCTGTAACTTGAAGCGTGTTATAGTTAAAGAAATGACAGTTGTTGATTTTTTGGACTGGAAAGACTATTCCTCACAAGCAAAATTAAAAAAAATTGAGCCGCGTGTTTACCTGTCCCAAGTAGTTAAGGTAATTGTCGAGAGAGGAAGCAATATTTTAAAAGTTGAGACTGACGATACGGAGCAGCTGAAGGAAATTGATTTTTTGCAAGTTAAGGTCATGAAATCTGGAATAAAGGACCCTACAATTATTAACAAACCCTCTGGGATTCCTAATAGCAGAAAAGAGAATATCTTAAAAAATTTGGGAGAGATTATACCATCAAACCGCCATCAATTTTGACAAGAATTACCTACTTCTGATGAGCAATAATTACAACTTATTAGGGCTATGAATTTCGTTTTTTTTTCGTTCTTTTAAGGTGGTTATAATGTTATGTAAAATATTTTTTTTTGTAAATAAAATGTTTTTTATAAAATAAATACCTATGTATTTTAATTAGATTATATTCTTAAGAGGCTATAATATTGAAATATGAAAAATGTGTTTCTCTAGGACTAATCTATAAATTCTTTAGTAATTACATAGTAAAAACCAAGCTTAAGCCAAATTCGTATTATACGTGGTTTTAACTAAATAATTCTACTATAATTCTTTGCTTCCTTAGCCCGTATATCTCATAACTAATATCCAAGGCCTAGTTTTGCATTTTTTTTTCTTAAAAAGGTTTGCTGACATTACAAATCATATTTATGAAGGATGTTATTTTATTACTCCAGCAAAAACTTAACAGACCAAACAAAAATCTTCAAACGTGGTTTTCTCAAAACTTGTTCTAATGGAGATACGGGGGTCTTTCTTAATAGGGCAGAGTTGCGGCAAGGCTTTTCCAATTATGACAAATGGCGGCCGGCCGGGCGTGGAAGACAATACCTACGTGCTATACAGTTCATTTGTTATGGGAGACAGTAGAAAGATGCTTAGAGGGAGGCGGTGTTGCAAGTGGTTTTCGCGTGGAAAGAGTGATCAACAAAGCGGATGTTTCCATTTTTATAGGCAGTGGGTTCTGGACTTTACTCCGTGACGGAACGTGTCCTCACGTAACTTCGGGACATCAGCGCACAGTGGTTTTCGAGTAGGTCTTAGAAGTCGGTCCGTGGTGGATCGTCTCCTTCCCATCGACTTCGCGGCGAGCATCGCCAAGTGCTTTTAAACGGGGAATAGATTTATTTCGGGCGATCAGCGCCAAGTGTTTCTAAACAGTGAGTCGAGTTACAGATTACTCCGTTGTGAAACGTCTTCTTCCCACAAAACAACCTTTTGCAAAGATTGATAAAGTAAACGTATAATAGTTTGTTGCGGGTTACATGAACCCACTTAAGTGTGATTAGTCAATGTGGCTATTAATTAGTTAATCGATAATAAGTTATGTGAAGTAATTGTATGATTTCACAATTTATGTAAACAACATCTGTTTAAATGACATAGTTTGGTAGAATAAAGAAATGCTTTTGTGAAGAAAAGTGTTTTCTTGAGAGTGAAATTATTAAAATGAATCAGTGAATCACCTTATGGAAAAATTCGAAGATCTTAGAATAGGCTGATAGTATCGAAATTTGCCTATAGTTATTGACGGTGTTGGGACACCCATTTTTATATATTGGAAGCACTTTGCCTATTTTCAAAAAGAAGGGATAGTGCGCCTCGGTTATGCAAGTGCTCAGAATATGTGCCAGGGTCCCCACAATGTGCTCACTTGATGCTCCTATGACATGGGTATTAATTTCAAATAAATCCTCAGTTTTTTTTAAATTTCTTAGTTGATTGATTATTTGCTGGATATCAACGGGGGTAACTGGTTGAATAAACATTGTGTTTAGGCCTTCAACTGCACTTTTTAGGGATGTCGTTGATTGCGAGGTTTTTGGTAATTGTTCTACAATTGTGTTGCATTGTCTATAAAAAACTGATTAAATTGGTCTGAGGATACGTTTTCAGGGAAAGTTTTGTTTTGAACCCAATTGATCCGTGTGTCTCCCGGCCTAGTATTCAGTCACCCCATCTGTAAATATTTTCTTAATTTTAATAATTACTGTACAACAAAAAACATCTGGCAAATTCGCACACGTAATAGCGTCACCTCTGTTAAAACTAAACAAGCAACACAGGCAGGGAGACTCGCTCATGAGAGCCGGTCTTATTGTCGGGCCCGGAATTATCGCACGCCAGTGTTTATCTGTAACGCATAATAATTATCAATTAATGGTTTTATCATACACTGATTTGTAAATTCTGCTTGCAATATATTCAGTATTGGTATTTTAATAAATCTTAAATTTAAATGTTGATTTATAATTTTTTTTTAATTTACTTATTCAAACAAAAACCAAAGTACACAATATAGACTATAAGTACTTAACAACAATAACAATACCAAAATTGTGTATGAGGCACCTAAGGGTTTAAATACCTGTATGTGCCATTACTTACTAAAAATTTTTAACAATTAAAATATTTTGATTGTCCAGGGTTGGTTAATCCTTTTAATATATTATATAACAGCACGCCAAGTTACACATCAACTTAGAATTAATTAAATAAATTCTTAAACAAATCAGTATTATGATAGATAAACTTTATACAGATCCTATTAAATATAATCCGGTTGGTTGCGCTTTTAATTTCTTTAGGTAGGTACTAAGTTACAGATTTTAGGTTCCAGGTAACTAACAAACCTCAAATTGACATTTTTGTAATTAGTAAGAATTTGTATATTTCTGTCCATTCTGTTACTGGTGTCATAAAAATGTTCGATACTATGCCACATACTTCCTTTCTTTCTCAGAAATGAACAAACAGTAAAAATATATATGGTACGTTTGTACATCATATTATATCCTTTTCAAAAAAAGCAAGTAAGACGGATATAATCTTTGTTTTTATAAATAATTTTTAGTATAACCTTTTAAACTACATTTAATTTGTTGAAGGAGTTATTGTATAAACCACCCCACACCAAGATACTATACCGTATTAGCTGTTCGACATAGGTCTTATAGATCGATCGGGTCGAAACTGACCTATTTAGGATTTTCCTTAAGAGATAGAATTTAGGTATAAGCATTCGTATTTTATTTGACAGGTAATCTACATGTGGCCTCTACTTAAAGTATTTATCCAATACGATTCCAAGGTATTTGGTATGACGTACTTCCTTTATTTCTTACCCATCGATCTCAATATTAAAAAAAAAAAGGTTTGTGTGCGAATAGATTTAATGTCAATTTATATGTCTGCAGCCAATTTTGTACGGCCAATATATTTTACATAATTCCATCACTGTAGACAAGAACAGTGTCGTCCGCGTAAGAGACTGTTAATCCACCTGTATTTAATTTCAATAGTGAATTTATATATGTAATGAATAATATGAATTCCAATACTGTGCCCTGCGGAACACCAATTCTTATCTCCGGCTCATCACTCAACACTTTATTAACCCTGACCATTTGACGCCTATTACCTATTTAAATAGTTTTAATTAGCTCTAGCACCGTCTCTCTGACTCCACTATATTCTATAATTTTATGTAGTCTATCTAAGGAATAGTGTCCAAAGCTTTTGCCAAGTCCATAAAAATGCCCATTCACTTACTGCCCAAATTTAAATCTTTAACAACCTCCAAGATTAGAGTAAACATTGCATCAGTGGTACTATAACCCTCTATAAAACCGCATTGATTTGATGAAATTGAGTTTGCAGCAAAAAACTTAACTAGCTTATCCTTCAAACTCTTCTAAGAAATTTTTGCAAAATTGATATTCAAAGTTATTGGTCTGTAGTTTCCAACACTAGAAACTGTACCAGATTTATGGATTGATGTCACATTTGATGTTTTAAAGGAACTCGCCACTATACCCGGTTCAAAAATCATATTAAGTATGTGCAGCATTGCATTTTTTACAATCTCATTGTGCGTTTTTTTTTATTACTTACTTTAGAGGTTATTCCATCATGGTCCAGAGAACTATTATTTTTTAATATTGAGATTTGTTTAGTAAGTTCATTCTTACTCAATGGGATAAGAAACGCAGAGTTTGGCGTCTCAGGTCAAGTAGTACAAACCCGATTTGGATTATGAATTTTTTTCTCCATTTCTATCCCAATATACAGGGTGATACTTAATGATGTGGCGTAATTTCAAGGGAGTATTCCTGAACCAAATTCAAATAGAAAAGTTCATATAAACATGTGTCCTGAAGAACTGGTTTTCAAGATACAGGGTGTCAAAGTTTTAAAAAAAAATTGTTTTTTTATTAATATCTAAATGATCCTTTTACCGATTTTGTTGAAATCTGGCAGGGTTATTCATTGTAATAAGACGCTAAGTTGGCACTAACTCAAAGAAAATTATAAGTTCCAGTGGCGTCTCGGGGGGGCAGTGTCACGAATAATATTGACAAAAAAAAAATGTACGCTACTGAGTTTTTTGAAAAATTTAAATTTTTTTCAGATTGGGCATCTACAAATACAACTTTTTTGTCTCTTAATATCTTTCGTATATTACTTCCTTTTCGAGGGAAAAAATAAAAACCACTTCATTGCATGTCGGAAAATTGTTAAAATAAAATCAAGTTAACTTTAATCGTTGCTAGGAAATGTTGTTTTGTTATTATGAACATAATGGTTTTGACTTTCGGTAACAGTTTGTTATTATTTTTCCTCTGGTCAAAAGGTTAATAACTGTGCTATTCAAAAAATGGCAAATAATTATTCTAATTTGGAGATGACACAAATGCATTTCCTTTATGGTCTTGCCAATGGTAATTCGGCGGAGGCCCGGCGGCTCTATCAAGAAAGGTATCCTGACCGTGTCCTTCCATGTAGACAAATATTCATAAACATTCATCGTCGTCTGACGGAATCTGGCAGTTTTAAACGTAATACCTCAGAGGGAAGACCTCGTACAATTCGAACTCCCGCAGTTGAGGAGGCTGTCCTACATGCGGTCGAAGAAAATCCTGCAACTAGTACCCGAAAAATAGATAGGGAATTAAATATTTGTTATAAAATGGCATGGGAAATTTTAAGAGATTCCCTGTTGTATCCTTATCACGTATAAAGAGTTCAGGCACTTCTGCCAAGAGATTTTGAACCGCGTACGCAATTTTGTAGATGGTATCATCAAAGACTTGTGCAGAAAATCCTCACTTTGATTCCATCATTATGTTTACGGACGAAGCCCATTTTTCCAGAAATGCAATAATTAATTTCCATAATAATCATAACTGGGCCCAAGAAAATCCTCATGCTATTACAGAGTCAAATGTTCAGGAACAATTTTCTGTCAACGTTTGGATCGGTATCTTAGATGACTATTTGATTGGACCTTTTTTTTACCACAACGTCTTAACGGACAATCTTACAGTCATTTTCTACAAAATGATTTGCCTCTGCTTCTTGAAAATGTTCCTTTATATTTACGTCAACAACATTGGTTCATGCATGACGGTGCTCCTGCCCACTTTAGCATATTGGCTCGTGAGTATTTGAATGGAGCTTACCAAAATCGTTGGATAGGTCGTGGAGGACCACAATTCTGGCCATCTAGATCGCCTGACTTAAACAGCCTAGATTTCTATTTGTGGGGGCACCTAAAAGCATTAGTTTATGTTACACCAATCGAGACAGAAGAACAACTAAGGAATACAATTATTGACGGGTGTGAAACCATTCGTAACACTAATGGAATTTTCGAAAGAGTTCGTCGCTCGATAAGAAGGAGAGCAGAAGCCTGCATAGAAGCGGAAGGTAGTCATTTCCAACATTTCTTGTAAATAGTCATTACTTTTCGTTTGGTAAATTTTAAAAAATGGCTTAGAAATAAATATACTGAACGATCAAAGTTAACTTGATTTTATTTTAACAATTTTCCGACATGCAATGAAGTCGTTTTTATTTTTTTCCTCGAAAAGGAAGTAATATACGAAAAGATATTAAGAGACAAAAAAGTTGTATTTGTAGATGCCCAATCTGAAAAAAATTTAGATTTTTCAAAAAACTCAGTAGCGTACATTTTTTTTGTCAATATTATTCGTGACACTGCCCCCCGAGACGCCACTGGAACTTATAATTTTCTTTTAGTTAGTGCCAACTTAGCGTCTTATTACAATAAATAACCCTGCCAGATGTCAACAAAATCGGTAAAAGGATCATTTAGATATTAATAAAAAAACAATTTTTTTTTTAAACTTTGACACCCTGTATCTTGAAAACCAGACTCTTCAGGACACATGTTTATATGAACTTTTCTATTTGAATTTGGTTCAGGAGAACTCCCTTGAAATTACGCCACATCATTAAGTAACACCCTGTATATAAAATAGTCATTGAAATAATTGGCTATGTCGGAATCACAAGCAAAGGTTTTGCCATTATCGTTTAGTATGGTAATTTTATTTTTTTTGTTGCTATTGTCCTAAATTGCATCTTTTATAATCTCATGCATTTTTTTATGTTGTTTTTATTTTCTTCGACTTGCACCTTGTAATAATTGTTTCTTGTCTTATTTACTAGTTTATTAAGAGAGTTCCAATATGCCCCGTATTTGTATTCCAATTCTGCACTATAATTCTTTAACGTATTTAACGTAATTTTCATCATATCTCTAGTCCTAATTGAGGTCACAAGACCAGCAGTGATCCAATTTTAAAATTTTTCGCAGTTTTTTTAAGCACAACATTCGAGACCGTAGTTCTGAAGTTTAAGGTATATACAGATAAAATTTTAAGTCTCTTGCTCGGGATCGTTGATGTTTGTCATACTTGACCATTATTGACTATTTAAGAAGGATTTTAATTTATTTATGTCTAGTTTAGTTTTAGTATTGAGGTGAGTTTTAGCTTGGCTACTAATGTTATTCAATATTTTTTCCGTGCTCACATGAAGCGTAATTGGAGCTTGATATGTTATATGAGTGTCTAATACAAATGAGTTAAGTTTGAAATGTTGTGGTTTCGTTTTGTGATTTACAAATTTATGATCTAGACATGTATTTGTTTCAACACGGGTAACATAATCAATGTAGGATATGTATCACAGTTCAGTCATGGAAGATAGGTAGTATACTACATCATTACCATTTATATTTAAAATGTTATTGGTATCACCCATAAAGATTTCCACAATATTATTGGCGTATGTACGTAGATAGTTATTTATGTCACTAATAATGCCAAAAGTTATTTTATCTTTTTGAAAAGACAGGCGACCAATTGTCGCCAGTGAGTTAGGTAACTTAAAACAAGAGAAATCAGCATTAAGATCCGACTTTACCAGTATTATAACCACGTCGTTTCTATTGTAATCCCCTTTATTATAGAATGTATTATAATCTGGAATACAACATTGATCCGTTGATAATATTTTTAAGCATTCACTCAAAACAATTATGTCATTACCCTGAAGTTTAAAGTTTTCCAATCATATAAGTAACTCATCTATCTTTTTATTAATGCTTTGAATGTTCACGTGTAATACATTGAGTAATTTATTATTCCAGTAATATAGGTATTTTAACTTCATCCACTAATACACTTTTTTTAAAATAACTTATTTCTTTCACACCTTTATTTTGATCCAGTAGAACCATTAAAAAGAGTAGCCAGTCTTACTTCTTAGAATTTCTATGTGGTATTTAGTGGATGGGTATTCCTTACCAAATGCTGCATGGTCCATATTGTATTTCACTTTAACATAATTAACATTTATTAGCCAAAACACAATTGCTACATTTTTTGTACCGATTAGGGCATTCTGAAAAGTCATGTTCCTCTGCACATTTAGCGCAGACTTTCCGTTTTGTCCAGGCATTTCCTCTATGGTAAAATCTCTGGCAGTATTTGGTGGTATAGTCTTGGTGCACATTCAATATATACTGTGGATTTTTTTTTCTTTATTCTCTTTTATGTACAAAGTAAAAAATTGACTGTTAAATTTAACACTCAATGGTGGTACATATAGGACCACACTCAATAGGGTATATTAACAAATCAGTATATCTGGTAAAAAAGATATTTTTGAATGGTTTTTTTATTTTTTGATTAGTGTTAATTCTTCTTATTTATGGGTAGGTACATTTACGCTATCGCGTGTAAATTAAACTTACAGATTGTAAACCTATCCTTCTAGGGTGTAAAAGAAATAATGAGAGGTGTAAGCAAACCATTTTTAATGGTAATTTGTGATTAATTAGTGTAAATATCATATTATTGTAGTATATTATTTTTTTTGGGTATAAATTTACTATAGTGAGTGTAATAATATAATCTACCCACGGCTAGAATACTTTCCGCTTTGTTTAAGTCATTTAATCCCGTAAACTAGCCGGGAATTTATA
This sequence comes from Polydrusus tereticollis, assembly GCA_963920685.1. Taxonomy (NCBI): domain Eukaryota; kingdom Metazoa; phylum Arthropoda; class Insecta; order Coleoptera; family Curculionidae; genus Polydrusus; species Polydrusus tereticollis. The sequence goes on along the minus strand of OY987332.1, from coordinate 44,520,050 downwards.
ATTAAAATGTAAAAAATTATGCATCCAAGAGGTTTTACATGATTTACCTTCGCTTAGTTTGATGCATGATTGAATGACTTAATCAAAGCCGAAAGTAGTAGCCCCTAATATATATAAAACTTCAGATCGCTTGGAAAAGGTTTGTTAATGAATGAAAATATTGAGTATAATTTATCGTTTATTTATAAACGAGATGAAGATTACAACAGAACTGGAAAACCCTGTGATTCTTTTTACATTATTATTATAACTATAGTTGAACAAAATGACACACCTATTATATAGTTTAACAATTTAGTAAATTAAACATATATATATCTAAGTTTAATGTACCTCATTGTTAAGCTTAACAAAACAAATAATATAATAAATAATGTATACTTAGAACACTAAAAAACTAAATAAATTATGCTTTGGAACATAAAAGAATGAAAATGACGAGTATTATATTAATCGTATATTTATTTAGAGATCTATGAAGTAAAATATGTAGGTAGGTATCTAAGTATTTATATAAAATAGGAATACATTTAAATTATAAGCTTATATCAGAATAATTTAAAAGCTATAGGGAAAACTGTAACAATGTAAACTTAGTTTCTTAAAAATGGCGTACTTATTATTAAGGTTTATATTAAATTTCGTTAATATGCTTACCCAGTTTAACAAGATCCTCATAAGAGGCATTCTCATTTGGCACTTTACAGAACTTTGCTTTGTTTCTATATTTTAATTTAAATATAACATTATTCTATATTACGTTTAAAGAACACTTACCCAATTTAACAAGATCCTCATAAGAGGAACTCTCATTTGGCACTTTACAGAACTTTGCTTTGTTTCTATATTTTAATTTAAATATAACATTATTCTATATCACGTTCAAAGAGCACAATCAGACTGACTTGAAAGTTGAATTTGCAGTAGTGTCGGCGTCATGTGTCAATTACTAGAATTTCACACCACTTGTTGCCGCCTGTCTTTTCAGTAACACCAGTTTAGGTATTTTTACCCGGGACCGTATAAAAAAACGGTTAGAGAATAAGTTTTACACTCAATGTGTTAAAATAACCTTCTAGCGGGGTTTATTTACACGCTAATATGGTGTTATTAATTGTCTTTGTATTTAATTTTCCTGATAAAGTGTAAAATATAATAAATAACACCCATTCAACAAAATTACCTTTTTAGAGTGTTAAATTCATAGGCAAATTTAATACAACAACTTTGGTCCATATGAGTGTAAAAATGTGGTAAATTATGTTGATCCGGTTGTTAACATTAACACTACTTTTCTTTACAACTCCTGAAATGATTTTTACCAGGTGGATATTTTTAACTGTGTAGGTTACTTTAAACATTTTTTTGGAGCCAGTCCATTTATTTTCATTTCTGATGGTGGTTTCGATATCTTCTGCTGTTTTTTTACCCCTATAACCAATGATCTTTACTTTAGGTGGGGGGGGGGGGGCTTCATATTAGTACTTTCGATTGTGTATTTATTTCCTAGGACTTCTTTATCCTCATTTTTCAATATGTCTATATCCTGTTTCGTTGCACAGCTAATAATCACACTTCCGTCTTTGATACTTTTCATATTTTTACACCACTGTTTAATAATGTGGGGTTATTATTTCAGTGTCCTGATGTCTTTTAGGTTTTACGATTACGTTTGGTTAATTCTTATTTATCGTGTGAGTGCGTGAACTGATTTCCATTTTCGCAACTTCAGAGAAAGATCTCTGTGGTAGACGTGCACTTCCAGTGGCAGATTTAAGTTCATCGATATCTTTCTTCATATGTTCTAACAGATTCATCAAGTAAGGCATCCTAGCTAATAATTTTTTGCAACTATCACATATGAATAACACGAGCCGTTTCTGCAGCTTCATAGACCTTTCTTCAGATGCTGTGATATCGGTACATATTTTGTGTATTTTATTAAGGCACGAGTCACATTGATAATATTGATCTTAATAGATTTCATCAATATACCGGGTGACAATGGAACTACTACCCAGGCTGGCGTTTCAAAACGACTTTAGATAAAAATTTGAAATTTTGGTCGACGCCTGGGTTAAGTAATGTGCATATTTTAAGCAAAAAAACAAATGACAATCACTTCCGGTTTCACCGGAGAAGATTAAAATTTTGATATTTTAAATCGCAACCCCCGTATATTTTTGCATATTTGAGTGCTGCGAAAAATTCTAAACATTTTTTTATGTAGAATGTCCTATACCTAAACTTAACAGATTTTGACTTATGGGGCTTTAAAGTTTGAACTATTTTAACATTTAATTAATTTTTCCAAAAAAACGAAGAGCGCTACGACCAAAACAAACGGTGCAATTCGTACTTCATTAAAGGCACTCTAGGATAGTAGAATAAAAAAACTGATGCTAGCAATTTTAAAAAATCGATATTTTCGCCAAGACGTTTTTCAGTTTTTGATCCATTTTTGTATGAAAACGGTTTAACTTACAACCATAGGACTTTCACTACCCTATCTTACTTTTTTATCTTCTATCCATTTATATTCTCAGTTTTCATTTTCAAACAACGGATATTATTTTTGAACCAGCTGGACGTTTTATGCTCTTTTTACTAAAATTAAAATAATCATAATCATAGCCATGACACAGGTTGCTATGGTTTTTAGAAACAATTATATTACCTTTGTCAGTTATTTTTTATCACCTAGTGTGTTTTGCAGATTGTTGGAAATTCTTGTAAATTATCGTTTTTTATTTCGTGATTTTTTTTGCCGTAGTTCTTTGTAATCTGTTTCAAATAGTAATTTTTACAAGAGCCGAACAAATAGATATGCTTCTCGTTTATGGCGAGTGCTTGCAAAATAAAAGACAGGCTCAAACACTCCACGCAGAACGATACCCCGACAGAAACCAACCCTGCTATGCTTATTTTCCGTGGCTGATACAACATTTAAAAACAGTTCCCGAAAATGAAAATGAAGAAAATTTTATTATTAGCGAAGAAGCAGAAATAAACGTTCTGGCATGTGCGAATGCTGATCCAAATATTTCTACTCGCCAAATTGAAAATGAAGTTGGAGTTAACAGAGAAAGTGCAAGAAAAATTTTGAAGAAACATAAGTACAAGCCTTACAAATACCAAATCCACAAACACTTGGGTGTTAACGACTTTGCTCGGCGAGTTCAATATTGCCGATGGTTTATGGAAAATCATAACCATAATAATAACTTTCATAGATTGATATTATTTTCTGATGAGTCTCGCTTCACGAATCTGGGAATGTTCAACAGGAACAATGTAAGATATTGGGCAAATGAAAATCACCATCTATTTAGAGAAGGATCATTTCAAGAACGCTTCGGTGTTAATGTGTGGCTAGGTGTTTTAGGAACGACAGTTGTGGGTCCAATATTTTTTAATGAGCACCTTAGAGCGCAAACTTATTTGAACTTTTTGGAAACAACAGTCAACGATTTTCTGGACAATTTACCTCTTGCACAAATTCCCAACATTGACTTTCAACAAGATGGTGCGCCGGCCCATAATGCTAGGATTTGTGTAAATTATTTAAATGACAGGTTTGGGGACCGATGGATAGGGACAAATGGCCCTGTAAGGTGGCCAGTACGTTCGCCAGATTTGACGCCCCTAGATTTTTTCTTCTGGGGTCATATCAAAGAAAAAGTCTATTTAACTCCACTTGAAAATTTGGACATTTTAAGAACTCGAATTATTAGGGCTATTAATGATATTAGTATACCTCAAAAAGAAAATATATTACGGAAAATTGTTGAAAAGTGTGAGACCTGTATTGAACAAGAAGGTCGGGTTTTTGAAAATCTTCATTATGATTAGGTTCGTTTTTTTCATTTCTTTTATTATTAGCTAATTAATATTAATCATTTTGTATAATAAAGTATTTATATAATAATAATATCCGTTGTTTGAAAATGAAAACTGAGAATATAAATGGATAGAAGATAAAAAAGTAAGATAGGGTAGTGAAAGTCCTATGGTTGTAAGTTAAACCGTTTTCATACAAAAATGGATCAAAAACTGAAAAACGTCTTGTCGAAAATATCGATTTTTTAAAATTGCTAGCATCAGTTTTTTTATTCTACTATCCTAGAGTGCCTTTAATGAAGTACGAATTGCACCGTTTGTTTTGGTCGTAGCGCTCTTTGCTTTTTTTGGAAAAATGAATGAAATGTTAAAATAGTTCAAACTTTAAAGCCCCATAAGTCAAAATCTGTTAAGTTTAGGTATAGGACATGTTACATAAAAAATGTTTAGAATTTTTCGCAGCATTGAAATATGCAAAAATATACGGGGGTTGCAATTTAAAACATCAAAATTTTAATTGTTTCCGGTGAAACCGGAAGTGATTGTCATTTGTTTTTTTGCTTAAAATATGCACATTCCTTAACCCAGACGTCGACCAAAATTTCAAATTTTTATCTAAAGTCGTTTTGAAACGCCAGCCTGGGTAGTAGTTCGTTCCATTGTCACCCGGTATTTTAGACAATTTTTGTTAGTCTCGTTTCCGTCCATGTTTAAAAAATTAAAACACCAGAGAGCATAAAAGAAATCAAGTCCTTATCTGCAATTTCCAGTATCAAAATATAAACAAACTAAGTTTTTATTCGTATTTGTTGTTACCTTTTTTTTATAATGTTGACATGCACAGTAACGTTCCTAAGATGCTGGGAGAAAGGGGAAAGAAAGTCAAAAAGTCTTTCTCCACTAATTTAATAGTGAGCTATCAAAGGCTCAATTTTAAAACTAAAACGTCTCTACATGTTTCGAAGGTAGTTACCTTTATCTTCAGGAGACAAAAATAGTGCTGCAGTTATTATTAGCAGTAGAGAGAAAACTGTGGGTGGAAAGTGACGCTGATGAAGCTTTTTTAAAAAATATTTTGACAAGGTATTAAAAAATTGAATGTAAATGCAATCAGCTTACTGAAATTGTAAATGAAATGTTGTATTTTATTCAAAATTTATGTGAAGATTATGTCAATTTGTGGTCGTATTTAAAAAGGGAAGATATTCTTTGAAAGTCATAAGTTAGGATATATAAAAAGAATCTTTTGGACATTCTAGGTCATGTTATTAAATTTTTTTTAATTTTGTAGAAGAAAAGAGAAAATTTTTTTTTTTTCTAAGATAGGTTAACTATTTTTCGGGTTGAGTATATTGTTTCCTCTGATGTAATGTTATATAAATTCGCTATTTATTGTTATAAACCGTTTAATTCTTTAGAGCTGAATATATATTTTAATTTGAAATAATTAAATTGTAAACTAACATTCCAGTTGCAATCGTAGAAAAGGTACAGTGTACAGGGTGTTTCTTTTTTCGCTGATATTATAGGGTATAGGCTAAATGGTAAGAAATACAAAAAAAACTAAAATATGTGTCGCGTTCTCTTTTTTAATGTGTTTAGTCAAATAGCGCAATCAGATCTACGCTAACTAGAATGATTTAGAAGATACAGGGTGATTCTCAAAATCTGCGGTTTATATTATTATTATCTCTTATGACTCGGTTATTTATGGAGTTAAAAAGAAACTTTCAATACGAAAGTTTTATGACTTTATACATAGAATTCAGTGGCGTATTTGAAGCAGTATCGATGTGTTTTGAGGTATTATCAAAACTAGCATGTTCTTAAATGGGATACCCTGTAATCTGGGTGTCTCAAAAAATTGAATTTTTTCTTTCGATTGCAACAATATATTTCACTTAATATTTTGCTTCGTTCTAGATAGCTGAAATACCAAAAAACAAAAATTTATAAAAAATAGGTTTATTAAAACCCCAGTTAACAGGAATATTAAAACATTGATAACTTAAAACAACAATAACTACAAAAAAACAAACAAAAATTTATAATAGCAACTCAACAATTATTATCTCATATACTTATATACAGTGTGGCCCAAATTGGGCCTACATGTATGGGGATCTTGGAAACTATAGAAGATAGAGAAACGGTTAAATGGGGAAAGTTTTTGACAATTATATTTCTAACTGAAAACCGTTTAGTACGCGGCCCTATCTTTTTTGGTTTTTGAAATATGTTGAAAAAACCAAAAAGATGTATTTTCGAAAATATGCTTTATATTTCTTATTGTTCACTATTTTGGCAATCTGTAAAAACATTTTTTAAGCAACTTTTTAAGCAGATTTCAGTTCTGCAATTTAATTTTGAACACGACGTTTCAGTTATTTTATACCATCATCAGGTTCATTTTTTCTTATGGGCGCCATATTGTATTTTATACTTAAAAGGTAGCTTATGACGTCAGCTTTTCAACGATGTATTATTTGTTGGAAAATAAATGAAATTGACTTGAAAAATAAAGAAAATTAATTTTCGCAACACGTCAAATTTGAGAAGAACACATTAGGCAGGGTTAAATTTGTTTAAAATATCATAATATTATAATACATTATTTTATTTTTTCCTTATGGTTAAAAATCTCATATTAACATTTCAAATAAAGACAACTAAAAACGCAATGAATAATAATTATTGTTTTGAAAAGAAAATAAGAAAAAATATCTAACTTACTATACTTATTCGAAATGTTGGCCGTTTTTATTAATACATTTTTGACACTTTTTTAACACAGTATTGATGACCCTGCGAAGCGTGTTGCCATTTATGCTCGTAAACACATTTTTCACTCTCTCTTCTAATTCTTGTACAGATTCCGGGGGTTCAAACTCATATACTTCATTTTTTACATAACCCCATAAATAAAAATCGAGAGGAGTTATATCAGGGGATCTAGCAGGCCAATTAACTGGTCCGCCGTTTGAAATTAATTTGTCATCAAATATCTGTCTTAAGAGAGTTTGAACTTCCCGAACATTATGTGCGGGACAACCGTCTTGTTGAAACCAAATATTATTCAATTGATCTTGAGGAACTCTTGCTCTAATTGCCGGTTTTATTTGATCTTCTAACAGCTCCAAGTATCTTTGGCCATTCAACGTATGATTATAAAAGAATGGTCCTATAAGTCTGTTGTCTAAAATGTAAGGAGAAAAGTAAAGCTGGATTACTTAATACCTGCTTTGTATTTAGCAAGCTAGGTGACATTACTTACCATACATACCACACCATACATTAAAACCAAATTGGGTTTGCAGTCTTCGTTGAGCCAATTGGTGAGGGTTTTCTGTTGCCCGAAAATGATGGTTATGTCTATTAAATACCCCGCAGTTGGTAAAATGTGATTCATCGGTCCAAATTACAAGACGATTGAAATCACGATTTTGTTCGCATTGATTCACATACCAATTTGAAAACTGCATTCTTCTTGGATAATCCGTTTCTCGTAAACCCTGAACTATAGTTGGCTTGTATGGTCGATATTTATTTTCCTTAAGGACTCTTTGTATGGTACTTCGCGGGGTTGGTAAGTCTCTTGCCGACGCTCTTGTAGATGATGTTGGAGCGGCATTAAAATAGGCTCTGACATTTACGTCACGCTCGTTATTACCTGCTTTTTCGTAACTCTTGGGCCGCGGTTTTTCAAAACTTCCATGGTTTCTCAGGTTCATAACAATTTTTGGAAAAAGTCTGACACTTGGCTGCGGTCTTTCAGGAAAATTTTCAAAATACCTTTCTAATGCAAGGTTTGCATTTCTGTTGCAATGAATTTAACATTCTAGCAAATCAAATTTTTCTTCGTGAGAAAAACGCAATGCCATTTTCTTTTAAATTCAGAATACACAAATAAATCGTTATTATTAGATAATAATAATAAAAACTATTATACTTTTACTCGTTCTGACAAGTAATATTTTTGTTTCATTTTCAAACGGTAGTGGTTGGTCATAGGCTACTGGATTTTATTTTTGATTCATAGGTTATTGTAATATTGTTGATTGAAACAATGCAAGCAGTGTTTTGTGAATACTACAAAATGTAAACCTTTTAATTGGTATTCAATTTAGGGAGTTATAGTGCAGTTGTCAAATTTGTCGTGTTGCGAAAATTAATTTTCTTTATTTTTCAAGTCAATTTCATTTATTTTCCAACAAATAATACATCGTTGAAAAGCTGACGTCATAAGCTACCTTTTAAGTATAAAATACAATATAGCGCCCATAAGAAAAAATGAACCTGATGATGGTATAAAATAACTGAAACGCCGTGTTCAAAATTAAATTGCAGAACTGAAATTTACTTAAAAAGTTGCTTTAAAAATGTTTTTACAGATTGCCAAAATGGTGAATAATAAGAAATCTACAGCATATTTTCGAAAAAACATCTTTTTGGTTTTTTCAACATATTTCAAAAACCAAAAAAGATAGGGCCGCGTACTAAACGGTTTTAAGTTAGAAATATAATTGTCAAAAACTTTCCCTATTTAACCGTTTCTCTATCTTCTATAGTTTCCAAGATCCCCATACATGTAGGCCCAATTTGGGCCACACTGTATATAAGAATTAGCCTAGGTGCTTAATCACGAAATGTGCTCAAATCGTCTTCCATTCTGCTCGATGTATTTTTGGACTCCGCTTGTAACTGAACCAGTGGCGTTATAGATGTGAATATTTGCTCCAAGTTCTTCTATAGTATTACTTCGGGTTTTATTTATTTCATTTTTGATAAATCCCCAAAAATAAGAGTCGAGTGGTGTCAGGTCGGAGGAACGCGGAGGCCATCTGTTTGGTCCATATGTACCAAGCCAATTTTCGCTAAAAAGCCTTATCATATGGCTATTATATGCTGGAGCATTATCTTGTTGTATACAAACATTATTTCTTGCAGCTAATGGCATGTTATCCAACTTGATTATTACACATTCTTCCAAAATTTGGATGTATCCTTCAGCATTAAAAATTTTCATTAAAAATCCTGTAGTTAAGGATCCTGTTTCATACATGGAACCCAAACAGTCCTTGTTATACCCTGGCTGCCGTCTGATGATGATTTATATTTGGTCAATATCGACTGTTATGTCGATTAAAAGAATTCCTTCGCTAGATATAAAAGTCTCGTCAGTCCATATTATATTTTGAAAAAAATTAAGGTTCCGATTTATCTCTTGCAAATACCAATGACAAAATTCTAAACGCCGCTCATCATCTCCAGGATGTAAGTTATGAACCTTTCTTATTTTATACGGTTTATACTCATGCTTTCCTAACGTTTTTAAAACTTTAAATTTACTTGTGGCAATATCTTTCTCAATATTACGACTAGATACCATCGGATCAGTAGCAACACAAGCTAATGTATTTATTTCATCTCTTTCTCTATTTCCCTTATTGTAAATCTTACCTCTTGGTTTCCCAAATAATTCATACTCACTTAAATTGTAACATAATCTTTGAAATGTTTGTTTTTCTGACTGTCGTCGTTCCGGATAACGTTCAAAATATAGGTCTACAACTGCATTCATATTTTGATTACGCTCAATATAGCACTCAAACATGTTTAACTTTTTATAATTTTGAAAAATATTCATTTTAAACTTCTTTTTAAAAAAATATAATCGAAAATATTTCGTTAACAACGAATGCCAAAACCAATACTTAATTGTTAATGACATATAAACAAACAGAAACAAACGCTTAAAAAATTCAATCTAGGGCCAACTAAAAATTTTTTTATTTTTTGGTATTTCAGCTATTTAGAACAAAGCAAAATATTAAAGGTTATAAATTGTTGCAATCGCAAGAAGAAATTCAATTCTTTGAGACACCCAGATACAGAAAGAGAAGAAAAAAGAAAGAACGAAAATGCTAGTTTTGATAATACCTAAAAAATTAACACATCTATATTTTTTTAAATACGTCTCTGGATTCTACGTAAATAATCATTAAACTTTCGTACTAATAATCGAGTCATAAGAGATAATAAAAACCGCAGATTTTAAGAATCAGCCTGTATCTTCTAAACCAATCTAGTTAGCGTAGATCTGATTTCGCCATTAAACTAAACACTAAAAAATAGAACGTGACACATGTCTTAGTCTTTTTTGTATCTCTTACCGTTTAGCCTATACCCTATAATATCAACGAAAAAAAAACACCCTATACAACGCGTGTAAAAATTACTAAGTTGCGCAATATGCTATTTCTGCGTTCAAAAAAATATATTCGAAAGATTAAATGAGAATCATACAGTACAAAATTATGGATGCCTTAACTGTAAACTTTATGTATTGAACTCTAAAACCTACCTTCTTTCTGGAACAACTTATTTTTTAAATAAGAAGCTTAATGCATGTTCTTTTTTTATAAAGAAGATAAAAAAATTAATATCGCTTATGGACGTGGTTTATGGCCCAAGAAAAATATCAAACCGAGCTGGCCTGTGTGATAGTAACTTTTTATTTGTTGTATTGTGTTTTCTTAGATAAAGGATGGTTGTAATGACCTAGATATTTATGACAATCTATTGTAAGTATTTTAGAGAGATTTACGATTCTTTCAAATACAGGGTGTCCCAGATAAGAACGCACTCTACAGGATGATTGAATTAGAGAAAATTTGCGCATTACCGAACTTTGAAATGTCATGTTTTCAAATTTCAAAAATTCCGAAGATATTCGGTATAACCTTAATTCTTGCGTTATCGTTCTTATTGTTTTCTGATTCTATTTAAAGAGATGTGTCAAAATAAATTTTACATTCTCATTGCCACTTGTTGGCCGCTGCCTTTATTTGCTTTGGCCAAACATAAATAATTTACTGTATTCCATAGGTTGCGTGGTTCAAAATATGTCAGTTGAAACAAAAGACTTTTTCTCACACAAAATATATTTATTTACTTCTGTTATATCGGTTACTCACCGTCACATTTGGTCTGCGTAGCAGCAAATACGGTTTTACTGTTACATCTTAGTATGGTAACTACTTACTTCGTTAAATCACCTGCTAGACTGGATTTTTTTGTGCCGTAAATAAATAAATAAATAAATAGACATTTTATGTCACTAATTACAAACTATAACATTTAAAGTCCTCAACTGTACTTACGCTTAATAACTGTTCCAATATTACATTTTATTTTACAGGTAAAGAGTAAACTATTAATTTGGCTTCAATATGCTTTACTTATAATAAAATTATAGTTATAAACGGATCCTGAACGTGTGCAAATCTTTCAGTGATAATTTTCCGTCCTTTTAAAAAATTAATTAAATGTTTAGGCCCTATGTTGTTTATTGTAGATTTAATGGCAATAAACCTAAAAGTGTATAAATCTTTCCGTGCGGTATGTTATAGTTTTCTATAATAAAATAATTTCAAAGCTACCTTGATTATTTCCAATCACAAAATATTCCAATGCCCTTTTTTTATTTTGAATCTATGATTAAGATTATGTTATGTTTATGTATTTTAAAGTTCTTCTTTTCGCGAAGCTGGTCAGAAGTCCCACGACCTATAAGAGCAAGGGCACGTTTCTTATGGTAATAAACTAATAAATTGACTTGTATTTTTATTATGTTTCATTACTACCATGTCTGATCCGCATCACTGTAAGTATTTATTCATAAAGAGGAAAAGAGGTAAAGATTTATCATTTCATGATAATTTCCTTGCCAGTTTCGCCGAGTAGACGTACGCCGGCGACTCCAGCCTGGAGTTTTGACGTGACGTATTTTTTGACCCACATGAAAATTTAATAAAATTAGAATGTGCAAATATTTATTTAAAGGTCGTGGAAAAAGTACAGTATTCTACTCGCGGTAATGACAGTTATTTACTCGGATGATTTGCAATTGCAATTTCACCCTCGTAAATAATAACTGTCAATTATCGCTCGTTGAATAATATACTATTATATTTATTTCGTTTAAAAAGGAAAAATTTTAACATTCTTTGTACAATTAATCATTTTCGTATAGAAGGCTATGCCATGGTCAATCACGGATAGCCATGATAGAAAACCAAATTTTGTAAATACGTCAATACGGATTGTTGTCAAATATTACTGGTATTGGCTTGATTTTATAGCTTTATTTTTTATTTCTGTGAAAAATTATTCAACATAGCACAAATAAACAAGTATGAAAATTATGAAAAACACGCTATGAATGTGTGTTTTATCAAAGCTAATGAAGACGCAGCCTCGGAGCTCGGAGCTGTATTTTAATAGGCAAGCTTTAAAATCATTTGTTAGGTACCATTAATATTCATTATAAAAATAAAAAATTTTATCCACTATTGTTATCTATTATTAGCTTTTTGTTAAATATTTTAATTTTTCGTAGATATCCAGAGAGAGAACAACCTGATAAAAGAATATTTCAAAGAATTCAAGTCAATCTCATTGAGCACGGATCTTTTAAAAAACCAAGGTCTAACTTCTACCAGAAGGAAAACAGGGAAGAAAAAGAAATAAATGTCTTGGCTTCTGTCACGGTACAACGGTCCGTATCATGCAGAATAGTGTATGATGAAGTTGGGATTAAAAAAGTCAAGAACGCAGTTAACTAAAAAAATATAAATTTAAATCATACAAATGCCATCTCTATGTCCAACATTTGCATCCCGGTGACGCAAAACGTAGGATAGTTTTTTGCAACTGGTACCTACAAATGTTGCAAGACAATGCAAATTTTAAATATTTCCACGAGAACGTCAAGGTCGGTTTGGATTTAAAGTGTCATGTTTTATTTTTGGCACTAAAATTAAGTATTTTACCTATAAAGGAACTTTGACCGGAAACAGGCATAATGCGAGATGCACTAAGAGAAATATTAGAGGATGTTTCTTTTCCCGATTTCAATAATATTTATTATTTTACTATTTTACGGTTCGTCGGCGTATCTGAGGCCATCTTGAACCGGTCGTCGACCGTACGGTTTTTAATCGTGCGGTCTACCGACTGGGGAGTGTGAAACGGCACCTTCATCCTACGAGATATCCGATCTCATCCGGCCTGTCCGGCGTGAATAGGATGGTTTTGATGTCGATTTATTTTACACTCTTCCCTAAGACAAGAGCACGCGGTGTTTCCCAAGCGGTCACCCATCCAACGGGCTCGACACCGCTTAACTTCGGTGATCTGACGGGAACCATTTCCATTTTAAAATCCTTTATTTCCTATTATTTACATTTCTAACTTACAACTAATATATACTAGCTTAGCCTAATTACAAACTAAAACTAAACTAGCCTATTTACAGTGTTTTGGGCGCATATGGACCGTAAGCATACGGCCCAAAATGCGCCCAAAGAACCTGGCGGAGCCAGGCGGCCGATATTCTGGCCTGTGGTTGTAACACTAGAAATTAGATCACTAACACTGTCACACTCGTGCCGGCAAGTGCCATGACGAGGTGTTAAAGGCATACATTTCGCACAAGGCGAATAACGTAGTTCTCCGAACTACCATACATTCACTAAACAGTTAACAGGTATGGAATGCAATGGAAACACTCTGGGAAAAATTGCAAAAAACCCAGTCAGATTAGCTATCACAACTCATGTTACATCTGCCTATAGCGGATGATTGTAAATGCAAGAATTATTCCTTCTCGCTGTGGGCGGAAAGAGGTAAAATTTTGGGGGCGTGTCTATGTCTGGGGCGGTCGGTGTCTGGTAAGTCCGTCCCACCGCCGTTTCTCGTGTCTGAACTGTGCGTTTTAACGGATTCCAGGCTGAAAAATTGCCAAACGACCCGGCAATGCTGCGAATTTCACAGCCTTCCCTCCGCATAAATTTATTTTGTCTGTTTGTTAATTTTGTGTATTTTTGTGATTGTTCGTTTATTTTTCGTATTGTTTGTTTGTTTTGTATTTTCTGTTGTCATCATACATCTGGCGGTGGGAGATTGTAGATCGGTAGTCTGTAGTACAAAGGTTTGTGTACTGTATGTCCGTCATTTTCTGCTAGTCTGTTTGTTATGTCCCTTGTTAGCGGTGATGCGTCTAATTTGTAAGTGTAAAATTTGTCCGATATGTCTCGTATATTCGTAATTATGTCGTCTATTGCCGCCATATGGTGCAGGTCTGCGACCGTGACGTATCTATTAGGTGACGTCACGCATCGCAATATCTTGTTTTCTAACCTCAGCAACCGTTGTTGCTGAGTGTTAGAAGCACTGCACCATACGGGGGCTCCGTATGTAAGTACAGGTCTGATTATTTGTTTGTATATAAGTATTTTGTTTGTTGGAGAGAGATGGGAGTTTTTAGATATGATGGAATAAAGGCTTTGCATTTCGGTGATGTGGGGTTTAAAGAATAAACGTTCGTCGATGGTGAGGCATACCTGGGTCATATTTTCAGAAATTCCAAGTACCAATTCCTAAAGTTGATCATGGAGGGAAAGATCGAGGGAAAAAGAGGCATCGGGAGAAAGAAATATTCGTGGCTAAAGAACATAAGAGACTGGACAAACCTCGATGCCCATACACTTTTCAGAGCCGCGCAAGATCGAAACGAATATGCCAGAATTGTCGCCAACATTCAATGATTTGATGAGGCACCTTAAGAAGAAGATGGTGAGGCCTAAATATTTAAAGCGTCTTTGTGGTATGATCGGTATATCGTTGATTTTTAGTGGTACAAAAATTTTATTATTCGTAAATTTCTTCGTCAAAGTTGCGCAAACTGTTTTATTTGGGTTAACCGCTATTTTCCATCTTTTGAAATAGGGGTCCAATATGTTAATATGCGACTGGACTTGTCGCTTAGCGGCTTCCGTATAAAACAATTGCGCGTAAATTAATGCGTCATGACGGGAACCGGTGCTTTACGTGTCGCTAGGCCCTTGCCCCTTCAATAATATTTATTACCATCTATTACCGGTAAGATGGCGCTCCGAGTCATAACTCTCATATACTGAGGGAATATTTAGAAACAACATTTCCCGATAAATCGATTGGTACCAATGAACCTGTCAGGGTAGTTCAGGTTAGTTAGGCCTCCAGTGGACAGACGAAAGTTATTTTTGTAATACTGGCATCTTTAACAGAAAAAGTCGTCATAATTGGTCAACACAAGATGAAAATCGAGTTCATCAATCCAGACATCAACATCGTTTTGGATTTAACGTATTGTACAGGGACATTTTTTTAAGTGTCTCACCCGATTGACGATATTTCTGCTTACTATAATAAAAAACAAATTACATATTTCCCAACAATTCTCGACAAGAAAGCCAAATTTAATATCAAAAAATACATAGGTTTACAAATTTGACAGATACGACGCCATTTTCAATTTTTTTATGTAGAAGCCCTCTTAAATAACCTCACGAGTGAATTGCATTTGGCGATCCAACTTCAAAAATATATTGTTGTTGATATTTATTTTCAGCCGTTTCGGAAATACAGGGGTTCCTAAATTGCCTTCATCGATTTTGTCTTTTAAGTGTCTCAGCCCTTTAATAAACATACCTTTTAAGCTCAAAACCCCAATTTTATTAATTTATTTATTTTAATAACTAAGGCCGGGTGATAGGGAAAAAAGAACTGAATTTTGTAATTGGATAGTTGAAGGTATAGAAATTGATCCAGAAATCATAATAATCATTTTATTTAGTGATGAATTGACATTTTGCGAAAACGGAAAATTATCATTTTTGTGCTTTTGAAATCGTAAATTATTTGAAAAAAAATCGATCACTGTATAATTTTTCGATTGCCGTGTAGCTGAGTTTGTGAGATAATAAAATAGTTGGTTCTTTTTTCTTTAATCAAGGTTTAAACGATAGCAGATATTTGGCATTTTTACGTATTTCCGAAACGGCTGAAAATAAATATCAACAACTATAAGTTTTTGAAATCGGATCGCCAAATGCAATTCTCTGGTTATTTGTGAGGGTTGCCATTTGAAAATATTTAAAATGGCTTCGTAGTTGTCACTTCTTGACATCTGTCGTATTTGATCATAGCGTAAATAGCTTGGTCACGGGAAACTATGTTACCATAAAAATAGTTGGGGCTTTCAGCTTAAAACGCCTATTTATTAAAGGGGTGAGACACTTAAAAGACAATATCGATGAAGGCAAATTAGTAACCCCCATATTTCCGAAACTGCTGAAAATAAATATCAACAACTATAGGTTCTTGAAAACGGATCGCCAAATGCAATTTACTCGTGTGGTTATTTGTGAGGGTTGCCATTTGTAAAAATTTAAAATGGCGTCGTAGTTGTCACTTCTTGACATCTGTCGGATTTGATTATAGCGTAAATAGCTTGGTCACGGGAAACTATGTTACTATGAAAATAATTGGGGCTTTCAGCTTAAAAGGTCTATTTATTAAATGGGTGAGACACTTAAAAGGCAAAATCGATGAAGGCAATTCAGGAACCCCGTATTTCCGAAACGGCTGAATATAAATGTCAACAACTATATGTTTTTCAAGTTGGATCGCCAAATGCAGTTTATTTGTGTGGTTATTTGTGAGGGTTGCCATAAGAAAATAAAACACTAAATTTGGAAAGATACGCACAATTTTTAGGAAACGACATAAAAGATATTCTTGGCCTTTCTCTATCAATAACCAGTAACATGCGGTTTTAACTAAATGGGGCTCCTTCTCATAATTTCATAAATACTATGGAATATTTGAGAGAACGCTTTCAAAGCAATTTAAGCCGCTCGTGGTCCCATAAACTGGCCTCCGCGATCCCCAGATATAACACCGATGGACTTTTTTTTTTAAGATTCCTTGACAATTAAGTTTACTAAAAAACTTTTTAAAATAACGATGAGTCGGAAGCTGGGTTTCAAGTCCCAATAGGAAAAATAACTCCAGAAGTATTAAATAACGTTACGGAAGAAATTGTTTACCGGTGTTATTTAAGAAAATCTGCCGTCCTAAGGAAGAAGGTCCTATCTGCTGTAACTTTACTAAGGATAAATTGTCCTGTCTGCTGTAAATTCAAAGTACGTTTACTAGTTTTAATTTTCTAATAGCCATATGATTTAAAAACACATTTCAATTATGTATGGCAAATTTAAACCTTTACAAGTAAATACAGGGAATGGCTTTCAAAATAAGGTGAAAGTCGAATTATCTCAAAACCAATATTTTGCAGATAGGACCTTCTTCCTTTGGGCGGCAGAAATGAGGGTGGAATTTTTGTAAATGAGAAATAATTTTTATTATGTGCCATCATGTTTACTATTTATGCATTTTGAAATTGATCTAATATTATTGTAAATAATGTAAAATAAAAAATAAGGTGCTTATTTGCATTGATGATGAGTTTCTTTAGTCCGAAACATCTAACTAAACTAAGTGTGATGTGCCGTTGGATTCAAAAAAGAAGAGGAGTTTATTAAACCTGAAATAAAATTTTCAGACTGATTTTAAAACAAAGTTGAAGATGGTTGCTAGAAACGTCGGATTGAAAATGTAATTAAACCTTGTTGTATAGGATAAAGGTGTCATTGGGAATGTAAAATATATTATGACATATCTCTTTAAATGGAATCATAAAACAATAAGAACGATATGTCAAAAATTCGAGTTTTCCTGAATATCTTCGGAAATATTCGGAATTTTTGAAATTTGAAAATATGACGTATTAGAGTTCAGTAATGCGCAACTTTTCTCTTATTTACTCACCTCTGTATGTCCAATGGTGTACAAGATTCTTGTAAAGTGCATTCTTGTCTGAGACGCCCTATATATTTGGCTTCTTAAAGTAGGGAGTTTAGCATCGGAAAAAAATCCGACGTCTCCAAAAACAATGTGGGTAAAATCTGACACGAAACAAAGGTTTCCTTGAAAGGACAACTGAAATTGAACGCAGTTTCATTATTAAGAAATAAAAAGAGAGATAAATCAAACAAGCGTGCTTATTAGAACGTTCTTTTTGAGTTGGTCCTTTCTTAATTAATTTCTACAGTCCCTAATTAAATTCTTGTTTGTTTTGTAGTCCTCAAATCATTATTAGAAATTATAAGACAAAGTATTTTTTTCTTTAGAAAACCGTCCCGGCCACAAAGGCTACAACAAACTCTCTGCCAAAGACGACACTCGACCAGACACGACATCGAACGAAGTTCAAGTTGAGGATATGTTGGACAATGAATCCAGCAACGCTGCAAACGGAAACTTGAATACGCATGGCAACACTGCATTGATTGACTCCGATAACGAGTCAACTTTTACAGACGTGGAGTATGATGACCCAGGGTTTTCGGATGAATCAGATTATGGTAAGTGATTAGTTTTAGGGTGCATAACCGTTGTTTGGGAAACATGCTTTATTATAAATTTTATCATAAATAAAATATTTTTTTCAACAACGTATAATAATGTACTGGGTTATTTAAAAGCCCTGCATAAAATTCTTATTTTTTCTATAAATTATACTAGGTTATAGCCAATTTGCAACTGTAATGTAAAAGGCAGTTTTTTGTTAATTTTTGGTCGCTAAATGCGAAAATAATGGTAAAAACTTTTTCGTTTTTTTCAGCAAATATTACTGAGTATTTTAATCACATTGTTTTAAACAGTAATTTGTAATATACTGGGGCGTTGCGTTTAGGGATATTGTGCACAATTTGGCAAACCGCATGGGGGTGTCTAGGGATGACACCTCAACCACAAAGTCTCAACCCTTTAGGGCTTAAAATAACAGAAGTATCCATTAAAACCCAATTCCAAATTTTACTCTGCCCCGTAGCCGAATCTACTTAAGATGGCCCTTGTATACGAGAATTATGCCGTCGCTTCTCGAACCTCCAATACCCGATATCTCTCGATAATACCAGAGGTACGGAACGGCTATATAAGCAGCTGTCCGGCCGTCCGATCATCAGCATTGGTTTAGCACGAGTATTGGTCATTATTAGATAGAGAAGGGAAGTGCGCGAATAAGCCAATAGTAGGAGCCCTATATTAGTGTTATCTTTGTGTTGAATAAAGTTAGTTGACGCCTACAAACGTAGTATCAAATCTGTGAACCGACGTACACAAGAGTACAAAAATGTCTAAAGTACAGAAACGTGACTGTGTTAATCCCGCGTATAGTTTTTGCTATATATGTGGTCAGTTTACCCCTAAATCGCAGAAAAGGGCAATAAACAAAATGAGTAAAGTAGCTTATTATTATATATTTTGGATGTGTTTTTATCGATCAAGATTGGGACTAGGTTCCTCACATATGTTGTCAAACCTGTGCAGCAAATCTAAGTAGCTGCTATTTGCAGTTCTAATGATTTGGCGAGAACCAATAAGTCATTTTAACGACTGTTACTTTTGCATGACAAAAGTGTCTGGTTTTTCAAGAACGAGCAAACATAATATTGAATATCCGGATATTCTCTCAGCAATTAAACCGGTTCTTCATGGAGAAAGTTTACCAGTTCCAGCGCCCCCGGCAACTTGGAAGGAAGATTTCAAAATGTATGATGATAAGGCAGAACCCGATAATGTATCACACAAGGACGATTCTTATTTTCCCGAAAGTAAATGAAAAGCACCCCATTAAATCGACCAAGCTGAATTAATTGATCTACTTCAGAACCTCCACTTGTCCAAAGAGCACGCTGAAGTATTAGGTTCTAGATTACAATAATAGAATTTACTAGCCACTGGAACCAAAGTTACAATGTTTAGGAACCGCATCCAGGAGCTTGTTATTTACTCTGCATAATAAAATGTGTGTTTGTGTTGATCCAAATAGTGTCATGGAAAATTTAGGATTTGCACATAACTCGGATGAATGGCGCTTGTTTATAGATTCTTCTGGAATAAGTTTAAAGTTCTGCTTCATATTGGCAGCAGAAGACCCTGTATTCCTCTTGCACATGCAGTTGACATGAAGGAGACGTACGAAAGTGTGTCACTTATTCTAAATGCATTAAGCTATGATACGTATTAGTGGCAAATATGTGGTGACCTAAAGGTCATAGGACTATTACTAGAGCTTCAGGGTGAATTTACAGAGTATTGCTATTTTCTTTTGTCTCTGGAACAGTAGAGCAACACAGCTATTACCAAGTAAAAGAATAGCTTTCAGGAGACCAATATATTCCAGAGCAAGCTAACGTAAAAAATATACCTTTTGTTGACCCCAAAAAAGTTCTCTTACCTCCTTTACACATTAAACTGGAATTCATGAAAAATTTCGTTAAAGCATAAGATAAAGAAGTAGATGCATTTAAATACCTTAAACAAACTTTTTCTTAAACTAAGTGATGCTAAGCTTAAGGAAGGAATATTTGTTGAACCACAAATTAGAAAACTACTAAGGGATCAACAATTTGATTAAAAATTATGGGATGTGAAATTAGCTGCGTGGAGTTCTTTTAAAAGAATTGCTTCGGAGTTTTTAGGAAAGAAAAAAGTAGAAAACTACGTAGAACTACTTAAAAGCTACGACAAAATGCGCTGTCGCATGTCTCTTAAAATACACTTCTTGCACTCCCATTTAAATTTCTTCCCAGAAAATTTTGGTGCGGTTAGTGACGAGCAAGGAGGTTCCACCAGGACATACAAGCAATAGAGCAACGCTACCAAGTCAGATGGGATCCAGCAATGCTGGGGGATTATTGTTGGTTTCTTATGAGAGAAAGCTATCAGGAATATAAACGAAGGTCAGCATTTGCAAAAA
The DNA here is from genome assembly GCA_963920685.1 of Polydrusus tereticollis. Taxonomy (NCBI): domain Eukaryota; kingdom Metazoa; phylum Arthropoda; class Insecta; order Coleoptera; family Curculionidae; genus Polydrusus; species Polydrusus tereticollis. The sequence goes on along the minus strand of OY987332.1, from coordinate 44,499,496 downwards.
AGTTATGTATAAAAGATTTACTATGAATGCATTTTCATTTGTATTTTTGTAAATAAATCCTGTTATCCTTAAAATATCTTGTTTTTTTTTTGCTTGAACTTATGTATAAATATTATAAAGAAATGTTTGTATAAAATAAAAATATCTGATACATCCTATAACTTAAAATCTATACGTGGTGGAAAATTTTGGTTGTTGAATTCGCAATCGAGATGCTTTAAACTTCCCGTACAGCTATTATAACATCAGCCATATTTTTTTTGTATTTGTTGACTAGTGTTATTTTTAAGAAAAGCGCTCAAACACGGAAATTGATTTGTCGTTTTCGATAGTGCTTTAAGGGTCGAACAGCATATCAACCAATACACTCAGAGGGCATACGTTAGGCTAAAACTTCTTTATAGTAGCCATCACGAGCTATCCACAAAACTTAAAATTTTCCTTTATAACCCTCTCGTGCTCTCAATATTTCAATTTTTGTGTCTCGAAAAAATTCAGCAGCCGCCGCAAGACAGTAGAATACGAATACATTATATGATTACGATAGTAAAATGAATAAGTATCTTAAAAAGCCGTAACCAATTAGGTCATCATAAATATACTGGTTTATTTTCTTATCGAGATCTCCTTTTTGCTTGCTTTTCTAAAATTTCGTTTTTTGTCTGATATAGCACTAACTTATTTGAATTCTTAAAACTATTACAGGCGCTAATATATCTTTGTACTTATACTTTAAATTATTATACGTGACATTTTAGCGCTGCCGTTTTAGTGCCAGGATATTTTAACGCCAGACCTCTTTTTTAGGTATGTACTAATTCGGCTAAATTGGCGCTAATCAGCGCCATCCAATCTATCTTTGTATTTCCAATTAGCCTATATTTTTGCAGAATTTTTTTTTAGTGTGGGAGAAAAACAGCTATTTAGATGTTTTAAGTTCATTGCATCCTAGTATTACTACCGTTTTCAGCAATAATCGAAATTTAAGGTGCTAGTGATATTTTTCAAAACTATTTATTTACATACAGGGTGGAAAGTTTAACTTGAATAAATGATGTGGACGTCAACCTTAGTTTTACCCTTTGGTTGAAGGTTCCACAGGCATTGATTTGTCCTACTCCCTCCCAGGCTACATATAGGTAAGTGACACATAGTATCGCCATTCGACGGCAGCTCGTAATTTCGGAAGTAATACGTGAGAGCGCCAACTGAACGTCGCCATCGAGTGTTACTGAACGCTCGCTAGCACCTCATTCCACTTCTTAGAAATTGCATGTTGTTAGGTATTTTTATGCAAGATGGATTCGTTTTCTTTATACGATGGTTAGTTTGATTGGTTACAATTTTGGAGCAGAATTTGACGTGTCCCATAAAATTGAGAGATTAGGAGAACACTTCACAACTTCATGATGGAGCCCTATCATGCAAAGAGTAGGCAATTTGCTATCACAGACTACCGAAATACTCTTTGTTAATTCAACAGGAAGTTGCGATGTTAAGAACCACTAGCTCCATTTTTTGCAATACAATCCCCCCCTCCCCATTGGTGGTCGTCCTTTGAGATGTGTAATTTCAACGTTAGGAAAAAGCTATACTTTTTAAACTAGGAGTTAAAATGTAATACAAATATTGTCCTATATCTTAACACCCAGCGTAATATTGACAGATGACGAATTAAAAGAGCGAAATGTCTTGGGAGAGTAGTTTCCAAATTCGAAATTATGCACTTTCCGTGTCCTCAAAGCAGTTTTGAAATAGATTACAAGTTTACATAGTGGCATAGAAAAAGACTTATATAAAATCTTCCGATCAGTTCTAATGGCTGAAATAGAAGATGTGCTTAAAAGTATTAACATTTTGCGAAAAAGTTCAGAAGAATATCCTAAATTTTAGAAATTGATTAAGAAATTACTAATAACAAAAAAAATGAGATGTCTTTTTTTAACTTCAAAATATAACGACATGTGGCACGAACACCAACAATTACGTTGAAGTAATGTTTCGTATTTTTAAAGATATACCACTTAAACTAACAAAAGGCAGCTTCAGCAGTTAGTTAAGAATATTGGACGTTGTAATGAGTAAACTTGACTGTACAGTAATGCTTAAACTATTACCAGATTGCAAAGATGTTAATAAAGAAAATATTACATCGGAACCTGGAGTGCAGGTCTCCATCTGCATTTAGTAAAAAGTTTTTTCAGACCCACTTTGAATTACTTTATTTATATGCGTATTGGCATCTGTTCGTGCCCTTCTGGGTGTTCCGGAAAAATTTGAAAGCACCAATCGGCAGTAATTGATGCGTTTCACATTGAATATACACATAATACTCCAACCCTTTGATTTAAAGGGCTATTGTATGAAATAGCAACGGGAAATGATGCTCCAACAATTTTTTTCGTTCCTTTAATAGAAATTGGATGTTAAACATCTCAGTTGGTGATGATTGATCACCAATCGATGGAATATTGTGCTGTTAACAATGAACAACCTTCTGCAATGAAATTCAAAAAAACCGAAAGCGTTATAGAAATAGAAGAACCTCGTAATATTAAGGAAACCATCAAGCAATTTAAAGTATTTATCTAACAATTCCAGATCACCTTATTAAAAAATTGAGAAGACGATCCACAACATTTTTATTCGGTTGTACAGGCATTTATGAAAAATTACAGCTCAAATGCTAAAAAGCCCCTACCATTAATGAGTTCATTATACAGTGAGAACATAAAAGTTGGAACAAATTCATTTAAAATTCATGTGTTCTTTTTCTCGAAAAAATGCTCGGACTCAAGGTTGTTCCAAAAAACAAATTATGACGGTTTGCTTTTTTTTTAAATGGATACACCTATTTTATAATATTCTTTAGGATTCTGCATAAAATTCTAAACATATTTTATTAAATATGTCATATACTTAAATTCCGCCGTTTGCGAGAAAACTGCGTTTTACCTTAAAACAACAACACATATTTATTAACGAAAAGAAAAGAGATAATCAAAGGAGCTAAAAGTCACTTTACCAAAAGTTGGAAATGACCTCCGCTAACAGTCTGGCAGTACCCGAGACTGTGTATAGCAGTTTCCATTCAATCGAGGTGGTAAAAAGTATGATCCAATAAGATAGTCACCAATGATCCCTGTCCATACATTCACCCAAAATTGTTGCTGAAAACGACCTTCTCTTATTTTATGAGGAAAATCGTCCGCCCATAAATGTTCGTTATGAAAATTCATAATGGCTTTTCTTGAAAAAGAGGCTCATCAGTAAATAAAATGTTCGGTAAACAATTGTTGTCATGTGTTACTGTGACCTTGGCTAAAAATCGCGGGGAAGCAGACCTTGCACACGTTGAATATGATATGGATATAGTTGACAAAGATACAAAACACTCCAAACAGCTGATACATTTGCTTGAAGTTGTACTTCTACCTTCTTGATACTAGTTGATGGATCATCTTTCATCACTCGAAGTATAGCCTCTTCTAACTCAGGCGCGGTTACTGTTGCAGGTCTGCCAAGAAGTTCCGTGCTACGTTTAAAACTCCCAGTTTCACTCAATCTTGAATGGAGCTATCTAAATGTTTTGGTACATGGCAGTACTCTGTTTGGATATCGTTTCCGAATTCGCCGAGCTTCTTTAGCGTTTCCATTTGCTAATCCATAATTGAAATGCATCTGGGCCATTTCAGCGTTAGTAAAGTTATTCATTTTTGACTTGTTATTGAACAAACAGGTAAATTAGACATCAAAACTTACCTTAACCTCATATTTTAATTAACATTAAAATATATAGGTATTCTTTTTGTACATGCAATAAAGTGGCTTTAATTTTTTCTCTCGAAAACGAAGTAAGATACGAAAACAATTGAGGTAACAAAAAAGTTGTATTATTAGTTGGTAAATCCGAAAGAAAATATCAAAATTAGAAAAAAGTCAGTGGCGTACATTTTCTTGTCACTAATATTTGCTAGGGTGCTCCCCGGAACGCCACCGGACATAATTAGTTTAATCTAGTTAGGGCTAATAAAGCCCCTTATAACTTCTGAATCACCCTGTATTGTTATCAATATTTACTATAATTATAAGAAAGCGACAACGCGAGCGTTAACTGTAGAACAAAAACCTACAATTCACACCAGGGTACCCGTAAGAGATATTGCTGCGAAATTGAGAGTATGCAAGAAAAATTTGAGGAATATGGGGAAATTATGAGAAAACCAGGTTCCGGTAGGAAAGACGGATATTTTGTGTATAAAAATAATTGGAAAACACTGTGTAAAAACCTAGCCATTATAGGATAAAATAAAATAAATTTTCGGTGACCGAAACATTAACACACTTATCATTCTCAAGAGAATGGCAACACTGGCCAAAACATAACAATACGCTCTTGTAACTTTGTTACTACGTCCTGTCGCCGGTTTTATTTATCTAACCTCTACCCTGAGGCCTCGTGAGAGCACTTACACAAGCCAGTTCTTGCTGGCGAGTGAGAGACTGGATTTGGGGTTCAGTAGCGTCGCTCGGGGTGGATAGAGCTCCCGGACCATCCCGTTGTTTAATTATGTTCCCTTATCTGTTGCTTCCTCCTGACATTCACGCCGAAACCAATATTAAAATTCCTTGGAAAATTCTTGTCCCTTCACGCGAGATGAATTTGAAACGACTGCCTAAAGGATAAGCCAATATTTTTGCCTTATTGAATGTTTGTCATGGAAACTTCGTCCTCGTGTGAATAACAATGTTTTTACGGAATTCTGTTTTAATGTAGCTTAGGATATTTTTCCGTTTTTTAGTGCAATTTAGTTAATGGGGGAATTTCTGTGTAATACAATAAAACATTATGTGCAATATACATAGGGTTTCAAACTTACACAGAGTGGCAAAAAAGTCGCGCATAATGCCTGTAACTTTTGAATTACCGCGCATACGAAAAAGTGACCTGTATAAAAGTTGTTCAGTAAATTATTCCCCACATTTCTACCTGCGTGAATTTTTTTTGTCATTTCTGGTTTGGTTGCCATAGAGACTAACTTACTTTTTTTTAAATGGAACACCCTGCATATGATTGCATATTTGCATGTTTAACTTAACATCGGAATAATAAATAAGTGAAATCTTTTCAGTGGATCAGGTGTTCAAAATGGCCAACATTTTCTGCTACGCAGAGCGCCAGTAGATCCCTCAACCCGACTACAACGTTTAAAAGGAAGTCCCCTGGAATGGCCCGAATTTCAGCATTAATTCATTTGGACGGTTTTCGTAGACTTTGTTCTTTAAGTATCCCCACAAAAAGAAGTCGAGCGGAGTTAATCCGGGGATCGCACTGGCCAGTCAATAGCACCTCTTCTGCCTATCCAACGTCCAGGAAATTGTTAGCTTGTGTAATGTCTAACATTTGTCACATAATGCGCAGGTGCTTCATCTTGCTGGAACCACACCTGTTCGTTTATGCCATTATTTACACCCGGTAAAACCATTCTGCAAGAAGAAATTATGTGATTCCTGAGGAGGTTCAGATATTTTTCGCCATTCAAATTACCATCTATGAAAAAAGGTCCCACAATATGTCTACCAACTATGCCCGCCCACCACGGACCACTGAATATGACCTCTTGGAACGCAGTGAGTATTCTCAGCAGACCAATAACGATAATTGTGTCTATTAACAATGCCATTTCATTGGAAAATAGCTTCATCCGAGAAAATGATTTTTGTTGCGAAGTTATTATCGTTATTGCATTTTTCCATCATCAGCTCACAAAATTCAGCTCTTCTATCAAAATTGTCCTCGTTTAACTCTAGCAATAACTTTATCTTGTAGGGATGGAACTTCTCCTGCTTAAACAAATTTTTCACTGACTGATGAGAGACATTAAAATCCTTTGCCATTGGCCTGGATGATTGTGTTGGATTTTCATGTATTGAGAGCATGATATCCAAAGCTTTGTCTCCTCCGGTTGCTGATCTAGCGGCTTCCTTAGCACTGCCTGTTTCTCGAGATTTCTTTACCACTCGACACACCGTTGACAGATTTATTGGAGGCCTATTTGAATATAATTCATTAAAAAGTTGACAAACCTGATCTTGCGATCTCTTCATATTTCCGTAACCGCTCATTATTAAAATTTCAAATCGTTGTTTCTCATTCAGATGAACCATAGTATAAACAAATTAGAAATCAGATAACGGAAAATTAAACAGGAACTCAAAATCGACACCTACTAGGTCGATGTCATGAAAACATCTTGACTCAACTGGTTATTATTATTATTATTATTATGCACATTTAAACTCTTTTACAAAAGTATGGAAAGAAGCCGCAAGTATAAGAGATAGAAAAGTTAGCCAACAAATGAAGATGAAATATTATTACAACCGTGCATCTAAAGATCTAAAACCAATTCCAGTAGGAAGTAGGGTATGGATACAAGACCGTATTAAGAAAACATGGGATAAAATTGGCGAAGTAATAGAAATTGGGAAAAACAGAAACTATACTGTTAAAATGCCGAGTGGAAGAATCTATGCCAGAAATAGAAAATTTCTTCGCCAAGCGGTCCCAAAAGGGGAGAAGGATTGACATAATTTATGAGGGGGAGATGTGACAGATCCTGAGGTCTTACCTGGACTGGTGGAGGATTGTGATTGTCAAATAAATATAAAAGATTGATGTATATAAAGTTATTAATAAATAGTTGTTACCTATTATAATTTATAAACATAACATATATAAACCTGAACTAACCTGAACTAACCTGAACTCAAAATCGACACCTACTAGGTCGATGTCATGAAAACATCTTGACTCAACTGGTGGGTATTAGGTAGGAATAATTATAATTAGGAAGAGGAAGTTTTTCATTTTCGAGCTGTCATTATCTCGGAAACGCTTGCAGACAGGTAAAAATTTGAAATTCAAAAAATTTAGAGTTTTCCCGCATATGCAATCATATGCAGGGTGTTTCATTTAAAAAAAGTAAATTTGACTCTATGGCAACCAAAACCAGAAATGACAGAAAAAATTCATGCAGGTAGAAATATGGGGATTAATTTACTGAACAACTTTCGTATACGAGGTAATTCATAAGTTGCAGGCGACTTTTTTGCCACTCTGTATATACAATATTATAACAAAAATAATAAGGAACGTTTTTCATTTTAAAAAAGTATACAATAAAATTACTGAAAAAGAATTTGGAACCTTGGCAGATTCTAGCCATAGTAACCATTCCAATTAATCCATCAAGGGCATCTAATTAATTATACAGGGTGTCCGGTAAGTACCTCCCAATTTCTCGGGAGGATACAGAGAAGGCCAAAAAAAAACCTTATTTTTCATAAAGTAAAATCATAAAGAACCCTTTAACGGAGACACAAAGTCTCAAAGGACCAGCGATTTACTTTTTTGGCTCTAACTTTTGAACGGACTTGCATAATTTAATGAAATTTTAACATTTTATAGGAGCCATAAAGAGTCATTAAACCATACCACAATAGATGGCTTACATCGTCAGGGAAGTCGGGAACGGAGTTGCCACCACATCCGTTGGTCCAATATTTTGACCGATGTCATTTGACAGAGCCGAAAACTGATCTTTTAAATACTCTGGTCATACCTATATAAAAAAAGTACTCTTAATTTATTCCGATAAAACTGTCGGTTTTCGAGATAAATCGGGTTTTTTGCGAAACACTCAAAAGCTGCTAATTCTAAACACAAACAGGTAAAAAAAAAATACGCAGGGTATGCTAATGTGCATTTAATTTTTGAGAAGGGCTTTCCAACTCTTCGAAAGCAAGAAGACTTTATGCTAAAAGATTTCCAGCTCAGATATTGTCAAGTACAAGAACCTATTAAATGATTAACCGGAGCTTAATTAATTTACAATATTATTAAAATACAAAAATAATAAAAACGTTTAAATGTTATTTTGGCAAATGTTCAATATGAGCTCCACGTACTTCAATACATTTTTTAGTATTCGAATATTTTTTCGCTGTACTTATATTCCGGCATGATTACGGACTTCGTTAGAATTCTGTGTTATTATCGCTTGCAGTTCTTCTCTAGTATTTAATGGTGTTAAATAAGCTAGTTCTTTTAGATGTCTTCAGAAGTAAAAGTCTAAGGGATTTAGGTCTGGAGACCTTGGTGGTCATGAAACAAGCCCACCTCGACATATCCATCGAGGGCCAAGAACGCTTGTTAAGTGTTGACGTATTATATGGTTATAGTGAGGTGAAGCACCATCATACATATACCATATTTGTATTCTTCTATCAAGAGGCACGTCTTCCAATAAATAATTCCAATTTTGCTGCAAATACAGTAAATAAATATAACCATTAAGTCTTTTTTTATAATAAATAAAGGTTATTTCCGACAATGCCAGCCCACACATTGACCATTAACCTTTGTTGGTGCTTGTTTTGAATTATCGAGTGCGGATTTTCATCATCTCAAACATGTAAATTGTGTGAGTTTATTATGACATCTCTTGTAAAACCAGCTTCATTGGTAAACGACATAAGGCTTCGAAAAATTGAGATTTACGTTATGTTGCTATATAAATCAGTTGGAGTATTGAAGTCTTGCTGGATAATCATCCGGAGTCATAGCGTGTACTTTGTGAACGTGGTACGCGAGTAGTTACTGTTCTTTTAGAGTTTCACGTACAACCTATTTTGTAACATTTTTTTTTTTTCGCGATTTTTCTTATGCTATTTGGAGGGTGGTCAGCAACATCTTACAAAATTTGTTTCCGACAATGCCAGTCCACACATTTACCATAAACCTTTGTTGGTGCTTGTTTTGAATTATCGAGTGCGGATTTTCATCAGTTCAAACATGTAAATTGTGTGAGTTTATTATGACATCTCTTGTAAAACCAGCTTCATTGGTAAACGACATAAGGCTTCGAAAAATTGAGATTTACGTTATGTTGCTATATAAATCAGTTGGAGTATTGAAGTCTTGCTGGATAATCATCCGGAGTCATAGCGTGTACTTTGTGAACGTGGTACGCGAGTAGTTACTGTTCTTTTAGAGTTTCACGTACAACCTATTTTGTAACATTGTTTTTTTTTCGCGATTTTTCTTATGCTATTTGGAGGGTGGTCAGCAACATCTTACAAAATTTGTTTCCGACAATGCCAGTCCACACATTTACCATAAACCTTTGTTGGTGCTTGTTTTGAATTATCGAGTGCGGATTTTCATCAGTTCAAACATGTAAATTGTGTGAGTTTATTATGACATCTCTTGTAAAACCAGCTTCATTGGTAAACGGCATAAGGTTTCGAAAAATTGAGATTTACGTTATGTTGCTATATAAATCAGTTGGAATATTGAAGTCTTGCTGGATAATCATCCCGAGTCATAGCGTGTACTTTGTGAACGTGGTACGCGAGTAGTTACTGTTCTTTTAGAGTTTCACGTACAACTTATTTTGTAACATTGTTTTTTGTCGCGATTTTTCTTATGCTATTTGAAGGGTAGTCAGCAATATCTTACAAAATTTGTTCCCCTACGTGAGGGTCTCTCTTTTGAAAGGTTTTTTTGCTGATTATATTATAGCATCGAACTTTTGTCGTAAATATTCAATTCATGGGGGCACCATGATTCTTGTTAATAGAGATACCTGCGAACAGTTTTCACTCATTGTTATAGACCGGTTTGAGTGTTTGATAGTGGAGAGGGAGTTTGAGTGTTCGATCATTTTTGACACGGAAATTGAATTGTACCTTGTGTGTATGTATAGACCCCCGAGCTCTGACGTGGCCATATTTTTGGATAGGTTGGAACATCTTCTCTCCCAGCTTCCATTGCACTGTAGAATAGTATTGGCGGGGATTTGAATATCAATTATAGCGATGAAGAATCTGTGTTTACTTAGTCGCTGAGCAATATATTTAATTCCTTTAACCTAAAAATGCATGTGTCTGAACCCACCCGTATTACCCATCATTCTGCTACTCTAATTGACTATGTTTGCACAAATTTTGACGTTGACCTGGATTGTGATGTAGTGTCTTCTGGACTCTCAGACCACGAGGCTATCCAGATCTATTTTCCTTATGGAAGCCATCGAGTTAAGAAGCGATCAAGGATTAAACGAATATTCAGTGCGGGAAACTTTGACCGTTTTCTAGAACAATATGCCTTATCGACTTGGGAGAGTATTGTCGAGTCCTCGGATCCATTGACCACTTTTTATGGGAAGGCTCGTTATGCCTTTAATAGGTGATTTCCTTTAAAGAAAGTAAATCCCAGGAAAAGGAAACCTTGGATTACTCGTGGTATTAAGAACTCCTTAGTGAATCTAAGGGCCCTTCATGCCATAAGAAAATTTCATTCAAGTAATATTTTCTTCGTTAACTATTTTAATAGCTATAGACGCGTCTATAGGCAGGTTCTGAGGCATGCTAAAGAACAGTATTATAGCCAGAGAATTTCGAGGACGGGGAACAAGCCTAAAGAGCAATGGGCTATAATTAACAACTTACGAGGTAAGACTTCTTCTCTCCCACCTTCTGTGACCTTGAAGCCAGATGAATTAAATCAGTTTTACTGCTCTGTGGCCCATAAATTAACATCCCATTTGCCTTGTCAAGCAGACCCTTTTGATTATCTGAGTGAAATATGGATTCCACACAGTTTTTATTTTACTCCTACAAATATTGCGGAATTGTGTGAGACCTTGATGCAAATAAAGAATAGGCATTCGGCTGGATCCGATGGGATTTCTGTCAAAATTTTAGAGAACCTCCCTGAAATTGCATTAAATGCCCTTGTGAACTCCATAAATATTTCTTTCTTGCGGGGAGAGTTTCCGTCGTGCTTGAAGTGGGCTGTCGTGATTCTGTTGTATAAGGGAGGAAATTCTGAGGATCCTTCAAACTACCGACCCATATCGCTTTTAGCAACCATTTCCAAGGTTATTGAAAAGCTCATAAATCCAGGCTAATACATTTCTTTACGACCAATAACATTATAACATCACGTCAATTTGGCTTTTAAGCATCTAGAAATTCCAGTGATGCTATATTTTCTCTATTGAAAGATGTTTTCATCAATGTCAATGATGGCGATGCTCTCGCAGCAGTATTCTGTGACTTTTCGAAAGCCTTTGATTGTGTGAGTCATGGAGTGCTGCTGCGAAAGCTGCAGCATTATGGAGTCCGGGATGTGGCGCTTGAGTGGTTTTCGTCGTATCTGTCTGATAGATCACAGGTTGTGATGGTTGATGGGAGTTGTTCGCGTTCTTTGCGTGTTGAAGTGGGTGTACCACAGGGTTCTGTGCTCGGTCCAATCTTATTTCTGTTGTATATCAATGATCTTACACGAATTAAAACCAAATATAATGGAGAAGAAAATTTGCCCATAAAAATATTAAAATAGCTGCTCTAAAAGCGACTATGAAGTTTTCTCTAAAATTAGATTTAAATGTAAATCACTTGTACAGGCAGATCATGACAATTATATTCATCAGCTTAAAAGTAACATTAATTCTAGCAAGGAATTTTGGGGTTATGTCAATTCGAGAAGGGATAATTGTGCTTATTCTATGGAGATGAAAGTCTGAGTGTCCTCTGCAGATTGCTTATTTATTTGCTAAACATTTTGCATCTGCATACGTTAACCACTGTGAGAAGGATCTTAATTTTATTTATTCAAAGGCTACTGAACTGTCCTCCTGTAATTTTACAGTAATGGAAGTATTTAATCAAATAGATAGATTACATAATAATCTGGGAAGTGGACCTGACGGCCTAACAGTTCATTTTATAAAAAATACTAAATTTGTTTTATCTGGCATAATTTGTTCCCTATTCAACTTATCACTATCAGTAGGCATTTTTCCTATTAAATGGAAAACATGTTATATCATACCTGTATTTAAGTCAGGTGATAGAGCTAACATATCAAACTATAGGCCAATCAGTAAAACTTCTCTCATACCAAAAATTTTTGATAGCTTAGTAACAAACAAAATATCCCCTCGTTTTAAAAACATCCTTTCCGTTGCCCAACATGGATTTATTGAAGGAAAATCCACAGTCACAAACTTGATATTATATCAGAGTGATTTGATATTATATCAGAGTGATTTGGTTAGAACTGTTGAATGTCGGGGTCAGGTTGATTCAATCAGCACAAACTTTAGTAAGGCCTTCGATAGAATCAATATTTCTACTCTCATTAAAAAACTAGAAGCCGTATGGTTAACTGGTAGTTTGTTGCAGTGGATAAAAAGCTTGTTAATCGCAAGAATTCAATTGGTAAAAATAAAAAATTTCGTTTCTTATCCCATCCATGTATTATATAGTGTGCCACAAGGAGGATATCTCTCGCCATTGTTGTTTAACTGCTATATAAATGATGTGGTAGATTTTATTCATTATAGTGAGATATTGTTATATGCGGATGATTTAAAGTTGTATAAATCAATTTTAACATTAAAAGACTCTAAATAATTGCAAGCAGATCTCACTTGTTTTGCACTTTGGTGTAGAATTAATGACTTGGATTTGAATCTTAATAAATGCAGGGTTATATCTTTCTTTAAAATTCATGTAATCATATTATATCCATACTTATTGCTTGGTCACACCCTAGAGAGAGTGAACTCTTTGAAAGATTTAGGAGTAACTTTTAATCAAGATCTCAGTTTTAATCTTCACATCGAAAATATTTGCAATAGAGCATTAAAATTCCTTGGCTTTGTGGTTCGCACTTTGAAAGAGTTTACTAATATTTTCACATTAAAAAATGTTTACTGTTCAGTGGTACGATCCATTCTTGAGTATGCCTGCCCTGTCTGGTCTCCAAATTATAATGTTTACATATCCTTGCTCGAAAAGGTACAAAGACGTTTTCCTAGACATATTGCCTACAGGTTAAAAATTCCAGTTGAAGACATAAATTATGAGGAACTTTCAATATTGTTGAATCTTCCTAAACTAGAAATTCGTAGGAGAAATCTTGGCATATGTTTTATGTACAAAATTGTTATTAGTTTAATTGATTGTCCTCCTCTTTTGGGTCCTATCAATATTCATGTTCCTATAAGAAGAACAAGGAATATAGAACTATTCAATATATTATACCATAGTACAAATTATGGTTATTTTAGCCCTATATCAAGAATTTGTAGGGATGCCAATCAACTGCCTAGAGATATAGATTTCTTTAATATGTCTTTACAAAGCTTAAAAATCCGTTTACAACGGCATATTTAGTATTAAGTCTAGTTACGTGCCACATATCTGGAACTTTATTCTTATTTGTAAATCACGTTACTATAGATAACTATATTTTTTTATTTTATTATTTTTGTTTATTTAATTTATATTATAGATTTTGTTTATTCATGTTGATTTTGTAATGGCTTGTCCGTCAATAAAGAATTTGAATTTGGACATACAGGGCAAATTTACGCTATTATGGCACTCGAGGGACATCGGGATTTTGAAGGATATGGTCAGTAACGATCTACGGAAGGTTAAGGATTGGTGCGATTCTAACTCATTGTGTTTTAATATTAATAAGACTAATATACTATTATTCGGCTTTAGCTTCAGCGATCTTTACGTAAATGATCAACCAGTGAAAAATAAATCCATTAATAAATTTCTAGGACTTTTCATGGACACCAAGCTTAAATTTGAAAATCATATTATAGAGCTTAACAAAAAGTTCGTCTAGCTGTTTTGCAATTCGGGTGGCATCGATAGAGCTCGGGTGTTCTGTAGCGAGGATGATGTACCACTCTTTGTTCGAGTCTCATCTGAGGTATGGAATCGCGTTCTGGGGCTTCTGTAATCAAAAACTATTTCATTCTGTATTTGTTATTCAAAAAATAGCGCACAGGTACATCTGTAAAGTAAATATAATATACTAATTAGGAAAATATTTCCTAGCCATCTGATTTAAAAACCTGCTTAACTTACCCTATGCTGACGAGAACCAATAAGTTCGAAACTGGTCCATAGGTAGCAGCATCCTACCAACAGAAAGGTCTTCCTTTCTTGGTAGTTTTAAGCAATCAATTTAGTATTGTGGCGCTAACTGTGTTAGCCAAATACGGCCTTATAGTATAAGGTTTTTAAATCAGATGGCTAGGAAATATTTTCCTAATTAGTATATTATATTTATTCTACTCCATCTGACAAGTAAGGAGTTTTAAAGATTTTTAACATCTGTAAAGCTTAACATCGGGATCACTGGAAACCATTATTCATCAAGCATGAAATTTTAACAGTAGGTAGTTTATTCATTTTGGAAACGGTTTGTCTGGTACATCGCAAATATCCTAGAGAGGCTATAGAGAATAGCTCACAGAATAGCCATAATACCCGTCAGAACCAAAACATGCTTAACCGGCTCCCGATCCCTAGATCGACTCTTACCAAGTGCTCTGTCTTTTACGAAAGTAAGAAAATCTTTAATCATCTAAGTCTGGAATTAAGATCTTGTGTACGTGATAACACGGTATTTATTGTTCTGTAGTTGAATTAAAAAGACTTATTTAGTTTTTGTGATCTTTTGACTTTACTTCAAAAAACAGACTTTCGACATAATGATATTTTTTAACAATATAATATTTTTTCTTCTGTCATCTTCCTCGCCAACTCATTATTCTCTAACTGCATACAGGGCCTTTTGCATCTGGTCTCCGTGTTTAAAGTCTTTAAAACGCCCCAACATCTTGAGTATGTTCAATTTCGCAGAACAGTAAAGAGCCGCTTGGATCTAGCGGCCTTTTACAGTTTGGAGGAGTACTACCAGGATAGTTTGTAGGTTTTTCTTTTTTTTTGTCATGTTCAGCTTCTTGTGCCGTATTAACTTTATGTCATCATTTATTTTATTTTATTTTATTTTATTTTACTTGTAATCCTAATATTATTGGTATGCTTATCCCTTTGACCTTTTGACCTTTTCACCTGTTGTGTACATGACTTATACTAGTTTATTTTATTCTATTATAGCCTCGATTTTAACTTAAATTAAAATTGTAAATTTAGTTTAGTGTTTGCCTATAGTAAGCTTTGTCAGCAAAACAACGTTTTTTGATAATAAAGCACATTGACTGATTGATTGATTGAATAATTTCCAGTCAAAATTATTTGAAAAGCAATACATATTTTTAATAAGTTGTCATATTTTGCTGTATTGGATAATTAAATATTATTTAATAATACGGAAGACGGAAGACATACCCCACCAGAACTACGAGAAATTGCGGAAAACAATTTAAATAATCTCTTGCCGAAGAAATCTCGTAATGTCTATCAAAGAGAATATGCAGATTGTGAGCTATGGTGTGAGCAAAATAGTGTAAAAGATATTTCAAAAAATGTCCTGGTAGCATTTTTTAAAGTAAACTAAAATTAAAAAGGCTTCATCGATGTGGTCCAAATACTCAATGTTAAGAAGTTGTTTAAATATATATAGAAATTGAAAAAGTAGTCCATACTTACAGTGGAGTCAATGTAATGTAAATGAAACAATGCAGTCTTCCTCCACAGTTTAGTTAAATTTTAAGTTCTCAACATGTTTCGAATGCTTAAGCAAAATTTTTATCTTTACATTAATTTCAACACAACTAGCTAGTTCATACCAATTCTTCAACTTTCACATATTACTGTATCACATTATAAGTTGTACTCATTAGTTTGGGACAACATACATCGCTTTTAAACTGAATGTTAGTATCCCCTGATAATGAATGCTTAAGCACTCGAAACATGTTGGGAACTTAAAATTTACCTTAATATTAAACTGTGGAGGAAGACTGCATTGTTTCATTTACATATATAGAAATATTGATATATCGAAATATAAAAAGTTACAAGCATATTTAAAAAGGCTTTCGGAGGGTTACACGCCAAAAAAATAAAAAATTTTAGAGATTGAGCAAATTAATCGCTTCATTGGACAAGCTGATGATAAAATATATCCAGCAATGAAAGTAAGTATTGTATCAAATAAGAATGTAGTTAGCAAGATTGGAATGATTCCTAAAATTTTTGTTTCAAAATAACTTTCTCATCATTAGAAACGATATACGTTTATCTCAAACAAAAATACAATAGGTATCGACAAAAAAAACTTACCCATAATAAATGTAGTTGATCTTGAATATAAATTTTAGGTCATTCTTATAATGGGCTATAATGGTGCCTGCCGCAGAGAAAAATTACAAATATGTCAGTAGATAATATTGACTTATAGAAATGGACACTGCATTAACACTCCTATTGGTCTTAACATAATTGGCAAAGCTCCTTTTGTTGTTGCTTTTTACTTAAAATTACCAAATCCCAAGTTATTTACAGGCCATTGTTTTGGACGGTCCAGTGTTACACACTGAGCAAATAGTGGGGGTGACTTGAACACTATTAAGACGCATGGTGGCTGGAAGTCTTCAGCAGTGGCAGAAGGTTACATTGAAACTTCGATGAAAAGCAAGGTTAAAGTTGCAAATATTTTGTCCACACAATCTTCACACGGTGTATCTCCACCTTGCTTATCACGTATATCCCAAAATAACACAGCTACAGCATCTGTAACGTCAAGTGAAACGACTAGTGTGTCTACCCAGAATATTCCAGGGATAACCATTAACGCCATCAAACATTCAACAGTAACAGTAAATATTTACAAAAATCACTCATCTCTTCCCAAGTCTGTTTCTTTAGAGAAATAAAATCGAGAAAAATACCACAGTATTTGTAATTGTAACTAAATAAGCACTATTTAACTTTTGTCTTACTATTATTTTAATAGCCTAAAATGATAGTGTTTTGTGCTTGAAATAAATAAATATACGTAAACCACAGTCGCATATTTTCTAGGTTATGTTGTCTGTGGATGTATGTAATGCAGCGTGAGCATGATTCTAGTAAAGATATACCACGTATATTCTGTATTATACAACCAGTAAAACAACGTTTCAATTTAAATAATTTATTTAATTTCTTATAATTGAAATTTTTTATAAAATATGTCTCACTTCCCATCCATAGGTATAAAACAAATAATTTAGGTTTACCACTACCGAAATATTTCTTAAAACAGAAAGTAGGTGTGCCATGAAATTTAAAAACAGTCATGTTGTGTTGTTACCAACAGGAAGAAAATAAAAAATGCGTGTTAAAAATGATTGCTTATGCAACCCAATTGAAACCCAATGAAAACTTTATGATTCCCAAATAGAAAAAAAAAATAATAATAAACGTCTTCGTTTTTGAAAAAATATAGGATAAAATTCCTGAAAAAAAAATGTAGAAACTTGGCACAGTCTAGCTATAGTGGCTATTCCAATTAATTAATTAAGGACATCTAATAAATTATTTATATAAGTGTGTTTAACTTATCATTTATGACTAAATAATTGATTAGAGTAAACTTTATTATTTCAACAACAATACCAACAAGCAAAAAACCTAAATCAACACCAAATCAAAGCATAATAGTACATTATTCAACAAGCATATAATGATGACTGTTATTCACGCGGATGATGTTTATAACACGAGCCGTAGGTGAGTCTCATAAATCATCCAAGTAAATAACAGCCATTATATGCGAGTAGAATATTATACTTTGTCCAGGACTACCAAATAATTTTAGCTACAATTAAGTACCACATATATTTATTTTTAAATAACTAACATTGAATTAATAACATTAAAACAATATATTGAACTTGTCACTAACTAGCAAGAAAAATTATTTGTTAACATTAATATTAATATTTTTATTTACACAGTGTGCTAAGTTAAACGTAGGAATCGAACTTAAATCTACATTGATATTTTAGAACAACTAACCTTTTGACGTTTCAAATTAAAATTAAAAACAGAAGCGCAATTGTCAAAATAAAAACAAGGTCCCATGGTGTTGCCATGGCAACAAGCGCTGCGATTTGACATTCATGGCATGCTCTGTTTTTTAATGTACGTACAAAATCCTATTGAATAATGAATATTATACACTGGTGTATATTGCATATTATTATTATTAGGGAAACACATGTATAATGATCATGTTATATAGTCGTCGTGGACAAAAAACATTATTATTTGTTCTGCATATTTAAAGATATAATTATTTACCCTAAAATGTAATTTTAAGATACTTGTGTTAAAAGTGAATTACTTTCAACACAAGTGTTGAAAATAAATACAAGGATCTTTTTAGCTAATATTATTAACGTTAACATTTATTGTACAATTTAAGCAACCAGATATATAAATTCCTTTTGTAGTTCCACTGATCAGGGTAATGTTGTCATTTTGTATGCTTGTGGAGGGAATGGAAACAATAGTACTGGACGGCAATTTTCTTCTTATTTTCCAGTGGGTTTTCAATATTCACTGTTAAGAACTCCCAACGTTCCTTTGATAGTTCTCAGGCTCGCATCAGAGTCTACCAGTAAAGTGGTTGAAGCCCTACGGAAACAGTGACCAGTGAAAGCTTCGGATCTGAAAGCTTCAAGAATTCCGCTAGAACATTATTGCCAACTGGACATTTAGCACATTTGTTATTTATATATATATTTGATTAAAATTCGACGATGTCCGATATCTGTTGGCCAAAGAGTTCTGTATTTTCTGTACAAATTTAAATAAAATGTCTCAGTAAGTACAGTAAAAGCTTGTTGCGACAAGTTTATAATATTTACTAATGCCTATATTGCAATTTAAGTTTCACATAGCTTTAATCATTGAATATTGAAACAAGAGATAAGAACTTCCATATAGTTAATGCAAACAATTTTTGTTGTACCCTTCGAAAGACGTGAGTTGTCAGCAGTGTTGCCAGATTGTAACCAAAATATGCGAGTTAGGGAAATACACTATTTTGTTCCATAAAAACAAGATAAATTTACATACATAAACACAATTCTTCTCTTTCTTTCTTAAATTCTTACAAAAATGCCAGTAGTTTATAAGCTACATGAAGAAGTTCCATAAGTCCTCGCCTCGGTTCAATTTTTTTCCATCTTAAAGAATTAAGACATCCATCAAACAGTTGTCTGTCATCCTTTCTTATTTAAAGTTGTCAAAGTTGCATGATGTTGTAAGAAAGTCAGAGTTTAAGCATATCCAATGTAAAACCTTATAGTTTTTGAATAATATAACTTACTTGTTTCGTACATTCCATAAATAGTGTCACGGTGTCACGAATAGAACTAATCCACTTTTGCCACATTTACAACTCTCTATGCATGAAGACGTTTCTTTTTAAGTGATTCAAATAATTTATATTCATTCCTTAACTAACGTTGATACTGCGCTTACAGTGGAGATATTCAAATTTAGGGCAGCTGCCACACGCTAAAAATTAGTAAAGTAGAAATAAATTATGTATACCTTAACATGCTCTGTAAAGTTTGCTAGGGAGGGTAACAAAGGGCCATTGTTATTAAGTTCTTCCGGAGAATAGCTTATTAGAGATACTGTTAGCTCTTTGCATTGGCTATTTAAATGCATCGGCATTTTTCACAAACGATAACCAACAAATCTCTACTATAATAATACTACTACTTAGACAAAATCAGTGATTTAAAAAAAAATCAAATAAAAATATGGAATATACAATAAATGAGCCTTGTGGTAGAAACAATAACAAATACAATTAATTAATCTAACTGTAAAATCCTTAGAAATAACTGAACCTGTAGACGATGCTAATTGTTTAAATACTAATTTTTCTTCAGTTGCTGAAAATCTTGCAAGTAATATGAAAACAAGAAACTCCCCTAACAACTTTCTTAAACTTAATAAAATAAATAACTCGAGAAGTCTTTATTTTGTTCCAATGAACTGTCTTGAAATATCTGACATAATAAAAAATGTGGAAAATAAATCCATGTGTGCTATTACTGTCAAAGTTATTAAAGAACTGCCTGATATTTGCTTTGAGTTTATAAGGTGCATAATAAATTAATCATTTCAGGAATATTATTTTCAAGAGGACTTAAAAACCTCAGTAATTAGTCGAGTCCTAAAAGGTCGCGATCAAAAAAATCCAACTAACTTCCGACCTATTTCATTGCCGCCTATTTTATCTAAAATAATTGAATAGGTACCCAAGTCAAGAGTGGCTTCGTTTATAAAATCAAAGAAGCTAATTTTAAAGGAACAATTTAGTTTCCATGCTAAAAAGTCGACAAAAGATACGGTGTATTTTTTCTTAGAGAATGTCTATAGTAACATAGATAAAAGATTTACTCTAGTAGTGTTTTGTGTTTGTGTCAATCATGAGTCGCTGTTGGAGAAGCTGGATATCTATGGGTTTCGAGGCGTAATAAGGGAATGGTTTCAGACACTTTTGGTGGGTCGAAAACAAATAACCATAATCTGTGATTTTTCCTACAATACTATTTACTCCGAAACTGCTCCAATAACAAGCGGTGTGTCTCAGTGATCAGTGCTCGGTCCTCTGTTGTTTCTTTTCTCCCTTGAGGATGTAACATGCCTTCCTGTGAAAGGTTATTTTACGTTCTTTGCAGACGAGATCACTATATGTTGGTCATTAGTTTAAACATTTACCAATATCCCATGAAATTTTAATAAGTTTTGCCCAAAACATTTTTTACTTAAATAACACTTGAAAGTACACAAGAACGCCCCGGTATCGTAAGGAGTTCAATCTCATACGTCAGATAATGCGGAATCGCTAGCTACTTAGTTCTACTTAAAAAGAAACTATTAATTGTCCAAGAAGGCTTTAAAATCGCGGAGCCCACGTAAAAGCCCTTCCTACACGGATCCATCGGGGAAGACTATTTAAATTTTGACCATTGCGCGTGCCGTCTCGTCTCTCTACTGCCGCGCGATACGTAATTTACAAACAAAAATAGCAGAGGTTGAAATCGCACGCACACAGCATTTACCTACCTACTCTCTTTGACGTGTTGATACATGTTTCCACATTTTGATCGTTTCTTCCAGATTATCCATACAAAATCGCGCATATTCAAAAAATATCGCTTCTTACAAGTTATTGATAGCGAGTTTCTCCATAACTAACAACAATACACATTGGTTGCCAACAATAAAAAATAAGGCATTTTTGAGTTTGGTGAAATAGGTATTATGTTTTTTGTTTATTTTAGTGTCTGGTTAAATAGTGTTTGTAGATAAAATTTGTATGAAGCACGTGTTAAAAGCCTTTTTATTTTGTAAGAAGAGAAATTGGACAACAAGCATGGCAACTAACCTCCTAAACTAACATCATAAATAACTATAAAAGGTCTTCACAAGATGCTAACACAAATAATTCCTAAGGCTAAAATTTACATGGCAACGCGTTAACAATGATAGGAATCTAAAAAGGAACTTGCAAAGAGCGATACGAATAACATAGAATATTAAAAACGAACTTAAACAGCAATGTTAATTGTTCAAAAAAACTGGAATTAAATGTTTAAAATGACTTTTGTTTTCATGTATAAAATGATTAATTCGACGAAGAAAGTTGAACAAAACCCGTTTCACCATCTCTGCATCGAACCGTGGAATATTTACTAAATCCTATATTTATGGCCCCAATAATTATTCTTAGGTGCTAACAGGTCTAGAGAAAACAATAATGTTTAGGGGACCCCATCTAATAGCATTTAATCCGGTGAGCGGGGTGGCCATGTTTGCAGGAGCATCATTTCCTTTGGCAATCTATTAATTTCGAAAAGTCATATTTAAATGATGTCTAACAGTTAAGTGACGTGTGGAGGTGTTCCATCGTGCATGAACCACATATTTTGTCTAGCAGCCAATAGAAGATCTTCCAATAAGTTTGATTAATTTACTCGGAGGGGTTCAACTAATTTAAACAATTTAAATAAGGTGGTATCTAAACAGGGGAATTAGCATTTTAGAAAAGGTGCAGAAAGTAGTCCATTACAGTGGTTAAAGTTTTAAATGATAGGAACAAAAGTTTGTCTAACCCACAAATACATTTAATCAAAGGAAAGAGAAAGGAAATCTTTCCATGACAGTAACTGATCTAGAACATGTCTCGACCTTAAAGAAGGTCATCTTCAGCAATAATAAGAGAGATATTTTTTAAATTATAGTCATGGTTCGGAGTTTAAGCTTTGACACTGTAATACTTTTATCGCCAATAATACGAAGCCAGTGTATCGTTTTCCCTAAAATATTCTTGGGTGCCAGTATTCACCTTGGGATAACCTAAAAGAAACTGCGACAAGGCAACCTATCCACCCTTACTCTGGCAACCCTACGCCCTGGAGGATGTACTTCAGACAACAGTCCCTAAAAATGACCTATGTTGTGCTGCCTGAAAACTCACCCCCTAGCTAGCTTAACTCAGGGTAGGTTCGCTATTTTTTTCTAGATTAAGCGGTCTAGCACTCTTATATAAGTAAGTTAAAGTCAAATCCTGAAGGCGCCACCTTAGTTTCATTTTACTTAAAAGCCTTTAAATGTTCTAGTGTTTGGCTTCAGAGAAAAACAAACTTGGAAAAAAAACAAAAATGTCACAGTCGGTTTTCGATAGCTTCTTATAAGCACTCATTTACTCAAGTCGCTCAAAGTCGCTGTCTTTCAAATAAAAGCCAAATTTAGCAGAGGCCAATACAAATATTTATTTTTAAAGTCGTGTTAAGCCCTAGGCTACTTGGATTTATAAATGCAAGCTCCTCTTACTTTGGTGGACAATAGGAACTTAAAGTTAAAGATAAATAAGTGAAATGTAATAAAAGTGGTAGTATTAGTTTTGTTGATTAGTTCTGAAGGTTTAAATTACAAAGTTATCATCAAAATAATAAGTAAAAGTCAAGCCCTGTTTGGCAGGGTCTTGCACAAGACGGCAGCTGTCAGACCTACAGCGTAAAAAAGCGACTGTTTAGTCTAATCTGGCAGCCACATAGACATACATCCAGGACATTGCCTCAGACTTGGAATTTCTGCAATGTCTGTGCAAGAACCACTCACAACTAAATAGATTCACCATAAGAGCATTCTTCATATTCAAAAAATATCGCTTCTTACAAGTTATTGATAGCGAGTTTCTCCATAACTAACAACAATACACATTGGTTGCCAACAATAAAAAATTAGGCATTTTTGAGTTTGGTGAAATAGGTATTATTTTTTTTGTTTGTTTTAGTGTCTGGTTAAATAGTGTTTGTAGATAAAATTTGTATGAAGCACGTGTTAAAAGCCTTTTTATTTTGTAAGAAGAGAAATTGGACAACAAGCATGGCAACTAACCTCCTAAACTAACATCATAAATAACTATAAAAGGTCTTCACAAGATGCTAACACAAATAATTCCTAAGGCTAAAATTTACATGGCACCGCGTTAACAATGATAGGAATCTAAAAAGGAACTTGCAAAGAGCGATACGAATAACATAGAATATTATAAACGAACTTAAACAGCAATGTTAATTGTTCAAAAAAACTGGAATTAAATGTTTAAAATGACCTTTGTTTTCATGTATAAAATGATTAATTCGACGAAGAAAGTTGAACAAAACCCGTTTCACCATCTCTGCATCGAACCGTGGAATATTTACTGAATCCTATATTCATGTCCCCAATAATTATTCTTAGGTGCTAACAGGTCTAGAGAAAACAATAATGTTTAGGGGACCCCATCTAATAGCATTTAATCCGGTGAGCGGGGTGGCTATGTTTGCAGGAGCATCATTTCCTTTGGCAATCTATTAATTTCGAAAAATCATATTTAAATGATGTCTAACAGTTGAGTGACGTGTGGAGGTGTTCAATCGTGCATGAACCACATATTTTGTCTAGCAGCCAATAGAAGATCTTCCAATAAGTTTGATTAATTTACTCGGAGGGGTTCAACTAATTTAAACTATTTAAATAAGGTGGTATCTAAACAGGGGAATTAACATTTTAGAAAAGGTGCAGAAAGTAGTCCATTACAGTGGTTAAAGTTTTAAATGATAGGAACAAAAGTTTGTCTAACCCACAAATACATTTAATCAAAAGAAAGAGAAAGGAGATCTTTCCATGACAGTAACTGATCTAGAACATGTCTCGACCTTAGAGAAGGTCATCTTCAGCAATAATAAGAGAGATATTTTTTAAATTATAGTCATGGTTCGGAGTTTAAGCTTTGACACTGTAATACTTTTATCGCCAATAATACGAAGCCAGTGTATCGTTTTCCCTAAAATATTCTTGGGTGCCAGTATTCACCTTGGGATAACCTAAAAGAAACTGCGACAAGGCAACCTATCCACCCTTACTCTGGCAACCCTACGTCCTGGAGGATGTACGTCAGACAACAGTCCCTAAAAATGACCTATGTTGTGCTGCCTGAAAACTCACCTCCTAGCTAGCTTAAGTTTCATTTTACTTAAAAGCCTTTAAATGTTCTAGTGTTTGGCTTCAGAGAAAAACAAACTTGGAAAAAAAACAAAAATGTCACAGTCGGTTTTCGATAGCTTCTTATAAGCACTCATTTACTCAAGTCGCTCAAAGTCGCTGTCTTTCAAATAAAAGCCAAATTTAGCAGAGGCCAATACAAATATTTATTTTTAAAGTCGTGTTAAGCCCTAGGCTACTTGGATTTATAAATGCAAGCTCCTCTTACTTTGGTGGACAATAGGAGCTTAAAGTTAAAGATAAATAAGTGAAATGTAATATAAAGTGGTAGTATTAGTTTTGTTGATTAGTTCTAAAGGTTTAAATTACAAAGTTATCATCAAAATAATAAGTAAAAGTCAAGCCCTGTTTGGCAGGGTCTTGCACAAGATGGCAGCTGTCAGACCTACAGCGTAAAAAAGCGACTGTTTAGTCTAATCTGGCAGCCACATAGACATACATCCAGGACATTGCCTCAGACTTGGAATTTCTGCAATGTCTGTGCAAGAACCACTCACAACTAAATAGATCACCATAAGAGCATTCTTAAAGTACAATACAAAATCTTACGAGTACCTGTGGTTACTCGATAAGCATAGTGGCCACTCAGGCTTAGATAAGTTAAAATGTTAAAGTTACAAGTGTTAAAGTTAGAAGAAACAAATGGCCTTTAGCCGGGAAACAAAAATATTTACTTTATAATAATAAATTGTAACTATATTTACAACAAAATTAGCTGTAACAGACCACCTAACGTTTTAAACTACTAGAGACTCTTGTGAGGTCTTAACGCTATGTCGACATAGTAATACGCTACACGTTTACAATGCACGAGCTCTGCACATAACATGGGTGCAAAACTTTACCAAAACACTGTATATCGAACAATACGCAAATGCAAAATATGAAGATTTTAGGTTGACTACTTTTTAAAGAGAAATTATTACAGGGTAATGATACTTAGCTGAAACATTATGGGCTACCCATAGTTCATAAAGTCTCGATCTTCAGTAAAATACACACACATGGTCTCTCAAATAGCTAACGTGGATACTGCTACACTGCTACACTCCAAACATTCCAATAATGCCTGGCAACTGGTACGTCCCCCGTACAGGCGACTCCAATAAGAAAATACTAGTACTCCAGTTTAAGTTGGACTTTTAGTCCCTACCAAAAAAAAAACCCTCAAATAACTAACGAGGGTTCCAAATCTACAAAATGGCGACTAGGACCGCTTGTTCAAGTTGATGGCAAAGCATTTTAAATCGGCATTCCGCCCAAAGAATAGGCAAACTACAAAGCCATATCCTTTTTAAGACATTTGTGGATGTTTTATCGGCACTACATAGCCTTCCCTGCCCAAGAAACTAAAGGAAGCTATTTCCACAAACGTGCTTTAACTTCCAGTGTATATTGTCGAAAAAGTTTTTTTTTGTGGCAGTTTCTTTTAGGTTATCCTAAGATGAATACTGGCATCCAAGAATATTTTAGGGAAAACGATACCCTGGCGTCGTATCATTGGCGATAAAAGTATAACACTCCTTTTTCAACGTACATAGATACCAAAACAACTGTTGACAAATTAGTCAACCCTATCTATGAAAACACCTCTTTTAATAACAACACCTTGACAAATCGCGTCAACTAATCGCGACCGCAAAAATTATACACAATTAACCGGACGTGGTCGTGAAAATCCACAAAACTGTCAGTCTCTTCTTGTAATGACACTGACCTGCGTAGCAAATTACCGATTTTTCTTAAAACAGCTAATTTACAACAGCCGAGACATTTAACCTACATCTTAAATACGAGGTTAAGGTTAAAAAGTTCACGAATTACTAATTAACTAAAACAAGGATTTGAAATAAGGCCTGTCCACAAGCAGTATGAAATAAAGAACAATCCACTTGGCTATGTCTTACAAGGTACAAAACATTCCTGGAAAATAAACATAATCAACAAAGGTTTCAAGCTGAACATAGTGAAAATTTTGGCTATTACAGGTAACTTAATTAGTAATTAATATTTAAGGTGAGAGTCTACCTAGGTACTTTAAAAAATTAAAACAGAGAGCTTAACATAGATAACCAAACTATGAAAATGCAATTTTCGAACCGTAACAACACATGAGGTACGAACAAATTGAAGGCCATTTATAGTTTTAACAAATTTAAGTAGGTTAACATAAGAGAAAGAATTTGCTTAAGACTCTCTTAATTTTATACACAATCAAAAGTGTAATAAAGGAGGAATCCGTAGGAAATTGACAGTGTTTTACTCTATATTTGCTTTTAATTAATATGTAAAAAGATTGGTTAAAATAACGATAAAAAATCTACCTTAAGTAGTATGTGGCATTTCCACAGATGCGTTTATTAGCGTGCATTTTTTCTTGGTTTCATTTTTTCATTAAAATGTTTTTTTCTTGCAGCAAGACAAAGGTTTTATATTAAATTTTGTTATGATATTTTTATAACTTAAGATTGTTGAGGGTATCCTCGTTGATACATGCTATCAACGGTTAGCATTCCATTAATACTCCTATAACCTGAACATAAAAAGAACAATGCAAATAAAGCTGCAAATATTTTTAAATGTTATATAAATAAAAATAAATTAAAAGAACTATTATCGAACGAAAGCTGGAATAGCATATATACAGAAAGCAACACAAACGTATGCATGGAACAATTCTCGAACAAGATAACCTCATATATAACCGACTGTACGACAAAAACAAAAATTACTTACAGACAAACTAAAAAATCGCCTTGGATTACTAACGGCCTTTTAAAGTCCATTGCAACAAAAAATGCGCTCTTTAAAATTAAAATAAAAAATCCTTCCGATGAAAACGTAAACAAATATAAAGTATACAGAAATAAATTAACTAGCCTAATTAAGTCAACTAAAATTAAATATTTTAAATCAAAAATTAAGCTAAATAAAAACAACTCAAAAGAAATATGGGCATGTGTCAATGAACTGTATACTTCCAACAAAAAATGTGATATTAAAGAAATTAAAACATCTCAAGGACAACTTACTACAAACGGTAAAGACATAGCAAATACTTTTGGAGACTTTTTTACAAATGTGGGCGAAACCATGGCGAGTATAATAAAAACATGTGATCAAAGTACCCTTTTGAAAAAACCAACTTCGAGCGTGGTAAATTCTTTATATCTAAAACCGACCGATAAAAATGAGGTTATAAAAATGATCAGTACCCTAAAGAGTTTTAAATCCCCTGGCTACGATGGTATATCCAACGATTTGCTTAAAGACATAGCTGTCTACATAGCTGACCCTTTGTCTCATATAATAAATAAGTCATTTTTGGGCGGTATATTCCCTAATATTCTTAAAATAACTGTAGTAAAACCGATTTTTAAATCCGGCGATAAATTGAACGTTACAAATTATAGACCGATCTCATTAATTACCGGACTGGCTAAAGTGTTTGAAAAGATTATTAAGGAACGCATTACACAATTTATAAATAAATACAACTTACTATCGGATAACCAGCTCGGATTCAGGGAGGGTAGGTCTACAACAGATGCAATGTTATGTTTGACTACAAAAATATACCGGGCTCTGGATGCAAGGAAGCCTGCCATTGCGGTTTTCGTTGATCTTGCCAAGGCTTTTGACACTGTTGATCATACTCAGCTAATGAGTGTACTTGACGGTGTCGGATTTCGCGGACCGGCACATGATCTTATGCGGGATTATCTCAGAGACAGACCACAAAGGGTACAAATTCAGCAAGACTTTAGCGATGAAAAAACTGTTAAATACGGTGTTCCTCAAGGAACAGTCCTGGGTCCGCTTCTGTTCAATATTTACATCAACGGCTTATTTTCACTAGATGTGGAGGGGGATGTGATGAGTTTTGCAGATGATACAGTTATCTTTTTTGAGGATAATAACTGGAACGACCTCAAACAAAAAATCGAAACAGAAATGTCCAAATTAATTCATTATTTTAACTACAGACTCTTAACGGTGAACGTATCTAAGACTTACTACATACCTTTTACATCATACAGTACAAACCTCCCTGACTATAACTTTTTAACACTTTCTGACCACTGTCCCTGTCCCACATCTCGAATCGAACAGGCACTGCAGGGCAAGTATCTTGGTATTATTATTGATGCCCACTTAAAATTGGATCATCATATAAAGTTTGTTACTAAAAAGATTAGATCTCTTTTAAGCAAGTTTAAATACTTTAAAAACATTTTCTCAGTATTACACCTTAAGATACTCTATTTTGCTCTGATAGAGCCTCACCTAACGTATGGTATACTTGCATGGGGAGGAGTAACTAATAATTATTTGGGGCTACTTGAAAAAACTCAAAAATGGATTTTGAAAATTATTTTTGCTAAAGAGTTAACGTACCCGACAGAAACACACTATAAAGATTCTGGAATGCTTGATATTAGGCAACATTTCTGTCTGTCTTCTTTAGTACGACAGCATGCCAGTAAGAATTCTTCCCTTCCTGTAAACCATATCTATAACACGCGACAAAGGACTGATACACTGAGAGTACCCAAAACAACAAAAACTATAACACAAAGAAGTTACTATTACCTGGCACCTAAAATATATAATGTTATTCTAGCGGAACTAAGAATATTGAATTCTAGTTTTTTATTTAAAAAGAAAGCCCGCAAATGGATACTTAGTGAAAGTAGGAATTATATACATAGTATAATAGATATTAAAAACTATTATAATTAACGAATAAATAGGTAGGAATTCATGGTTTACGTCGTCTGTTGTCGCATTTGCAGTCTTAATTTTTTTTTTTTTTTAATTTTTTCTAAATGGGCATACGTTTGGTACCTAGTAGGTATATGTGTTGGATGTTGATGTATTATCTTTGCATTGTCTGTATATTGTATATTGGATATGAATAACATTATTATTTTATTTTATTTTTTTTCTGTTTTTGTTTAAATTTCTACTAACAATATAATTTTGAGTAAATATTGAACGCTCAATATATGAAGGATAATTTGGCACAAGTCTATCAAGACTTTAGACCTATCTTGAGTATATTTGCGTGCTATTGGTATAATATTTTTATAAAAATTCTTTATATTTTTTTTTTTGTATGAAAAAGTACGTAATATATACTATTATTATTATTATTATTATTATTATTATATTATTATATTCTGTTGCTTAATGTGAGAGAGTAATAAAATGTAAATTTGCAATGACAGGACCCATTAAGCAGGGTGGACAACTTAAAGGTTGAATTGCAAATTTCAGGTAAATTGCAATGATAGTTTTTAAAAATTCCGTATTTTAGATATTTAAGACCTACACACCCCGAATCGGTCCTAAACTACGTCACTCTGACTTGCATAGAATAGATAGACGAGTTTGGTGAATGAAAGTAAGGTGACAACGGCGTTACTACAGGTAGCTTATTAGAATAATAAGTATAATAATAATTATACTTGATAATAATTATGGAGATATGCAGATAATTGAGATATTAATGATTCTAATTTTAAGTAGATAAAAACTTATATATAAGTAGGAATAATATGAAAATAGATAAATTGGAATAAATATTGATATTTATAAAAAAGAAGTTAGTCCGATGAACTATCGTCGTTGGGGTCTAGAGAAATAATAAGGGACTCAACAGTATTTTCTAGCATGTTATTAGCTTTCCACATTCTTTCTTCTTTTCTTTCAATCACATGTTCGACCCACTTACTCCATTTTTCACAATCCATTGTCCATTTCCCCTCTTGCAACGGGTTTCCAACGTCTCTCATTTTAAAAGTGGTGTTATGCCTTGCTACAAACCCTTTTACTGGCGCCCACACCAATGCTGTGGGGTTTAATTCATAGTGGTATGGCGAAAGGCGAAGTACCGTTATATTTCATTTTGAATATATTTCGTCAACAACAAATTTCGTACAAAGGGGTTTATTCAACTTTACAATCACCAGTAGCTCCTTTTTCAGCATATCTTTATGAAATGGCTTCTTATTTACAGTAAGCTAATGAATGATGTAATTTTTTTCCAATCTCGTTTATTACAGTTTCTTTTCTTCCTGTATTCCTCTTTGGTGACCTGATAGGTACGCGTTTATCCTCATGCACAAGTCGGTATATTGTTGGCTCTCCGACTCTAGTCATTTTCGAACACATTTCAACTATTTTTGATACTCCGAATGTTGAATTTTGGTGGCGGAGAGCGTTGAACACATTGAGAATAATAATTTTATCACTTTTAGAAAGCGCAATTTTACTAATCCGTTTCTCAGCAACAAATTCAGAAACACTAGCCATTTTCAAGAACGAAGTTTTCCAACAACTGTCGGAAAGTAACTAAACATTTAAAATTTTTGAAACAGCGAGGCACAGGTAGGTAAACTACCTGCGCCTCTATCTACCCGATCTCGGGACCTCTGACAATAAACATAATTATATAATAATAATTGGACAACACTACTTATGGAATTCGGTGAAGACCACTGGGTTTTTTCAAGAATAAATTCACGCTAATAAACAAACCACAAATACTGTAGAAACCCCACATAATTTTACTTACGGTAGATTTTTATCGTTATTTTAACCATTTTTTTTTACATATTAATTAAAAGCCCATATACAGCATTGGACTGTCAAGTTCCTACGGATTCCACCTTTGTTGCAACTTTAATTACATAACTACACAATTGTAATGATTGATGTATAAAATTAGGAGACTCTTTACCAAATTATTTCTCTTATGTTAACCTACTTTATAATTCTCTTAGAGATACAAATTATGTTTCTCCTACCCTTCTCTTATTTTGTTAAAACTATAACTGGCCTTCAATTTGTTTGTATCTCATGTGTTAAAGTTTAATCTCTGAACCATGATTATAAATCGAAAGAAATCTCTTATTATTGGTGAATATAACCTTCTCTAAGTTTGAAACATACCCCCCCCCCCCTTCTTTTGATTAAATGTATTTGTGGTTTAGACAGACTTTTATTTTTACCATTTTTGTGTAAGTGTTATTGGAAATGTGCAATAATAGAGGACCCCCCTCCGTTCACTCATTACAAGCCAATCAATATCACCATATAAATGAGATACTATCGGAAACTATAATAATAATAATAATAAGTATTACATAAAATGTAGAAAAGCATTCTGAACTTTTAGTTTACTTACTTACTAGATTTCCCATCAGCATCTAAACAAAAACCATTCATAAAGTAAAATTTCAGAAAACCAGATATTTGTAAAGAACATCAAGATCTGAATCAAAATGTAATGTTACGCCAATGCTTGCTGCAATCCACGAGGATTGGTATTTGAACTGGAAATAAATTTCACCGGAAAAACCACTTTTCAATTTTGTTAAGTTGAACTTGGAGTATTTATCTTCTTTAAAAGCAAACCCTTGTATGGGAATACAAAAATATCGGGGAATCAACCTACCTTTTTCATCTTTTTAAGTTTTTTTATACCACTTGGGTTATGTCAATGTATAAAAACTAAAAAAGAAAGCCAGTTATTAGTTTATAACAAGTTTACTTGGGTTTAAATTTTTAATAGATCTTTCGTAACAAATTTCTTTGGGTTTGGTATCAGATATGACGGCACAGACTGAAAAATTTTCAATTTATATGCACATAACATCAAGAAATAAGTTTCGCATTCTCTGAAAAGATTCTGAATTGAAAAGTTAGATAGAAACGATTTAAGTTAAAAGTTCAAAAACAAGATACCACTTTTTAATGAAGAGGTAGTAAGTATTTTAATTTCTATAATAACCTAAATTTAGACTAGGTAAGTGCTGACATTTATTAATATTTATTAATTAATATTATTTAATTTGTTGTAAGTTGTTCAACCCCTCTCCTTACTATACTGGGTGAGTTTTTTATAGAATTACAAGGCAGTATCTCGCAAACGGTTCTAAATATTTTTATGCAATTTTGGTGAGGTAATAGGGATATGGAGGACATATTCAACCATATTTTTTTACAGTCACAAGGCATATGCATACAAGAAAATAACAGGTTGTGAAGAATGTATTTTCTGACGAAGCCACTTTCCACAGAAGAAAAAAAGAAACCAATTATATCCAAAAATCATGTTTGAGGAAATAAAAGAGAACTGAATAATTTCTTAAATCTACCATAAACACATTATAGCATTTTCACCGAACCTTTAGAAAATGATATGAACAAAAACAACTGAGTATCGTAAGTGACGGTTTTTTGACAAGTGACAGTTTTTTCAAATGCAATACCCCCTATTTTTTCATTGTACCAGTTAAAGAATTGTATCCTCTTTTTAAATATATAGTGGTTATTGGGGTTATTTTTTACCGTTTTGGAACGAAATTAAAACAACACAACATAATAATATATGTAAATAAAACAATGCAGTCTTCCTCCACAATTTAATTTTAAAGTCAATTTAAGTTCCCAATATGTTTCGAATGCTTAAGCATTCATCATCAGGGGATATTAACATCCAATTTAAAGGCGATGTATGTTGTCTCAAACTAATGAGTACAACTTATAATGTGGTACAGTAATATGTAAAAGTTGAAGACTTGGTATGAACTAGCTAGTTGTGTTGAAGTTAATGTAAAGATGAAAATTTAAGTGAAATGTGAGATTTTAATACAAAAGGAAGCATTTTAATGAGATAGTTAATTAACTTAAAGCATATGAAGGAAAAGTTTTATTTTGTATTAAATAATATTAAATTTGTTAAACTTAGGTGTTTACCTAAATTTAGAAATTAAAATTGGAAAATTAAAATAGAAATTTCAAATTATGTAATGTCTTTTATAAGCTGACATGCTGGTATGAAGATATACCCCATATTTTAAAATGTATTAGTAATTTAAACATTTTAATAAGTTATTTATAATTTAAGAGTTAATGGAAAATTTTTAAGTTATAAATAAATTAGATATAACCTGTGCTACAACACGACCGTAGTACTCGCCTGCAACGTGGAAGTTAATTAACTATCTCATTAAAATGCTTCCTTTTGTATTAAAATCTCACATTTCACTTAAATTTTCATCTTTACATTAACTTCAACACAACTAGCAAGTTCATACCAAGTCTTCAACTTTTACATATTAGTGTACCACATTATAAGTTGTACTCATTAGTTTGGGACAACATACATCGCTTTTAAACTGAATGTTAGTATCCCCTCTGATGATGAATGCTTAAGCATTCGAAACATGTTGGGAACTTAAATTGACTTTAAAATTAAACTGTGGAGGAAGACTGTATTGTTTTATTTACATTACATTGACTCCACTGTAAGTATGGACTCCTTTTTCAATAATATTATATATTATTTGAAGAAGTAGTCCATACTTGCAGTGGAGTGTAAGTAATGTAAATTAAAACAACACTTCTGTCTTCCTCCACAAATAATATATATTTTGAAAAATTTTAGAGATTGTCCCTACATGTTTCGACTATATATACAGTCATTCTCAGGGGAACTAAAAGGAATGTGTTAAAGTACAAAAATAACAGGTATCATAAAAGACTTACCTATATCGAGTGTAAATTGGGTTCTAATAGTTGTCTCAAATTAATGAGTACAACATTTAAGATAATCATATTAAGTGAAATTTGTTTAGTTGAAGACTAACTTGAGGTAACTCAGTTGTGGATATGTAAATCAGCACATTTTAGTTTATTTTAAATGTGTTAATAAAAGGAAGAAAATTTAATTATTTTTAATGAGTATGGTATAAAATAAATTTTAATGATTAATATATGAACATTTTTCGATATAACATGGTTTATGTGGAGAAACCAAAAAAGAAAGAAAAAATTTTTCCCTCCCTTTTTGAATTATTTTAAAAAACTATGAAATTTCATGTTTTGGTAAATAATAAAACTAAATATAGTAGGATAGGGGCTAAGCTCCTATGGGTTTAAATAAAACCACATTTTAGTATAAAGAATTATAAAAAAATTTTTTTTTAAGAGAAACAAAGTTTCGTGCTACTCACTACCACGTTTGACTTAAAAAGAATTTTAAGGAAAATGTGGTTAATGTATGAAACGAATAAAAGGTGGTTTGACATACGGCATAACAAGTATCAGACTGTAGAAATCCTAAAAATTGAAGTGTCGGTACAATCTGGAGGAACTCGATAATAGGTTTACAAAGTCTACAAGCTATAGTGTACCTGATAATTGAAAGTTGTAATTGTTAAACACATAAAGTACCTGCATATGGGAAAGATTGAGATATCTGTGAATGAATGCATAAATTAATTGTTTTCATAAATTAATAGTTTTTAACAATTTTAAAAAATTATTTTTTAAAAAGGGGAATTATAAAAGTTCATGGGAGGGCAGATACTACTGCACCAAAGCATATATTTAGAGTCAAGGTACACCACTGTACTTTACACTAGGTGGACATTTAAGCATTTAAATCGAAGCGGCGCCACCCCCTCCCCCCATTAGTGCTACAATACTCACTTGACATATTTTGAGAAAAAACGTTATTTTTACTGGAAAATGGTAATGTTATTTCCCTTTACCAAAAACTTCGTTTTAAAAACGTGCTCTTTTTTCAATACTTTTATTTTAATGTAATTTTTGTTCACGTTGTAATTTGTGTTACATTTTTACATTATTTTATGTAAATAAAAGTAACGTTACTTATAAAACATTTAATTTGCGTTATGTTTTATAACGTCGAAATAAGTAACCTATTTTTCACTTTATCTTAACATTTTTAAATTTCGCGCCTAAAACCCAGCGATCGGTGATTGTCACGTCTCTCTCTCTCATAGACGTTTGTTGTGTCGTTGTGTTGTGAGTGTATAGTGGAAGGAGCAGTTTTTGGTGAAAATTTTGGATAGCACCGAATCTCTTTTAAGTTTTGTGAGTTTTCGTTTATTGTAACCGTAAGTTGTTCTTAATTTTATGATTTAGTCTTTATGAAATAACTGTTGTTTATTCTTTATATATTTCACGAGTTCTTTTGTTCTTTACCACAAACGCTTGAAGGGCAAAATGGCGTCTCGTGAATTTTATTTTTATTACAAAAAAATGCTAAAAGGATCCCTTTAATGTAACAAAAATACCAGCCTTTTTGAAGTTAATTCCAAATATAAAACAAGATACGCCACTCTATTTTTTCTTTTAATTAAATAGTTCTCTAGATTCTACACTTTAACCTCTACAAAAAATGATTATTGTAGTTCTTTATTACTATTGTGGACCCTTGAAAATGTTTCCTATGTAATATAATTTATCGTGTAATTAGGTTGTTGGAACAATATTTAAAAAAGGTTTCGTTTTTAATTTAGAAATAGTGCAAGGTCAGTTTGGAGGAACTACTGAGTACTCTATGGAAAAAATAATAATGGACCACTTCAGGTATGCCGCGAACCGTTGAAGAAACAAATAAATGAAAACTTATACCTACTGTTTAGCTACTAGATTTTAAATTAAAATAAGTTAAAATTCGTAAATTGTATACGGTAACCTAAGGCAACCTGAAAAATTTTTTATTTATAAGTACCCAAATAATAATGTATAAAATAATACACTACTTTCCTGAGGAAAAATTTAGTTTTATAAGTTAAAAATATGTTACAAAAACGCTGAATTGTACCATAATATAATACGTTATAAAAACGTTAAAATTAGTAACGTTATTTTTACCAACGTCAGAACACCGTAACATTAAGCGTGTTTTACACATTGAAAACACGTTTACTCTTATTCTAACGTTCTTCAGTCTGACGTAAAATTATACATGAAATTCACGTTTTCTTGCCAAGTGGGATTGGTATTTGCTTCATTTATATATCATCACTCTTTCCATCCCATTATATATCACTCAATATTGACAATTAATTGTTAATTATATCATACCTACCTCAGTCTGCCCAATATTCATTCTAGTTTCTTGGATTCAATCCATGTCATATTATACTGTTTTTTCCTAATAATGTTATTATAATCTTCGATTTAAATGCTTAAATGTCCACCTAGTGTAAAGTGCAGTGAACCTTGACTCTAAATACATGCTTCGGTGCAGTAGTATCTGCCCTCCCATGAACTTTTGTAACTCCCTTTTTTAAAAAATAATTTTTTAAAATTGTTAAAAACTATTAATTTATGAAAACTATTAATTCATGCATTCATTCACAGATGTCTCAATCTTTCCCATATTCAGGTACTTTATGTGTTTACCAATTACAACTTTTAACCATCAGGTACACTATAGCTTGTAGACTTTGTAAACCTATTATAGAGTTCCTCCAGATTGTACCGACACTTCAATTTTTAGGATTTCTACAGTCT
This sequence comes from Polydrusus tereticollis, assembly GCA_963920685.1. NCBI lineage: Eukaryota > Metazoa > Arthropoda > Insecta > Coleoptera > Curculionidae > Polydrusus > Polydrusus tereticollis. Next base: position 44,462,746 of record OY987332.1, on the reverse strand, counting down.
GATACTTGTTATGCCATATGTCAAACCACCTTTCATTCGTTACATACATTAACCACACTTTCTTTAAAATTCTTTTTAAGTCAAACGTGGTAGTGATTAGCACGAACTTTGTTTCTCTTAAAAAAATTTTTTTTCCTAATTCCTTATACTAAAAGGTGGTTTTATTTAAACCCATAGGAGCTTAGCCCCTATCCTACTATATTTAGTTTTATTATTTACAAAAACATGAAATTTCATAGTTTTTTAAAATAATTCAAAAAGGAAGGGAAAATTTTTTTCTTTATTTTTTGGTTTCTCCACATAAACCATGTTATATCGAAAAATGTTCATATATTAATCATTAAAATTTATTTCATACCATACTCATTAAAAATAATTAAATTCTCTTACTTTTATTAACAAATTTAAAATAAACTAAAATGTGCTGATTTACATATCCACAACTCTGAGTTACCTCAAGTTAGTCTTCAACTAAACAAATTTCACTTGCTATGATTATCTTAAATGTTGTACTTATTAATTTGAGACAACTATTAGAACCCAACTTACACTCGATATAGGTAAGTCTCTTTATGGGACCTGTTATTTTTGTACTTTCACACATTCCTTTTAGTTCCCCTGAGGATGACTGTATATATAGTCGAAACATGTAGGGGCAATCGCTAAAAAGACAGAAGTGTTGTTTTAATTTACATATATATTATTTTTATAATTTAATTGCTCAAAATGGCCACTGTTCATTAAAATGCAGGATTGGTAACCCTCTTTTAGTTTTTCAATTGCATTAGCAATCATATCGAAGTTAAGAAAGTCAATTTCAACTTGGATTTGTTCCTGCAAGTCGGCAACACTATTTGGTCTGGATGCAGATACCTTGTCTTTGAGGTAGACCCAAAGAAATGTGTCTAATGGCGTTAAGTATTGGGAGGCCATGCAATCGTCCCTCCACGACCAATCCAAATGTCATAATTCTCATTAAGGTAATCTCTAACTGGAAGAACACTGTGACATGGAGCACCATCTTGCTTTCAGTGGAGCAACCAAGGGAGGGGCCACCGGGCTGCAATCCCCTCCCGAGCGAGCGTAGCTCGGGTCGTCTAACTATCTGTTGACAAGAAAAATAAACTCATCAGTACCTAAAATAAGTAAAATTACACAAAAATTGAAAGGAGTCTGGCTGTTTTTGTGATTTTCTGTTGTGTTTTTTATTTTTCTTACTTGAAAACCAAGCATCATCATTGAAAAAAAGGCGTGGCACCCAAAAATTTTTCGCCTGCGCCGCTCTTTTCTTTCCAGAACGCCCCCCCTCGCCCAACTTATTTTCTGGTTGCGCCACTGCTTGCTGTCATATAAAATTCCTTGCGGCGTTTAGATGAAAAGTTTCAAGAATATCCTCTATTTCATGCGCAAGCATTTCACGATATCTAACAAATCTCCATTTAAAGATCCATCAATGAAAATTGAACCGATGATTCTGTTTTGCAATATGCCGTGCGGCACCACACATTTCCTCAGAATGTATCACTTCAACTGTAAGATGCGCATTCTGCGATGCCAGAAGCTTGTGTTTTTTGGATTTGGAGCTGAAGCCGTATTAAAAAAGATTCATCGCTCCATATAATGTTCTCAAACAAATTGGCGTTATTGTTGAGGATGTTAGTCATGTGATGCAAAACTCCAAACGTCTTTGGTTCTGTTCTTCGGTTAATTTTTGAACTTTTCTGAATTTAAAGTCGTAGAATTTATGCCGTTTCAGAATTTTAAAAACTACTGTGCAACATTTGCCAAGATATCTTGCACAGTCCCTTATTGAATTTTGTGGATTTTCAGAAAACAAATTAAGCTTCTAAATGATACGAAGCGAATATAAAAACAAATTAAAATTACCTTGAAAATATAAAAGAACAGCAAGTTCTTCATCCTCAAGTATCCGACAATGACTTTTCTTTCTTTGTACTGTTTTTTTGCTCAGAAAGTTGACGAAACACATTTCGGAAAGTGTTTTCGCTAGGAATTACTAAATGTGGATGTCGCCTTCTGAATTCGCGTTGCGCTTCTCGCTTGTTGTGTCCACATTTGATATTTATTTTAAGAATTTCGAACTTTTGCTCTTCAGAGTATTCCATTTAGATTCTGATTCTGACAACGTTTATTAAGATTTGTCAAGAAGACAGAAGTTGCCAAGAGCAATTTAGTCAAGGTGACAGCTATTACTATGAGTAACATCAGCCATTTACAAAACTTTAATGAGGATAATGATAATTCTATTATATTTTCGTATAATTCCAAAACGGTAAAAAATAACCCCAACAACCATTATATATTTAAAAGAAAATTAAATTCTTTAACTGATACAATGAAAAAATAGGGGTATTCCATTTGAAAAAACTGTCACTTCCGATACTCAGTTGTTTTGTGTTAATTTAATTTTCCGAATGTTCGGTGAAAATGCTTTAACTTTGCTAATTTAACCACTTCTCTAAAACCAATAATAATGGATATATCTATTGGGCAAAAAATACGCGACCCCCCTGTACAGGGTTATCCAACCAAGACTGGACAAGGCGATTTTTTGACTTTTCCTGTACTTTTATAAAAAAACTGAAATAGCCATCTTAAGTCATTTTCTCCCGCGAATTCGAATATCTTCAGCAAAAAACAATTGAACATCAAACAAAAGTACTAGGGGGTCACTTTGATATTTTTTTAAATGGGATGCCGTATTTTTAATGAGCTTATCCGATTTCTCATATAAATTTTGATCTAAAATGTTGGATTTTTAATTCAAAAACGCCTTTTTTCTTCAGTTTTAAATTCGGAAAATGTTCGTCTACCGTAAGATTAATACCTGATAGATGGATACCCGTTTCACCTGTTCACCCTTTAACCTGCTTTAAAGCGTCCGTCAGTTAGACAAAATAATCAACTTTCAAATTTCTATATATTTTTCACGATATAATTACAAATTTAGTAGTTTTTGCAAATCTATTATTGCTTACGTATAAAAAAAGTATGACATATTAGAAAAAACTATAAACTAAAGTGAATAACTTTAATCTCAATAATATTATTGTTCTATGTGTCCTCCATTATTTTCAAAACATGACCGATGCCCCTTTTCAATCTCTCCAAAGAATCTCTTACAATATTTTGGTCCTGGTTAAGTCTATTAATTTCATTTATAATTTTTTGCTGAATGTCCTCCAGACTTCTGTTGGGTCGTTGATAAACTACATTTTTTAAATGACCCCATAAAAATGTATCCATTGGCGTGATATCGGGGCTATTTGGTGGCCAATGAATTGTTCCGTTACGGCCAATCCACTGATTGTAACGCTCGTTTAGGTATGTTACCACTTCTCGAACTGCATGAGGCGGAGCACCATCCTGCTGCCAAATGATATTGTTGTAGGCTTGCAATGGCAACCTTTCCAAGAAATCCTCGATATCGTTATGAAGAAAATGGAGGTATCTTTGGCCTGTTAAAGAGCCACGATAAAATAGTGGTCCAATAATTCGATTTTCTAACATCCCACACCAAACATTAAGTGAGCTCCAACCTTGAAACTTTATCATTTCATATCTATGAGGGTTAACTGCTGCCCAGTATCTTGTATTTTTCCGATTGTATACCCCCGATGTTGTAAATGACGCTTCGTCACTCCATAGAATTTTATTATATAAATTATAATCTTCGTCTTGCTCTCTCATCAGCATTGAAGCAACAAATCGAAATCGCAGTTCTTTTTGAAGCTGTGTTAAGTATTGAACGGGAAGGATGCAATATGGTTTTAGACCACATTTTTTTAAAGTTCTGTGAACTGTTCCATAGCTTACTCTCCGGAGCCCTGGACCATACCTTACTTCTCGTACCGCTTGCGGAATAGAACTCTTCCGATTTATAGTAAAATATTGAACAATAGCTCGATCCCTTATATTCCGTATTTTCATCTTTCTCGGCTTATCTTTCAATGTCTTACTTTCTTCAAATAGGGTCTTAATTCTGAGAATTGTATCCACTGAAATGTGTCTCTGGAAACTCTCAAAAAATGTATTTGTCGAGCATTCTCTCCACTTTTGTAATATAATTTTATTACATTTAGCCGTTCTTCTAAAGAATATTTCATTATTTGTAATTAATTCGTGAAAAATATATAGAAATTTGAAACTTGATTATTTTGTCTAACTGACGGACGCTTTAAAGCAGGTTAAAGGGTGAACAGGTGAAACGGGTATCCATCTATCAGGTATTAATCTTACGGTAGACGAACATTTTCCGAATTTAAAACTGAAGAATTAAAAATCCAACATTTTAGATCAAAATTTATATGAGAAATCGGATAAGCTCATTACAAATACGGCATCCCATTTAAAAAAATATCAAAGTGACCCCTAGTACTTTTGTTTGATGTTCAATTGTTTTTTGCTGAAGATATTCGAATTCGCGGGAGAAAATGACTTAAGATGGCTATTTCAGTTTTTTTATAAAAGTACAGGAAAAGTCAAAAAATCGCCTTGTCTAGTCTTGGTTGGATAACCCTGTACATGGACATATAGTGTTTTTCAAATAAACTGTTTTAAAACACGGTTTTAAATATTTATTATAGAAAATAAAAGGCTCGTGCTACTGATTTCTGATATGTATTTGAAAGTCGTAACTACATAGAATGATAAAAAAAAATCAGACTTCTACAACTTCTACTTCGGCAGAGACAACAGGCCAGGAAAATATTTCTTCGGAAAACATACAGATGTCTGGAGTATCTTATGATTCCATTGGCAAGTGTGGTTTAAACTTTTCAAAGTTGTTAAGATTTTTCTTCTTAATGGGAACTTTAGTGTCAGGGTCAGCAGGTTTCGGTATTATTTTAGTAAGTTTTATGCAGGGTGTTTCAGAAGTACTGTTCGTAACTTAAGGGGCGATTGCTTATGATATTCTAAGAGAAAAAGTCCATATGAACATGTGTCCCGGGTTTTTGATATACATGATGTTAAAGTTTCTTAAAATAAATCGTTTTTTCTAATTTTTCTAAATAACTTCTTCCGGATTTTATTGAAATTTGGCACCGTCGTCCATAATGATAAGGTCATTTTCAACATTTGCTTTGATTAACTGTTATATTTCTTTTTGTATCATTATTTAAAAAAATATTTTTGTTTTTAATTTAAATGTTTTAATTTACTTTGAAATACATAGGTATTTTTTTGTATAAAGTGGTTTCTATTACTTCTCTCGAAAAACAATTGAGAAAACAAAAAAGTTTTATTATTAGTTGGTAAATCCGAAAAAAACATCAAAGTTAGTGGCGTACATTTCTTTGTCAATAATACTCGTTAAGGTGCTCCCAGAGATGCCACTGGACTTAATAAATTTAATCCAGTTAGGACTAATTAAGCTCCTTATCACTATGAATAACGGTACCAAATTTCAATAAAATCCGGATAAGGATATTAAAAAAAATTATAAAAAAGAGTATTTTATAAACTTTAACACCCTGTATAACACAGACGGGGCAACTCCGGACACATGCCCATATGAACTATTTTTCTTAGAATATCATAAGGAATCGCCCGCTTAAGTTACGTGCCATACTTCTGAAACACCCTGTACATTGTACATCATCAAATATGTTATTTATTTTAAGTTGGACATTGATCCTTTACTTCTTTTGTTCTTGGTGTCGCTTGTTTATCTTTTATGCTTAGTTTGATTGAGATTTCTTCCTCCTTGGCCTTGACTCTTTTCTTTTACCTATTGTTCTATGTTTCTTGTTTCTTTTCACTTGTTTCCATTATTTGAATGTTTATTATTCTGCTGATTTCGATTCTCTCTTTTGAAAACCGACTGATGAAATTATTGTCACAACCGTGTTTTCCATCAACCTGACAAACAATAAGCTATGTTTTTTCAACTGCTCTTTCAAAGTAGCCTCTATATTTTTTACGATAATTCTGCCTAGAGGTGAGTGGGCAATCTTTTGGAATACGGTACTCTTTAATTGTGCCCATTGAGCAGTACCCGCGGTCCCTCAAATAGGTATGCAAGCACTTCAGCACCACAAAATAAATTGTCCATAAAAAGTTCGAATGTAGATATTTTTTGGTAGGACTTTCATCAGGCAATAGAGCCATATTACTGCTTTCTAAATAACTTGTCGCAGTCTGTATTTAGTTTTGGGCTTTTGCCTTGGTTCAATTCAAATTTAATCAGGTAACCGTCTCTTTTGTTAAGGCTCCAAACGTTATATCCAAATCTAGTGGTTTTTCCTGGAATAAACTGTTTGTAGCTATGCATGCTATTATATTTAACCATACTTTAATCATACGCTAGGTATTATTCGGGGACAAAATTTTCAATACAGCGTTCCTTGAGCAAATCCATTATTGAACGTATCAGATTGATATCATCGTGAAAAACCATGCTCTCTGCCTCAACTATTGAGAGACCCCTCCAAACCAATTTCAAAATTTGAAATTAAGATCATTAGAAATAATGTTCACATCCGCCTAAAGTATAAAGTTAGATTTCGTCACACGTTAGAAGAAGGGGATGAATCCCGAAGGTTAATTGGACTTTTGCCTAACTTTAGGTGAGAAGATTCTAGAAGAAGAATTTCCATAAAAATATTATTTTTTCAGACCAATCGACTTTTACCACTAACGGTGTACCTTCATCACAGAATTGCCGATATTGATCTAAAGATAATCCAAATTATGTAATAAATTCTAGGCGGCAGTATTTTAAAAAGGTTAATGTTTGGTGTGCCATTTCCTATCATTGTGGTGTAATTGAGCCATATTTTATTGAGGGAAGACTTAATCAACTTACTTATTTAAATATCCTAAATCAGTTTCTTGACGAACTACCGTACGAACCAAGATATTTTTCATATTTTCAACACCGACGGCTGCCCTGCCCACTCGACATTTCAGGTATGTGAATGGCTCAATGAGCATTTTCAAGAAAGATGGATAGCCAATGCTGGTCCCATTTTGTAGCCGCCCAAATCTCCGGATCTAACACTAATGGATTTTTATTTTTGGGGTCGAATAAAACAAATTGTAAATTTGAATAGGCTTCCAAATGACGTAGAAGTTTTGAAAAATCGCATTACAGATGCAATAAACTCTATTCCCCTGGAGGAGATAAGAGCAGCTTTCACTGCGTTTCGGGAAAACATTGAGGAATGTGCGATGTGCGAATAAAGACGGCGAACTTATTGAATAAATAAATCTTTCAGTTGATGTCAGTATTGAAATAAATTAATTTTTTGATGTATCTTATAAACCGATCGTGTTTAGTTTATTATTTTGAACCACTTTTCTTAACGAAATTTTTTAATATCTTCAATAGGGAGGTGCGTGCAATAAAAATAATGCAAAACATCAAAGTAGGCATAGGATTTTAAAATTTTGTATTCTTACTCATTTGTTATTTCCGAACATCTTTTCTTAATAAAATTTTTTCGTATCTCCTAGAAATCAAGCACTTTACTGGTGGGAAAAAAAGTTTATTGAAAATTTTCAAAGCACACTTGATTTTTCGAAATTAAAATTATACCACAAATTAGTTGCTATCCAAGCAGGGCTGAACCCCAGAAGATAAGGTTTCAACTCAAAAAATGTCAGCCTTTTTCACCTATCGTTGCGTCTATCCGGGGACACACTGTATATTAATGATAATATAATATTCCTTCTTTCTTCGACATTGAAAATTGCTTAGTTCAAAGTACATTTGCAAACTAGCTTTCGAAGAGAGTTACTGACTATCAATTAAATACTGATATAAAAGGACACTTTTAATAATTAAAACTTAAAGAATTTTTAAAAAAAGATCTGACAACTCGGATTATGATGCCGGTCCCTTTGAAGCCCGGTCGGAGCTTTTTTATGTCGTCAAACTGACTTTGGAAAAAGTATACCACAAAGTTAAACTATTTAACACTTGGAATCCTATAACGCCCGAGTGAAAAAAAAAACGCACTGTATTTTCTTTTCGTTGTAGAACAAACAACAGAAGGAAAAGTTTAAAGACGGGCCATAAAAAAATCAAAGCTTTGCTCAAATGATCAGGAAACTTTTCCGCTCTTGTAGTTTCCGGCTGTCTGCAACGTGCACCAACTTTTATGTCTGCCTAATCGAACGTAAAGTGGAAAAGTTTCAAGTTTATTAAACAAATAACAGAGTATAGAAAACCTAAACGAATTGAGAGTTGGATGTATGTACGCTATCTGCAATTGGCATGGAGCTGTGGGTTCAATTATTATTTTTTTTTTGCAAGGTGAATTAAGCCTATAGACGACGTTTTTTTAAATTGCCTGCTATGGCGAGCACAACGTTGTTGAGACTGACCAAAATTAATGAGGTTTTTTGGGCAGATTTTTCTTCGAATGCCTAACATTTGACTCTGACTGACGATTGTAAAAAATGTATATGTGCAAACACTTTTAAGCCAAAAGGCAATAAAAGTCATTAATTCGCTTTAAGGTCACTACCGGTAAGTTGTCAATAAATTAGGATTAGGAAGTGTGTAGTCTTAATCACCGGCTCCGATCATAATCTATGGTGCATGGTCTTGGTTTAGGCTTAGATTAGATTAGATGTAAATAGACAATGGAATAGTAAGGGCCCCTTAGTGGGGCACATCGTTAAGGCTGCCATTGTACACGGACATATTTTTAAGAGTCTCACCCGATTGGCGATTTTGCTGCTGACTATAATCAAAAATAAATTAGACTTTTCTCGATGATTTTCTGCAAGGAAGTCAAACTTAACGTCAAAATAGGGTAAATAATATTTTTTATCTACTTTCATTTAGTAATATGAATTTTACAGTTCTGTAAATCGTTTTGTAAGGGCATCTATTACAGCACTAGTGCTGTAATAGATGCCATTACAGCACTAGTGCTGTAATAGATGCCCTTACAAAACGATTTTTAATAGCAGGTGCATTTTTATTTTAAAAAATGCCTTTTGCCAAATATTTTTATTCATAGATGAAAGTAGATAAAATTTTGTACAATATTCTTGTTGTAAATTCATATAACTACACTCGATGTTTGATTAAACTCGGCTGACGCCTCGTTTAACAACTTTAACATCTCGTGTTGTAATATGAATCTTTACAACACTTATATCGTAAATAACTATTAATATTTATAACCTAATAAATCATAATTCCGTAACCAGTGAAGTAAATCAATTTTTTTTGTGCACATACGTAGTTTTCTACGTAGATTCGAAATTAATAAACAAAAGTACATAATCTCATTTAAAATTTCAAAGTTACCCCACACCCCTCAAAATGGGGACAGGGAGTATATGATAAAAATATGTTTAAATATGTCCCCCCATCTAATTTAAACCGTTTGCGAGATATCGCCTTGTAACACTTTAAAAAACTCACCCTGTATATAGGTTCGCAATTTTTAATTTTTTTAAATGGCAACCCTCATTAATAATAATTACACGGGTTAACTGCATTTCGCGATCCGATTTCAAAAACATATAGTTGTTGATATTTATTTTCGACCATTACGGAAATACGGGGGTTCCTCAATTGCATTCATCGATTATACAGTGAGCTCAAAAAGGTTGGAATAAATTCGTTTAAAATTCAGGTGATTATTTTCTGGAAAAACGCTTGGACATGTCGATTATTATTTTTAATTGCGAATTTTTTGACATCAGAAATGTGTATACAGGTTGTCTCAAGAAGAACATATGCCGTCAACATTAATTTTTTTAAATAGAACACCCTGTATATTATATTATTTTTAAATTCTACGATACATTCCAAACACTTTTTGTATAACATGCCATATCTCCAAAATAAACAGTTTTCGATATATTGACATTTTTTCTGGTACGAAAACAACAATTAGAAATGAACTCTTTACATTTATTTAGTCTATAATATTTACATAGACTATATTAAATTTTATTTTATTAAATGTTGAAATTGACCGCCACCAACTTCCTGGCAATATGCAAGTCGATCTTTGAATTCTTCCAAAACGTTATGGATTACCTGGGGCTCTATTAATCTAACCTCATGCCTTATTCGAACTTTAAGTTCATCAATATTGTTAGGTCTGTTAAAGTATACTTTAGATTTTAAATAGACCCACAGAAAAAGATCTAGCGGGGTCAAATCTGGTGACCTTGCCTATTGGCCCCGTCGACCAATCCACTTGCCAGGAAAGACTGTATCCAAGTACTCACGCACCGGGCATGTGTAATGGGCTGGTGCTCCGTCTTGCTGGTACCATAAGTTATTGTTGGGAATGTCTGGCTCATCTGAATTAGGATAGAGTACAGCAAGTGCCGGTATTAACTCAAATTCTAAAATTTCTAGATACAGTTCGCCATTTAACGTACCATCAAAAAAGAAGGGACCTAAAATCCGGTTATCAACAACTTCAGCCCAAACATTCACTTTTTGCGGGTATTGTGTGTGGGACTTCATGATCCAGTGCTGATTTCCCTTAGCCCAAAATTGACAGTTTTGGCGATTCACATGCCCATTTAGAGTAAACGTTGCTTCATCAGAGAACACAATTATTTTTAAAATTTGAGGATCTTCAATGTATCTATTCATCATTATTTCGCAAAATTCTGTTCTTCTATCCGGGTCATCTTCATTAAGTTCATGAACCAACTGTACCCTATAGGGATGCCATTTATTTTTGTGTAAATAATTCAATACGGTTGCTTGACAAATATTATTTTCCGTGGCAATACCGCAAGTAACACTATGGTGGTTTTCTTGGACAGCTAAGAGGACATTTAACTGCACATCTTCTGAAATCCTAGGTCGACGTTGAATATAATAATTGTCTCTAACATGCCCCAAATCCCTATATTTTTTTACAATTTTACTAACAACAGATTGAGATATTGGTGCTCGGTTTGGGGATTTATTGTTAAATAACTCACAGACTTCTATTTGGGTTCGCATCCTATCTCCATAGCCAAGCATCATTAGTACCCCTATCCTATCTTTTTCACTTAACCGCGCCATTTTTACAGAATTACTTGAAGTTAGATAGATCTACACAATTTGATGAATTTTTGACAAGAAGTAAATGTCTGTGTCAAAATAAATTAATTCAGGTAACAGGTTACAATGATAATAAAGAAATGCGCAATTAAAACTAAAAATCCACGGATCTCAGCATTTTTTCAGAAAAATATTAAAATGTCAATATATCGAAAATCGTTGATTTTGGAGATATGGTATGTTATACAAAAAGTGTTTGGAATGTATCGTAGAATTCAAAAATAATATAATATACAGGGTGTTCTATTTAAAAAACTTAATGTTGACGGTATATGTTCTTCTTGAGACAACAAGTATACACATTTCTTATGTCAAAAAATTTGCAATTAAAAATAATAATGTCCAAGCGTTTTTCCAGAAAATAATCACCTGAATTTTAAACGAATTTATTTCAACCTTTTTGAGCTCACTGTATATTTGTAGTGTCTCACCTCTCCAATAAATAAAACTTTTAAGCTAAAACGCGCAATTTTTCTCAAAGCAACATAATTTCCCGTGGTCGAGCTTTTTACGCTATAATCAAATACGACAGATGTCAAAAAATGACAGATACGACGCCATTTTAATTTTTTTTAAATAGTAACCTGCATCCATAACCACACGAGTGAACTGCATTTCGCGATCCGATTTTAAAAATATATAGTTGTTGATATTTATTTTCAGCCGTTTCGGAGATACGGGGGTTCCTAAATATAATAATATTATTACATTATTACATATTATGTAACTTGAAGGTAATTTGTAATATGTAATCTACGACCTAAATCAAGACAACTTTTCTAACATGTCAACTGTACAAGCGATGTTAGCCTTTGAGGTTAATCAGAAAGTTATGAAGTAGCTCGATTTTTAATCACAAAAGGTCTCACACACACACACGCGGAATGGTGAGCCCATCTGGCGGAAATCCTTGTGGCCCTGAGCTTGTTTTGCTCAGAGTCTCAATGACTCCTTCCAGACTTCCTTCCACGCCCCGCTGCGGTCCAATTCCGCAGGGTCTCACCAAAAAAGTACTAAAGGTACTTTTACTCTGGAATCTAAGAGAGGGGTGGATTATTGGTTTTGGGAGGTGTATCGGGGGAGGGCTTTGGTGGGTGGGTGGTGCTGCTTGGCGCACCTAGAGAAGTTGGTGACGGGGACGTTTATGACGATACGGGGCATCGATGTCATAGTTGGAAGCTTGTCTGATAAGGGGGTTTGGGTGTTCGGGGGCCGAAGTTAGAATCTTCGTGTTTGACTCGTGGAGAAACTGGGAAAGGGGTGTGTGTTTGATGTCGCGGTGTAGGTCTACGTTACGGATGAACCATGGGATATTCATAGCGGTGCGAATGTAACGATTTTCAAGGACTTGGAGGCGGTTGATGTGGGAGGGGGCTGCGTGACCCCACGCCACTGAACCGTATGTGAGGGCGGGTCTGATGATGGCTTTGATGAGGTGGATTTTGTTTTTGTGGCTTAGGGTGCTGTGGCGGTTGAGGAGGGAGTATAGAAGAGAGTATGTCATTCTGGCTTTATTGAGGTTGCCTTGGATTTGAGGCTGCCAGCGGAGAGTTTTGTCTAGGGTGATACCGAGATATTTCACTGAGTCTGACCAGGGAACATCGCGGCCATCACAAAAGGTCTATAACTTTGGGAACAATTTATATGGTAAGATTATCCGAAATATTACTTGTTTCTAAAACTACATGGTCAGTAAATTATTTGGACTTTTTTTAGGCAATAATTAGGTAATGTTTACCTAGCGTAATAGCCAAAAAATTCCTTAATTATGATTACATATATTAAGTAACAATTAAGTAAACTATGACTTAATCATGTTCCTTATTAGGATTAGATATTGTTAATGTCTGAAAGAGGTAATTTATTTGTAATTTTTAATAGGTAAATTATAATAAAAGTAGATTTCCCTATAACAAATTATTTAAGTTGTAGATATCCAAATTTTGACTTAGATTTTAGAGTTCGAATCTTTTGTGACTTTTAAGAAAAGATTTAAGGCAAGAATAAGCAAATATTTGCCAATTTAGGATTATTTTCTTTCCGTTCTGGTCTACATTACTTGATATGTTTGTTGGAAAGCCTCTGATTGCTCTTTCTTTCCTTTCCCTATAATTTCAACTCTACTTTGAGAATGGACTATTTCTTTAAATTAAATAAATAAATAATTAGTTTTGCGCGCGGGACCAGGTGGCTAAAGGCAGCCCTGGTTAGAAGAGTATTGTTGTAGCATACTTTTGAAATTAAGATATTATATCTTTAATTTCATTATATTTATTGCTATTATGTTGTTTGTTTTGATCTTGTTTTTGTTGTTTGACTAAATCACAAATACATCTCGAGATATACTAAGACCGGCCCTGATAAATAACCACGTGTAACCTAAATTGCCGTGAAATCAAAAGTTTCTAAATAATCGCAAGGTCTTGCCGGTAGACTATAAGTTTTAAGTTTAAGAGTGACAGTATGGTTTCTCCCTCCATATCTCGCTGTTTGGCGTTTTAATTAAGTTTTTTAATTACATGACGTGAATTTAAATTTGCTTTATGAAATACCAGTTTAATTTCTGCTTTCAACAGCTTCGTTACCAGATTGGTTTGTTTGAATTCTTATTAAGCAAAAATTAAAGTAATGATCATAAACGTGCATGCATAGGGTGCCCCAAATAAAGTAGGATATTATAAGTGTCTCAAGAACTAAATGAGATTTTATGTTGAAAATTTGACTGACTATAAGAAATGGTTTGTTACATTTTTATAGTATATTTTGGATGATATAGTGTTTCAACATAGAAGAACACAAAAATAGTTACAATAAGAAACATACAAACTCTCATTACGCCTTGAACTTAAACACCGATCAACATATTTTTGGGCCCACTCGAATTCCGCCGCGACCTTTACAGGTATGCTTTTTCCAAAGTCAGTTTGACAACATTAAAAAGCTTCGACCGGGCATGAAAAGAACCGGCATCATAATCCGGGTTATCAGATCCTTTTTTAACAATTCTTTAATTATTTATTATTGAATGTGTTGTTTTATATCAGTATTTAATTCATAGCTTAATTATTTACAAACCCTTATGTTCCTCTTATACTTACGAATACTTTGTAGAACTGGCAACACCCTGGCAACAGACCGTCGAGGCCCACCGCCAATTTAAAGTGCGAACTATTTTTTTCCGAGTGGGAAAATTAATATAACAGCATATTAATACAAATTTATGTGCTGTATGCAAGAACAGCAAATGATTAAAGCTTTAAAATCAGTTGATTTTTGAGGTATGCGACATTGAGAATCGGACAGCGGCGTGACTGGTTGAGACGATTTACTGTAATTTACTTATTTCATTTTCTACTACGAGTATAACTGTGTGGTTTTAGACAAGTTTGTTTTTACTTGGTATCTATGGCGACAATTTGAAACATAAAGCGAAATAAGTCTCGAATAAGAAACAAAGATTTACATGTTCAATGTCAACGCATTATTTTAAATATGTACGCGTGTTTAAAAAAATAAAATCCGGGATAAACTAAAAATGGTTTTGTACAAGAATGTACTTGCAATGAATTAACACAACTTGGATTTTATAAGAATTTATAATGTTATTAATTTGGGGACTGTAACCGGTCATTTCATAAAGCGCAAATTACAAGGAATTTCATTGTGCGAACTATTTATAACTTTTACGAGGATAATATAGTGTCATCTTTAGACACATTGCGTGGTATTTTGTTAAAATGTGACTTTAAACAAAAAAAAACAGATAATCTAATGGTTATAATGGAATCCTCGCGTATCATTGAACTACGACAGGACTATTTGCGCAAAATAAAGGAGTACAATAAATCCGATAAAAGTATAATTTATTTAGAGGAAACTTGGTTTGATACTCATGATATTGTTAAGTATGGTTGGCTAGACGGTACAAATTGTACTTTTGTTATACCGTGTTCAAGAGAAAAACGCGTTATCATGCCAGAAGTAAAGATGTCTTTGTACCTAATGTGTTGCTCTTGTCAGAAAAGAATATCATTCAATAATAAATCTCCAACTTTAAGCTCAGTTATCCTTGATAATATTCAGCAGGCAATAACGAAATGAGTAGCGATGTATGGAAATATTGCGTAGCTCATGTCATTAAAACAGAAAATGGATATCCTGTTTCACCACTTATGGTGTCAGTAGTAATCCAACCTGGAAACGATTCTACTTCTGAAAGTTCTGACAATTTCAGTCACTAAATTGTTTATGAATTTTAAATTAACTATGTTCGTTCAACACGTACCTTAAAAACTTGTTATATTATAGAACATTTACTGTGATTCTGCTGATGCGATCAATTTGTCGTTAAAATACATACAGTGAATTGTAACTACTAGTTGTATATTCCAACCAACACAGTACCTGCCCCTATCCATTCTAGGTAAGCAAGACTCATACCTCCTCCTCCTGGCTGGACAAAGACAATTTTTTTAAGTTATTTTCGGCAAAGTGAGCATTTTCTTTACCGAAAGACCAGTTTAAAAATGTTAAATGCATGTGTTCTTTGCAAGTCACGGGTACAAACATGTATAAGCTGTAATATACAGGGTGTTTTCTAACCTCTCTAAAAAAATGAAGGAGGTGAATCCCCACCTTATTTCAAGACGAAAACGTATATTTTTTTTCTCATTTTATTAATGAATGCCAAACGATATTCTAATGATATTTGTTAAACATAAGGGATTAGAGCACTTTACTTTGGGTCAATTTTAAATTTTATAATTAGTTTATTGGCGGGGATTTGGGTAAAAGAGTACCTTAATTTTTTAGTTATTTTTCGTATTTTTATCATTATGTTGCGTCAAATGATACGAGTAGGCTTTGCTTCGGTACATGGCAACCACATTTGTTTTCTCCGTAGCATTTGTCTCCTGTTTAGCATCTTTTAAATAATATCCCTTTGAATTGTTTTTGAATTTATTTGTACTACATTACATACTTTTTATAATGGCTGAGTTTACCAATCAAGAAATGGCTCAAATTTATTTTATGTACGGTTTGGCAAATGGAAATGCGCTAGAGGCGTGACGTTTATATGCAGAACATTTTTCTAATAGACGAGTACCGTGTTCGGAAACATTTACAAGATTGCACCTCAGGTAAGAGGAAACAGGTAGCTTTGCAAAAAGCAAAATAGGCAGCCGACCACTTACAGTTAGAACCGTACAACTTGAGGAAGAGGTCTTAAACATGGTGGAAGAATCTCCAGGCACTAGTACGAGGAAAATCGGTAACGAGTTGAATGTGAGTTACAAAACAGTATGGAGTATCTTTAAGGACTATTTACTTTATCCTTATCACGTACAAAGAGTGCAAGCTTTGTTGCCTAGAGACTTTCCAGCTCGAGTTAATTTTTGTATCTGGTTTCAAGAAAATCCTTTAAGGGTCCCACATTTTTCGGCAAGATAACTGTTTACAGATGAAGCGAATTTTTCCAGACAAGGCATCATAAGTTTTCACAGCAACCATATTTGGGCGGAAGAAAATCCTCATGCTATCATCGAAGGACATCACCAGTATACATTTTCTTTTAATATTTGGGCAGGGATTATTGGAGATAGCTTAGTTGAACCGTATTTTTCCAAATCGACTTACTGGTATGTCTATTACAACTTCCTTAGAGATGAATTGCCAGCATTAATGGAAGCAGTGCCATGAAGAACTAGAACTTTAATGTGGTTCATGCATGACGGCGCGCCCCCTTACTTTGCAGTACGTGTTAGAAACTATTTAGATCAACAATATCCTGCTCGTTGGATAGATAGAGGATGACCTCACCCATGGCCACCCCATTCGCCGGATCTAAATCCATTGGATTTTTATTTCTGGGGTCACCTTAAACAACTCGTTTATACTACTCCTATTGAAACTGAAGAAGATCTTCGTCTGCGTATTATTGATGGTTTTAATACGATGCGCGCCAGTCCCGAAATTTTCCAACACGTAAGAGACAATTTAGCACGTCGTGTACATGGGTGTTTACTGGCTCATGGAGGACTGCAATTTATTTGACTTTTGTTCATGTGAGTTGATTATTGAAAGTTTTTAAATCAATTATTAAAATGATTATTATTGCTTTACTAATTTTTTTTTAACGCCCTGTATTTTGAAAAGGAAGCGACATGCGTAAAACTTTTATACCACATTTTCGTCTTAAAATAAGTTGAGAATTCACCTTCTTTATTTCTTCAGAGAGGTAAGGAAACACCCTGTATACTATTTAATTATACAGTGATGGGCTAAAATATGAAACAAATTCATTTAAAAATCAGGTATTAATTTTTTGAAAAAACGCTGGACACGTCGTTTATAATTTTTTCTTTTCCGAATTTTTTGCCTTAAAAAGAAATTATACAGGGTGTGTCAAAAAGTAGATGTAGCAAAAATTTTTGGTATTTTAAATAGAACCGTATTTCTTTCAGTCGAATTTCGAATTCTATACGTCAAATTCTGCGCATAATTCATGTAGCATACCCTATCCTTATCTCTAATGGTTTTAGAGAAAAATTACATCATAAGACGAAAATTATTTTATTAAGTGTTGAAAATGCCAAACATTAACTTCTTGACAATATGCCAATCTACTTAAAACCCCTTCTAAAACATTATTTACAGTATTTTCAATAATTTGCCTAATTTCATATCTAATTTTAAATTTCAAATCTTCTAAATTTTGTGGTTTATCCTTATACACTTTTGATTTCAAATAACCCCAAAGAAAGAAATCCATTGGTGTAAGATCGGCAGATCTTGCAGGCCATTCTATGGGTCCTCTTCTACCTATCCATCGTTCCGGAAATACAGTATTCAAATACTCTCATACTTGTCGAGCAAAATGAGGCGGAGCACCATCCTGCTGAAACCAAACAGACGCTTTTGGTAGATTAGGCTGATTCGGATTTGGAAAATCCGCTGCTAGTGTGGGAATTAATTAATTTTGAAGAAATTGTAAATACCGGTCTCCTGTAGGATTTCCATCGAAGAAAAAAGGTCCAATAATTCTATCATTTAATATCCCTGCCCAAACATTTACTTTTTGTGGGTTTTGCGTGTGCTATTTTCTCATCCAACGGAGATTATTTGTACTCCAATACCGAAAATTTTGTCTGTTTACCGAACCATTCAAACAAAACGTGGCTTCATCGCTAAAAAGTATGTTGAGATGGAAAAATAGATTTAAGTTGCGAATTTCCATCATAGTTTCACAAAACTGTAGTCGACGGTCGGGATCATTTTCGTTTAGCTCGTGCAGCTGTTTCAATACCCGCAAAACAGATCGTCGGCTCGCATCATTATTAAGGGCTACTTCAGTGGATGCACTATAGGGATTATCTTCAACTTCTAACAAAATGTTCAATTTTGTGTTTTCACTAATTTTTGGACGACCTGGCCGTAGACGATCCTTTACGTTCCCTGTTTCTATGAATTTCTTCTCAATTTTACTCACTGTAGATCTTGTAATCGGTCGTTCTGGATACTTAGCGCTAAACAAGTTACAAACTTCTTCTTAATTTCTTGTTTTGTCTCCACATCTAATTAAAATTAAAATTTCGATTCTTTGAGTTTCATTTAAATGCACCATGATCACCGTTTTTCAAAATTATACCTAAAATTATTTTTGATTGACACATGACTTGCTATCGTGATGACAATTCATTTAAATTTACCAGTTTACCTTTAAGTAGGTACATGTAACTTTTTTTAAAGACAAATTTCGTCTTATGATGTAATTTTTCTCTAAAACCGTTAGAGATAAGGATAGGGTATGCTACATGAATTATGCGCAGAATTTGACGTGGAATTAAAAATTCGACTAAAAGAAATAGGGTTCTATTTAAAATACAAAAAATTTTTGCTACATCTACTTTTTGACACACCCTGTATAATTCCTTTCTAAGGCAAGAAATTCGGAAGAAAAAATTATAATCGACTTGTCCGAGCGTTTCTTCAAAAAATTAATACCTGATTTTTAAATGAATCTGTTTCATATTTTAGCCCATCACTGTTTTAAAAATTTAAAACAATCCGTATTTTAATTATTAGGTAAAAGCGACGCCTATGGTCAGGACTTTTTTATGTCATCAAATTAAGCTTGGAACAATTATATTAGAAGGTTATCACGAAGTCCCCCGTAAACACCCCATAAGGGATTAGGCAATAATATTAAAATGAGGACTTAATGAAAATTTGATTATTTACAGATATTGATTGTATTGTTAAAAAAGGAAGGTACCACACATTTTGTATCATTTGTTTTAGTATTCCGATGAAGAATGAATCTAGAAATAAGGGAAATGCTTAGTGAGCGCGGAAAGAAAATTTCGGTTGTTGAAAATGAAATTATTGGATGCCGGTTTCATCTATACCAGTCATGGTTGAGAAAATTCAGCATGTAGGTCTTGCAAGAAAATATAAAAGTGAATAATCGGAAATTGGAAAGTGGGTAAAATATCTTTTTGGCTTGATGTTTTTGCCACCTCACCAGGTTGGCAAATATTTCGTAGAAAAAAAAAATGCTAGAAGAGTTAGCAGACTATTTTACCGAAACATATATTGATAACGATTCTCTTTTTCCACCATATATCTGGGCAATGCAATACGCAAGTATTTGAAAAACTACAAATAATTGCGAATCTTTCCATTCAAAATTCAAACAGTGTTGTGAGACGCCTCATCAAACATTCATAAATTTCTGTCGGTGTTAAAAGGAATTCAAACTAATACATACATGACAATTAACAGATCAAAATTTTCATTGGAGTTTTATTTAAAATTATTAGAAAGATAACATAGGTAGCAACATGATTTAAAATTTTGCGGGGGAATTCGTTAGGTTGCTCAGGTACATAAAATATTTTTGGCGGAATTCGTGATTTAAAATGGTTCTCTTACACCAAGAAAATAAATCAGTTTAGTTAAACTGTTAAAATACCAGAAATCTAACATACATACATACTACTCAATGATCAACTGGGCTTGAATGTTTCTCCATTATTCCGCTTATAGGACACACCCTGTATCTGTTGTTTGTTAATAATTCCCATTATTAACCCTAGATTGTCCGATTCTTCTTTTATACACTATTAGCCCAGAAAACCAAAATAAACAGAAGCGACAAAAGCCATCGGCCTCTTCGATATTCGTGTCGCCAGGTTTTTACCAACGTATTGATGCCATTGACGTTTCAACTAATTCATACACTGGAAGAAAGTTGTAAAATAGCGAAGAATACGAACAAGTTAAAACGTACACTGGAAAAAGGTCTTATTTACAGTCGAACAAAACGTGTGTAACTTTTCTGCTGTTCTTGTCCTTATTAATTCGCATTTCTCTACTGGAATATTTAGGCATATGAAAAATTTACAATAAAATAAAATAAGCAGATAATTTTTTATCGATTATTGTTTAATCAGCGCAAGAATATTAACAAACCTAATCAAATCGTTTCAAAACAGGAAGCAAAGGTCAGTTTGTTAGCTATCAGCTGTAATCGATTGACGTTTATACTAATTGAAAAATGGCCGCCCCAGGCAACCGAAAATACAGGACCGCGAATTTTGCTTCGTGTTGCCCCTGTGCTATTAGGATAAATAATTATTTTATTGTACCTACCTACGTACATATTAGATTATTCTGTTAATTTTAGTTTATGAAGACCATTTGGAGAAGACACAGTGCGTTGAAACAATAAAATTATTATGGCAATTTAAAAATAATAGTATATTATTAACCAAGGTTTAGACAGCCATCATTATTGCCCGAGCGGCAAGTTTAAATCACGAGGAGCGGAGCGACGAGGGTTTTAAGACGCGAGGGCTATAAGCTGTCTAAACCGTGGTTAATATAATATTTTTTCCACTACTACAAACTTTTATAAGACATTTATCTTTATAGTATTAATAATTATAAAAAGTTATAGGTAGGTATAAGTATATTTTTTAATCAAGTTACCTGCGCTTTGGAATTGGCAAAATATTTTGTTGTTTTGTCAGGTGGCTTTGTTAATGTCAATTTTTGTTCATTTATGTCATCAGATTTCACGAGTTTTCCGTTTCTTTAAAAAATGAGCGAAGCAAATGCTAGTGATATTATTATGTGTACACCTCCAGAATTAAGGATGGAAGCAGAAAAAATGTTGATTGTATCGATATTTTACAATATCAAGCATCTCTAATAATCTAATATGTATTAATAATTATCTGGTTGTCTAACCACAAGAAATCACCTTTCAGGTTATTCATGTTTATGAATTCATGTTGTAGAATCAAAAAATCAAGTAACCTGCGTTCAAATAGATTCTTGAAGATCGGTTAATAATGGATTTCAATGCCTTATTATTCACCATGGTCAATAATAACTTATAAGGTAGGGAAAAACGATTTCTAACGTTAATAATTGGTCAATAATGGCGATGTTATAGGTTAGTAAAGGAAAAAATATGTTATTGTGGAAATTATAACCGTTAGTATTATTTATTTACTTTGATACAGTTATTATTTTGGTTACTTGAAAAAATGTTTAAAGGTAGATTTCTTGTGTGTAAGAAGTTTAAGTACTAATTTAAAAATGAACGTAACGGGTTGTCATATATTATATTAAAGCTAACTTAAACGTTAATCCTTTGTTTCCAAAATAATTAAGTTTAAGCAAATTTTTTTGGGACACCGTGTATGCACTTTTTAAGAATTAAGTAATATCGCACAAACTTGTCGGTCACAAGTAAATGATAGTACGGGCTTAGGGAGGATCATCGCTAACTCTTTATTAATAGAATCGCAGAGAGTCAGAGAAAAATATTAATAATGCGTAAAAAGAGTGACAGTTATGAATTCCTAGGTCATGATGTATGTATCCTTAATTACTCTCCTTCCCGGAAACACCTAAAAATTAACAAATAAACAGTAAATCCTCATTAATTTTCATTTAACAGCTTCTCCATTGCTTTGCGTCGAATATAATTTTGTGCCTTTGGTATAATTATACAAGGTGGCGCACGGAAAACTTTTCACCCAGGTTTATTTTCTTGTTAATTAATAAACCAAAATTCGCTTGATCACGGGAATTTAGCTCTTAGGGGGACATATTTTTTTGCTATTTTCACCCCCTCCCCCTGCTTGAACCCCTACGACGGGGTGGCTTTCACCTTTAAAATATAAAAATAGAAAGGGGAATCGAGTGATACCTTATTTTAAAGGGAATTCAATTACCTTCCCAAAGCAATCTTGTTCGCTAAAATCAAGTAAATAGTTCCTGAGAAATAGGGCTAAAAAGAAAAAAAAAAGTAATAAAATTTATTACCGCTTGTATCCATCAAGTAAATGTTGAAAATGTCCACCTCCAACCTCCATGCAATTGTAAAGGCACTGTTCAAAATGTTCGTGAACATTATGGAGCATTGCGGGAGTGATTTGTCGGCACTCGTACACTATTCGTTGTCGCAAGTCTTCCAAAGAAATGGGTTGGGTTGCATAAATTTTAGGCTTTAAATGCCCCCACAAAAAAAAAGTCCAGTAGCGTCAAATCAGGTGATCTTGCGGGCCATTCAATAGGACCTCTTCTTCCAATCCATT
Source organism: Polydrusus tereticollis (assembly GCA_963920685.1). Classification (NCBI taxonomy): domain Eukaryota; kingdom Metazoa; phylum Arthropoda; class Insecta; order Coleoptera; family Curculionidae; genus Polydrusus; species Polydrusus tereticollis. Next base: position 44,440,072 of record OY987332.1, on the reverse strand, counting down.
TTCCTGGAAAATCTTCATCCAGAAACTGTCTAACAGGGAACGCATAATGCGGAAATTTAACATGTGAAATGTACCTGAACCTGTTGGAAACCACTATTAACCCTGCTTTAAGGAATGCCATAGAAGAAAATGACCGTTATCGGCCAGAAAATATTTACTTTCAGCAAGACGGAGCACCCTCGCATTTGTCCAAAATTTTGAACTTGTGGCTCTGACGTATCGCACAGTGGATATTGCATTCTCTGACGTGACCCTGAAAATTCTGTCCGTAAACAATGGGTGAATTATTGGGTAGTTTTACATATGTATTAGTACAATAATATGGCTAATACCCTGAATAAGTTGACGCAGCAAGAGAGATAGAACATCCAGGGTAATTTTAACTTCTGCGCATGCTCCGAAAGGGCATTGCCAAATGTACTTTTATTCCTTTCAAGAGTAAGCCGTAGAAATATAGAGCAATGATAAAATTAGCAAAAGTCTTGCTAGAAAATTGCAAAAAAAGCAGTGAGTCGGTAATTACAAGTGTTTTCAAATTATTTGTTTCCATTTGTAAACTAAAATGCGTCAAATAAAGACTTCATATAACTGGAGGCTGACAATGTGGCAACGTCTCATTTTTACTCGACATAACCTCGAAATTTCTAGCAAATGTTGATTTGTTTGACAGTTCGTTTCTTCGAGTTGTGTTATTAATGGCTTTGTGTACTGTTTATCTTTACTTTTATGCAAGTTTTGATTATGTGTGTGTGATATTTGTGTGCAGATGCCAAATTTTGCATTATTTGCAGGCGTAAAAACCTAAACAAAGATCTATCGTTCCACAGGTATGTACTCAGACGGGATGTTTCTTCCTTTCTTTCGTTTAACATACTTATGTTAGTTTTGCGAGGAAACAATAATTGGGTAGTCCATTTCCTAAAAATTATAATTTCCTCTGCTGCAGTTGGTATAATTAGATACCTACCTAGATGTTTACCGAATATTGTATGTAACCCAAAGAGACCTATAACAACGTATATTTTACCTGATAAGCTCTAAAAATAATTGTAAATATACAAAATCCTAAAGAAACCAAAAACTTGTTTGCAAATTCCTGTTCTGTTGTCAGTCAAATGTGACTGAAAAGCAGCATAACCTCATTTTTTCCAGTAAAGACAAGCGTCTATTTATTTTTTCCCGCGCATGCGCACTGTGCCAAATGCCCCTGACGAGACAAGGAACATCGGCTTCACTACGTTCACATTGGTTAAATAGGCAGGGCGCCATATAGTACTAATACATGTATGGGTAGTGTCAAGTGTGGCATACCTAACCTTATTAACTTAAGAATTAGTCCGTCGTGCAAAACATCAAATGCTTTGCTTACGTCGAGAAAACCGCTTCGGTACTGTAGCGACCGTTAAAACCTATTCGAACATTATAAGTTAGTCTAGTCGTTTATTGCATCGTGCAATGACCAGATCGAGAACCGAGCTGTTCTAGCGGTAAAATTTTATTGTCAAATCCGAAATCGTTAATACGATGAAATATGCGTTGCTCAACAACCTTGCCAAGACAAGACAATAGACTGATGAGCCTCTAGCTGACTACCAATGTTTGATACTGCTTAGGTTTTAGAATAAGAACCGCTTTGGTTGTTTTCCAAACCTGGAGAAAATTGCCCATTTCGATAATAGCCTGTGCAATATTTGCTACATCCGCTGTCACAGTAATGTATTGTATATTATTTTATCCTGTATATTAAAATCATTAATTCAACTTCCTTAGCCTGGTAACCCACAAATGTATTTATTATTTTACTAAACTATTAACGCAGCACAACGCCGAGTCTGCTATTTATTGACGTTAAAGAAATATACATAATAACCAAATAATAAATGATGATTAGACAATCCGTAATTGATATAAATAGCATCTTCGGCTATACAGAAGATAGATATCAGAGCTGATAACAAGCATGCAGAGAGTACGATAAGCGTGGGTCGCTGAGTTGCTCGGTCTCTCAGTGTAACTCAGTCACCATAGTTTGTCTAGTAATTCAATCTCCGCGCCTCTGACGATATATCGAGTTAACAATGTAAGTTTTGTATAGAGTTAAGTGTTTCGCTCCATAATAATTGTAGTAGCGTGCAGACCTATTATGATATTATTATCTTGAGTAATGGTATTTTTGTGGTAAGAATAAAGAGTTTTGTTTTTTAGACCTGTGTGTTTTTATTCAGGTCACACTCTAAAAACCCCCTGTTGTCTAATATCAACTTTTAAACGTGACAATATTTAGATTAATTCGAACCTTAGTCCTCAATCTATATTTAATCTAAGATGGCGGTAAATATAAAACACTTTTGTTTTACAAATCTACTTACTCTCCTACACATAATAAAATTCTCTGTGCACAGTAAAGTAAAAGGTAATAACTTCTCATGTAGAGGCATATTCATATTAAAGTTAAATATTTACCTATTTCGGGTTAGCTACTCCCGTACAAAGGAAAAACCTAGTACCTAACTCACTTTTTTGCCAAAACGAGTTTAATATAGCATCTTAATCGATGGGGTATTTCCTTTAAACTTTCGTTGAAAAGTTGTCAATGTTTACAAAAATAGATAAGATATCATCGATATAATTTCTTGGTAAATGCAAGGTATTTGCCATTTAAAAGAGTAACACATAGCAAATCTGAATTACAAAGAGGCATTTGCCTAAATATCATTTGGTTTTTACAAAGGAAAATGTAGCCAATGAGGTTACTGTATTTTTCCTTTGTTGGCCTTCTTTAACTAATTTATTCTTCTAAAGGGAGAACCTAGCATATGACTTTACTACCCTATGGCGAAGACTAATTTCAGAGCTATTCACATTGAAAACATATGGTAAATCTACTTCCTACTTATTTCCGCTGTTTTATGTTAATTTCGGAAATAATTAAGTGGTTTTAAAGTACGTATTACAACCCGATATAAATACAGTTTGTTAAGCAGGTAATAATAAGGCATTATTAAATGACAATAAATCACCCCTAGCAATATACCTGCAAACCCCGGAAACCCTTAATAAATACCTTGTGTATAACCAAGATGTACAGATTGGAAAATCCCTGAAATAAGTGCCGGAATGAACATTAAGCTATGAGTATACGAGTTCTCATGACCGGGCTTTTTAATATTTTGATAACGCCGAAAACATAAAAATATGCCGATAAAATAATAACTTGGGAAAAATATGCATTTTATTATAAAATTGACAAAATATGGAAAAAATGCATATACATATGCACTTTGCATAATATTCCGCCCTTTAGTCATCATTAGTATCTTGATGGCAAATGTGGAAGGTAAATTGATTTTGCTTTGCAAAATTATTTTCAGCGCGTCGATGAATCATCCATCCCAAAATAGTTTCTGTTGCTATCGGCGAATCTGTAGGAGCTTCGCATATTTTGCGGACTACTGTCAAGTAAATATTGCCCTGTCCAGTTAGTAGCATGGGTTATTCATGAGCCTATATTTCCGATTTTGTGTTGGTATTTTATTTTAAATAGTGCACAAAGTCTCCCGACTGTTTTTTTCCACTGCATAGTAAAAGTTTTTCTTAATAAAACCAACATAGTAAAGTAACTTACTTATTTTACCGTAGTCGTTATAAAGTTTTTTAATAAAACTAACAAAGTAACTTTATATGTTTTACCTCAGTTGGTGATTAATTTTAAATTTAATTTTTTTAGGAAGTCAATTATCCTTACAATTATTAACCCTATTAGGATAAGGACACGAAACCTCTTTACTATCAAAAACATTTCATATTGTTGTATGTTACTTTACACTTATAGCACTCCTGTAATACGTGAAGCAAAAATAAAACTCTTACACGGAAAAAACTTGCACGAAGGCAAAAATACTTAGATTAACTAAAAATTTTATTTATATACAGGGCTGCCCAGAAGTCCGGAATAAAATTAATATAACCTGTAACTTTTGGGGAAAATGCTCGGATACGTCAACTTAGTTTTATATATGCTCACATTTTGACGTCATTAGTCTGTTCCTTTATAGACATTTGTCAAAGATATGACGACATCGATCTTTTTTTCAAATGGAAACATACAGCTTGCGATACATCATTTGAAAGCTAATATCTCGTACAGTATGCTCATAAATTTTGGCGCGATTCTGTCAAGCTATTTCAAAATGGCGACTGTTAAAAGCTTTTAAATAATCCCTATTTAAATTAGCGAAAATGATAAATCATTGATGCTTTTTTATCTTTCAAGGTAAGAAATCTACTCGATCCTTACCCCTGCCCACTACTACACTCTGACATCGCTCGAACAGGTACGATGCGATTAAGGACACATTTGTAAACTTGAAACAATTTGCCTCTATTGATAACGAATTACCAACAAAAAGTCTACAAATATTTTCCAATTGCTATTAAAATTTGAATCTTAATTTTATAAAAATACAATAAAAAATATAAAGCAATTATAATTTCTGATTATTTTAAAAAACACGAGTTTAAAGGCAAACATACAGTACCTACCTACATACATTGTATAATATATTATGTAAAATTATTTACATATATGCAGATACATATTAATAAACAAACACTGTAAAATGCTGACCAGTTATATTAATTTTTCTCTAATTAATGACCACCCCTGTTAATCGACCAACAATTGATTCCCCGAGGGTGGCCGCTGCTCAGAGATTTTACTGTATTACTTACTTATTCCTTAAAAATGAATTATTACGTCCATTCTTATGAATAATTTTGTCAATTTTTCTACAGAGTCTACAACATACTACTAAAAATTGCCTAAAAGCAGTTAGTAAATAAAGAAATCAGTTTATTGCTTTTTATTCCAATATATCTTAAAGCAAGTGGTCTTACCAATACATCGCCTCTAAGGCCATAAGATAAAATTGGTCATTCTGTTATTATCCTGCAGTGCTGTGCCTTATCATAAAAAAAAAAAAAAAAGAAAATTCTAATAATATAATAATATCAGTTTAATTTTGAATATTTCTTCTTCTATCAAAAGTTTAATTCCACTTCTCTATCATCTGCGTGTTGATCTTCTCAAATATTAAAAAACATACTATAGCTGTATATGAAGTACTTTATATTGTTTATGAACTTTCTTAAATCGTCACATAATCTCATCATTTTTGAACTATTTTCATTATCGTCAACTTTTAGTGTCTTTCTGTCGTGATGATATAGACTACCCCTTTTTGGTTATGGTTTTTGGCCTATGTTTTATGCTTAAACCACTACACTGTCACTACCACTCCAATCTTCAATGCTGTCTAAAAAGAAAATGGATATGCCGCTAAGGAGCTACGTCATGAAGCGCAGACGCGTCGCGCTATCTATGGCTTTCGGGTACGACGAACAGATACGGCGATACTTAAAAGAAAAAATGGCGTCTTTCAAAGTAGTAAGATTTCGCGATCCGTTCCTTGCTTTTGCTCAAGAATATCAAAGTATTTTGTTGTAAAAATAGAACTATTGGTTTTAAGTACCCTATATTATTAAATACACTGCGTCCATTAATTATGGAATAGGTAAAAAAGTACTCAAATTTTAAACATCCATATCTCCATCAAAATTATATCAATCCACTCAATTTTCGATTTATTAGGTAGGCCGTCCCTTGGACTACTTAGCACAAAGTATTTCACCTTACTTTATGTCTTTTTTATACAGGATGATGGCTAAGATACCAAGCCATGTAAAATGTGCTGATTTTAAAATTAATGTTTGGAAAATACGAAGCAATGGAAATTGAATTTGATTAGTGTACTGGTTACAGCTTTATGTTAGGTACTTACTGTACAAATTACAGCGCAGTGCCGTTCGTGTCAATTAAAAAAAAAATAAAAAAATAAAAAATGGAATAGGTAAAAAAGTACTCGAATTTTAAAATCAATATTTTCATCAATCCATTCAATTTTCAGTTTATTAGGTAGGCTGTCCCTTGAACTACTTAGAACAATGTGTTTGACCTCACTTTATGTCTTTTTTATACATGATCATGGATAAGATACCAAGCCGTGTAAAATGTGCTGATTTTAAAATTAATGTTTGGAAAATACGAAGCAATGAAAATTGAATTTTATTAGTGCACTGGTTATAACTTTATGTTAGGTTACTTACTGTACAAATTACAGTGCAGTGCCGTTCGTGTAAATTAAAAAATCTGTATATTGCAAATTATATTGACTGAAAACGTTTTACTTCTATTTGGATTTACGTTGCTAGTCAACCAATTGCCCTTGTCAATTTATCAAGATTATAAATTTGTTGGCAGTTCTTGACAAAGCCTTTTGTTTAGTTTCTTTTTTTAAATGAATGCCAATATCCGATTCATATCTCCAGAAGAATGTTCCTATGCAAGAGGACTGTTTGAGCAGGGCCGGTCTCAGTCTGATATTGCCAGAATCATGAATAAAACGCAAGGGGCTATATCAAAAATTTTAAAACGGTATCGAGAATATGGATCGAATTAAAGAAGAGCAGGCAAGGCCGACCAAGGAAAACAACTGCTAATCAGGATCGGTGTTTAACAATGCAATGTGTTCGGGAGCGATTTACAACAAGTACCAAGCTACAAGCACGGTTGTCAAACGTTCACAATGTTCGACTATGTAAGCAAACAATACTTAATCGCTTAAAAGAGGTCCAACTGAAACCGTACGAAGCAGCGATAGGACCAAAGCTGGAACCGCACCATAGACGTGAACGATTGCAGTTTGCTCAAGAGCATTTGCCATGGGGTGAAGATGAATGGGCTAATGTTTTATTTAGTGACGAATCCCGTTTTTGTCTATACAGCAATGATAGACGTTTAAAAGTGTTTCGAAGACCTGGTGATCGCTATGCTCAGTGTAATTTTAAAGAGCGGGTTAGTTATGGCGGTGGATCAATTATGGTTTGGGGAAGTATATCTCTAGAGGCAAAAACGGAATTGGTATTTGTAGAGCGATTAACAAGTGACAGGTACATTACGGAAATTCCTCAGGAGCATGTTGTGCCTTTTGCTCCCTTTATTGGAGAAAACTTCATTTTTATGCAAGATAACGCACGTCCACATACGACGAGAATAGTAACGGAATATCTAGCAGAAACGGGAATTACCGTAATGAATTGGAAAGCTCGAAGCCCAGATGTTAACCCTACAGAGCATTTATGGGATCGAATGGGTAGAGAGGTTCGTGCAGAAGCTAACCCACCAGAAACTTTGGCTCAGCTGAAATTGACGCTACAAAGAATATGGGAAAATATGGATCAGGTTTTTATAAGAAATCTGATTCTCAGTATGCCAAATCGTTGTCAAGCTGTCATTAATGCCCGTGGAGGAAATACGCGTTATTAATTTTTATTCTTATAATTAAGTTGTTTCTTTAAATTGTTATTACTATTGTTAAGTTAGTGTTATATCACGATTTTTTAATTTTTTTTAATTAACACGAACGGCACTGCGCTGTAATTTGTACAGTAAGTATACCTAACATAAAGCTGTAACCAGTACACTAATAAAATTCAATTTCCATTGCTTCGTATTTTCCAAACATTAATTTTAAAATCAGCACATTTTACATGGCTTGGTATCTTAGCCATCATCCTGTATAAAAAAGACATAAAGTAAGGTGAAATACTTTGTGCTAAGTAGTCCAAGGGACGGCCTACCTAATAAATCGAAAATTGAGTGGATTGATATAATTTTGATGGAGATATGGATGTTTAAAATTTGAGTACTTTTTTACCTATTCCATAATTAATGGACGCAGTGTATAAATACCGTGTTGCTTAATCCATTATACTAAATATTCCTTCTTTTAAGCATAGTTTTAGGCGTACTTCGAGAACGAAATACTTAATTGAACTGCAATAAATAAGTTATTTTAAAAACTTGAACTGCCTTAAAAAATATTCCAATAATTTGTTTTAAAATACTTTTTCTTAATATAAGTTTCTAGTCAAAATTATTACATACTTAAACTTAGTCTCGTCAGTGCATTGGTCGAAAAACATTTATTTAAACAAAGAAACGTAACTTTTAAACTAAACAAATACTGACTAGAAAATCTATGTTTTTGAAACAAGAGTTGTCTTTTGTCCGTGTACCCTGAACCCATGAAAAAGCTATACATTTTATATTCAAACGAAGTACTGAAATATCTAAAACATACTCAAAATTCAAAACCTCCCACTAATAAGTCGGATAGCCTCATTGCGACTCTGATATTTATATTCGTATGCTATACATAAGACTAGGGGTTGCCGATAATATATGCAAGCAAGCACACGTGTTTCCAGCTTGCAACCTGGTTAAAGTCGAGTCTCTATCAAAAATAAAGTAATTTTCAAATGCAAGGAAAATGTTTTGAATTTAAAATGTGAATATTATGATTAATATATTGGAAGATGATTTTTGAATACTACTTGTGTCTCGACTGTCAATATTATGGTACACACTTCTTTACATTATTGATAATACTAAAACTCATAGAATCTACTGTAATGTAAGATCTAAATATCATGTTCTCTATTACAGTGGACTATTTGAGAAGAAAGAAAAATGATTTGTATTTAAAACGTGTTGAATAGAATCAATATTTGTTGATGAAGAATGTTTTTTTAAAACTACTGTCTTTGTTCAGCAAGGAATTTATCGGCGACTACAACTGACCTAAACTGGACAGATTAGCGAGATTACACGTGCTGCAAAATACACCCTAAAAACCGCTTATACACTGCGAGACGTTACAAACTGTGTCGAAGAGAAATATTATATGCAAAAAAATACCTGTGGTTGAAATTAGACCAAATATATTAATGCCTAGCTAGTGGCTAGATATTTCGTATACGTTATTTAGTACGTACCTACTCCTTATTATTATTTTAATAAACAAAATTATAAAACCATAATTTTCATATTTGAGATTTAGAAAAATTCAGTAGCCGCCGAGAAAAAGCGAAAATTTGTCGATGTCGCCTTTATCTCCTCACTTGTCGGTAAACCTTTGGTAACTTCGCTAGATTAGAATCTAGAAGAATCGAATGTGCCGTCGCGAGAGTATGTCGTCGTGAGAAGAAGATGCTATAGCGTGTTACATTTATTTGCGTTTGCATAAAAAAAGAAAGAAGCACTGGCGACATTCCTACATTGCCAAGAATACTAATAGTCGACTGTCTGTTACGGCCCTACAACTTCTGGAAGATGATGAGAAATTTCAAGCGATGTACAAGATGTCAAAACAATACTTATCTGTTTCTGGCACCCAAATCACATGCATCGCTCTTTCCGCTGCCATTTCAGCGCGACACCACGATCGACAATTCCCACGCCTCTTTTGCTTTCTTCAGGCGATGTGGTGAGCTCACCTTAAAGGAGTTATCGGTGGCCAGAGCTATCTCGGTGTAAATTGTGGCCACACCTAAAGGAGCTGGTGGGTGTCGAGAACGTTTGTGGCGGTGCGGGGCACCGATGTCATAGTTGAAGGCTTGTCTGATGAGAGAGTTGCGGTGGGTGGGGGTGGCGTTGAGAACTTTGGTACCTCTTTCGTGGAAGTATTGGGCTAGGGTGTTTGATATCTCGGTGTAGATCTACATTACGGATGAACCATGGGATATCCATGGCTATTCGGATGTAACGATTTTCGAGGGATTAGAGATGGTTAAGGCGGGATAGGGTTGAGTAACCCCTGCCGATCCGTATGTGAGAATGAGGCGGATGATTGATTTGATAAGGAGGAGTTTGTTATTGTGCCTGAGGGTGCTGCGTCGGTTGAGCAAAGGGTATAGTTGACTGTAGAAGAGCCTGGCTTTGTTGATGGTATTTTGGATATTGGGGCGCCAGTGGAGGGTTTTGTCGAGGGTGATACCGAGGTATTTCACGGTGTCGTACCAGGCAACGTCGCGGCTATCTAGGTTCATCTCGTCGAACGGTGCTTGTCTTCTACGAGCAAACTGGATGGTTTAAGTTTTGTCGGGATTGAGACGAAGTTTCCAGTTTATGCAGTCACTGGAGAATTCGTTGGCTGCGTGACTATGTGTGGACGCAGGCGGTATCGCCAGCATAGAGAGCTAGGGTGTTATCTGGGGCTTTGTCAGGAATGAAGATATTGAAAAGATGTAGGAAGAGAACAGCGCCTTGAGAGACGCCTGCGTCTTGGTTTCTGGGGGTGGAGAGGGAGTGACCTATGCGGACGCGAATATTGCATCGGGCTAGGTATGATTGGATTAGACCGACGAGGTTGGAGGGATAACCCAGGGCGATCATATTGTGAATCAGTCCGTCGTTCCAGACGGCGTCAAAGGCTTTTCAATGTCGAAAAGGATCATACCGACGTACTGATTCCAGTTGAAGCCCTGAGTTATGTACTCGGTGATTTTAACGGTTTGGACTTCAGTGTTAAGGTTGTAGCGAAAGCCGAAATATTCGTCAGGAAGAACTTCCAGTTTGGCGGTTTTTTCCTTTAAGCATTCGAGAATGATAATTTCCATGATTTTTTCCATGGAGTTAAGGAGAAAGATGGGGCGATAGTTTTGGAGACAAGTGTGTCTTTTTTGGACTTGGGGATCATGATTACAGTGGCTTTTTTCCAAATTTTGGGGAAGTAGGTGAGGCGGAGTATGGCATTGGCGATGTTTGCCATTGTTGTCAGGCCCTTGCGTGGGAGAAATTTGAGAATTTTGTATGCATGTTGTCAGGGCCCGGGGCATTTTTGGATTTGCCCGAGCGAATGATATCTGCGACTTCGCGGGGGGAGACTGGTCTGAGGATATCCTCAGTTTCGAGGGAGCGCCTTATAAGTCTGGCAGTGCGCAGTTGGTTTCAGTCGAGTTTGGGTCGGGGGGTATTATTTGGGGGTGGGTGGTTGCTTAGATTTCGGAATGATGGGGTTATGGTTTGTGAAGCCTTCCTGCAAGGAGGTTATGTCAAAGCGTGTGTCTATGTTCTGTAGGATGCTGGGGGGGGGGGGGATTCTGTATTTCCTAGAAGAACGTTGGCGTTAAGGGGGCGCTATGACCGCTCCTAGGGCCGCATCCCCAGCTAAGGTACCTCGCGCTGAAGTGCCCCATCGCCACCGTTCTGCTGTCAAGAGGAATGATGTTTGTCAGATCCTGTTGTATCATTGGGTCATGGGGGGTTTGTAGCAGGAGTGGAAAGTGATGGTTCTTTTGTATCTAGTGTGAATTAGGATGCCAGACAACGTGAAGTTCTGGATTTGAGGAGGGGTCAGAATGTCATGGGCTATGGTTCTACGTATAAGAACGGCTGTACTTCGCGGTGGGCGGTGGGTCCATCCGTCCTGTACACGTAGTAATCGGGGAATGTGTGCTTATTGATAGGGGTGGCTTTTGTTTCCTGGAGCGCAAGTACGTCTACCTCTTGCCTGGATAGAAATGGTTCTATTTCAGTCTGTCGGATCGATAGTCCATATACGTTCCAGGATGCTAACGTGAGGTCGGAGGGTTTAGAGGGATGTGAGGTCATTTAGGTTAGATTGAGGATCATTGGCTGGGCTGCTAGTGGCTAGAGGATTGGCAGTAGCACCTGGAGGGGGGTTTGAGGGAGGGTTTGAGATTTAATTTTGCGTCTGGCTGCTCCGACATAGAAGTTTGGAAGTGTGGGGGGTGTTGTTGGTGGGCTGGCTGGAAGGGGATGGTGGGGGTTGTTGGATTTGGAAAGCGGGTGTGCGCAGTTTGGCGCAACCTCGGTAGCTGGCCGCGTGTGCCTCGCCGCAGTTGGCGCATGTGGCTGGGGTGTCGAGGGTTTTGGGGCAGTCTTTAGTGGTTTGGGGGAGCCCGCATTTCACGCAATTATACTGGTCAGTACAGTTGTGCTAGGAGTGCCAGCATCTTTTTGATCTGTAGCAATAGGCCACTTTGGGGGACTTCCTCTGTGTTTTCACTCGGATGGAGAGGTGGCACACGTATTTGACCACAAGGATGTGGGTCTGCATTTGGATAAGTGTCATGAGGAGAAGGGGCATCTGATTTGTAGTGTTCAAGCTCTTCATTCGACCTCTTCAGTTGACTATTAGCTCTTGGGCTAGGCCTTGAGCTAATTCCTCTGTGGAGAGGTCGATGGGGAGGCCCCGGAGGACAACATGGATAAGCTTGTCTTCGAGGGTGTATGCATAGTAGTCAAATTAATTTTTCCCTAACAGCCGGTACACACTATCTTTAAACGCCGACTTAAACATAAATATTTTCTTTGCATATCATACACAATATTTTTGGTACTATTTAAAAATTAAATATATTCTTGGGGGGCTTTAAACGCCGACTTAAACATAAATATTTTCTTTGCATATCATACACAATATTTTTGGTACTATTTAAAAATTAAATATATTCTTGGGGGGCTAATTTTGGGATGCCAATCTTTTTGCTTTAGATTCTTCAAGTCCGAATATGAATCTTGAATGTTTTATATTTAAATATTATCTTAAATTCGATGGATTTCCATTTTTGTGAGAATAAAGACTTTTACATATGTTGCCTTAGCATCAGATATAGCCAAATAGCACTTCGCTTCTATGTTTGAGATTGTGGGAAGCATGACAATCCTTTTATGAAGACGACAGTATAGGCACTAACCAAAATACTCAAGTAATATAACCGTTAATCGTTATAAATTAATGAATAAAGTAGTGGCAAAATACATATTAATATATATATAATATAATAATGTAAGTGAAAAAGAATCGCCGCATCCAAAACGTAATACTCAATCGAAAACAGGGGAAATACCGCCTGCCGCTGACGTCGGTCGTCCATCTCTCGACAATGTAAAATTCTTGAAAGTTGCGTAACGTTGCGTCGTTTCTTGATGGGCTCGATGCTCGATAGAAGTAGGTAACGAATCATGAATCCACTAATGTTAGTGGCGTATCAGACGAAGAATGAAAATTCGGAAGATGAGTAGATCCATATGCCGGATTCGAGCCCATAAACTATGCTATATGTAAACCGAAGTCCTAACCAATTTGTGCGAAACACATAAAGGGATAGTTTCGATCTTTAAAGTGGACTGTATTAAAAGTTTAGGTAGACTGAAATCCGGGAATACTCTGATTGGGAAACAAAATGGAAACTCATCTTTGAACGTATATACACCTTTTATTTACACTTGTTTAGGAACACTGAACACTATTTACATAACGGTTGGGTGTTGGGTGTAAGATGGTAAGAAACCAGAGCTCACTTAGATGCCCAAAAGGCAGAGCTAGTTTTGGTAACATTTATATAAAATAACTTTAGGAAAAACATATTATTGAGCACATGCTCACACCTCCTCGCGAACGAGAGAGAGTGATATCGCGTCACCAGTCGTGCCAATACAATTTTTGACACTTGACACCGATGCGTATAAAAATGGGGAGGCAATTCTGCAGTATTGCCAACCTAAAAATAGATTTAATCTAAAAAAGGTGTTGGATATTGTTTCCAACATGCTGGGGGGCCTAGAGTTTCACATGAAACCTAGATAATAAAAATCCAGCAAAAAGAAAAAGAAAGCAATCTTTTCTTAAATATGTTTTAGCAATGTTTCAACTGATGATTGTAGTAAATGCTCAGTAAAGAAAACCTATTAATCCTTACTAATAAACAAAATACACAATAAAAATGCAAAGATTGCTAAATATAAAATAGTTTACAAATATAAAAATATTTATAACAAAACATATAAAAGTTTAATTTTTTAATTGCAAAAAATATCATCAATCGGTAAGACAGCAACCTTAGTCACTGACCTTAAATAAATACCTTTTTGGGTTTTTACTTCTACAACTCGTACTTTATTGTCTTTCCCAGGTATAACTTTAATAATGCGAGCCATTGGCCACTTATAAGAAGGTACATTATCCTCCCTTAAAATTACTAACATGCCTTCCTTAAGGTTAGGCATAACATTACGCCATTTGGGCCTGCTTTGAAGTTGTGTTAAGTAGTCGTGATACCACTTCTTCCAAAAATGCTGCTGCATTTGAACACACAACCTCCAAAATTTAAGTCGATTTTGAGGAACTTCTGTTAAGTCGGGCTCAGGAAAGCTCGTTATCGGAGCGCCTACTAAAAAATGACCAGGGGTTAAATAATCCAGATCTGAAGGATCTTGGGATAGGGCTGTAAGTGGTCGGGAATTTAAAATTCCTTCTACTTGGATAATTAGTGTATTAAATTGTTCATAGGTAAGTTCATTGCTACCCATTACTCGCTTGATGTGAAATTTTGCACTTTTAACTCCGGCTTCCCATAAACCACCAAACACTGGAGAATAGCTTGGTATAAAGTTAAATTGAATTTTTTGATCAAGACAATAATTTTCAATTTTTTCAGTTTCCTTATAAAATTCTTTAATTTTATTATCAGCTCTCTTAAAAGTGGAACCATTGTCGCAAAAAACATTTGCGGGCTTCCCCCTCCGCGAAATAAAACGCTTCAAAGCAGCTAAAAAATTTTCAGTTGTTAAATCTGAAAGAAGTTCCATATGAATTGCTTTAACCGAAAAGCACACAAAAAGTGCTATATAAGCTTTGGAACTTACGGATTTTCGAATTCGAGATTGTTTAACGAGGAATGGACCACAAAAATCTACTCCGACATTTTGAAAAATTCTAGCTGAACAAACTCTTTTTTCAGGTAAAGAACCCATTAACTGAGAGGAACATTTTGCCTTGAATTTAAAACAAGTTACACATTTATGCAGCTGTTTTTTAACTAATCGAATTCCGTTTATAATCCAATAATCAAGATTTAATGAACTCAAGACTTGTCTTGGTCCTGCGTGCAATAAAGTTAAATGCTCTTTTATTATAATTAATTTGGTAATATTACTCTCTTTTGGCAAAATCACGGGATGTTTTTGATCATATGGGATGTTTGCATTTTGCAATCTACCACCTACACGCAATAATCCATTACCATCTAAAAATGGCGATAAAGAATTTAATGACGATTTCAAAGGAACGTTAGAAAGTAAAAAATTAATATCATCAGAAAAATAAAAGTTTTGCTCATATTTTATAATTACTTTCAGAGCATCTTCTAATTCAAAAAGCTTTAGACTTCCTTTAAGTCGATCCTTAACATTTTTTCTAGAATTATGCAAAAATCTAAGTATATAAGCGACAACTCTTTGAAGCTTGGTAATGGTAGAAAAATCTTTAAAAAATGAATTTGGTTGAGTTTTTATAAAAGTTATTATTTTTTCTTCTGGCAAAGAATCAGGAATTTCTATAGAAACCTCATCATGATAAAAATTAATACTTAGAAAGCTTATTTGGGCCATGAAACCAAAGCTCATTTGAGTGAATTTCTAGAGGCTCTAGACCTCTTGACAAACAATCAGCAGGGTTTTCCTTGGTGTTAATATACAACCATTTAAAATTTGAGGTTGAATTTTGAATTTTAATAACCCTATTGGCTACATAAGGGTTTAATTTTAAAGGGTCTGACTTCAGCCAAGCCAGCACAATGGTTGAGTCAGAATAAAGAAATACTTCGTCAATCTTACATTGTAATAAATAAAAAACCTTTTCAGTCAAGTTTGCTAAAAGTAGGGCACCATTTAACTCCAATCTAGGAATGGTAAATTTTTTATTTAAAGGGACTATTCTTGACTTTGAACAAATTAGATTTACATTGACTCTATCAGGAAAAATTGTTCTTGCATAGATGACTGCACCATAAGCTATCGTGGAAGAATCACAAAAGCCTACAAGTTCGATTCTAGTTGCGTCCGTAAAAAATAAATTACGGGGTATTTCTAAAGTTGGCATATTAATAAAACCTGTTACAAAATTTTGCCAAATTTCCAACAAATTATCGGGCAATATTTCGTCCCAACTGAGCTTAGACATCCAAATTTTTTGCATGATAACTTTAGCTGCCACCAAAATTGGACCTGCCAAACCCAAAGGGTCATAAAATTTTGAAATTAAGCTAAGAACTTGCCTTTTTGTTAGACACTCATTATGATTTATAATTTCAGGAGTTGATAATTTAAAATTGTCACTAATAGTATCATAAGAAAGACCTAAAGTTTTTGTCGTAAAATTATTTTTACTCATATCAACTTCGTCAAAATTTTGTTTTTCTTTAGGGATATCACTTAAAATTTTTGTTTCGTTAGTACACCATTTATGTAAGGAAAAAGATCTTAATTTTAATAAAGAAATTAATTCATCCTTAAGTTTTATGGTGTCATCTATTGTGTCAGCACCTGTCAAAATATCATCTACATAAGTATTATTTAACAACGCCTTTGCTGCTAAAGGAAATTTGTCACCTTCTGTGTGAGCGAGCTCAACCAAACACCTTGTTGCTAAAAAAGAAGAGCTTTTTAAGCCATATGTGACTGTTTGTAATTGAACGTATTGCAAAGGACCGTGAGGCTCTCTCCACAAAATGTTTTGAAATTCCCTATGTTTAGGGTTTATTAGTACCATTCTGTACATTTGTTTTATGTCAGTCGATAGAACAAACTTGTGTGTTCTAAAAAGCACGAGAATATCAAAAAGCTCATTCTGTACAACTGCTCCATTGTATAAAAAATCGTTTATACATTTTTTGCTTTTTGACTTCATGCTGCCGTCAAACACGACCCTAAGTTTCGTAGTCTTTTTGTCTTCCCTTATTACGGGATGGTAAGCCATGAAGTAAATTGAGCCACTATTTAATTCATTTGGATTATAATTAACAATTTTAGCATGATTTAAATTTAAATAATCATCAATAAATTTTTTGTATTGAAGAAAAAGATCAGGGTTAGCTTTAAACCTTTTTTCAAGATTTTCAAATCTCTTTATTGCAACAGAGAATGAATCTCCTAAATTTATATCAATTTCTTTTAATGGCAATTTTACTTGATATTGATTATTAATTACTTCAATCGAGTTTTGGAAGGAACATTCACAAGCTTCCTGTTCACTGGGGTATTCTGGAAAAATTTCAGGAACTTTTTCAGTTTCCCAAAACTGAGTTATGGTTTTGTCAATATCAGAGTAGGTGGCATGAAGTGCAACAAAGTTGCAGGCAACATTTACAGGAATGGACCCACTCACAATATACCCAAATAGGGTGTTTTGAAAATATAAATTGTTACATTCAAATTTATCAGATAGCAAAATTTCAAACGCTACGTTTGCACCCAGCAAAAAATCAATTTGACCTGAGCTATTAAAACTATCATCAGAAAGCTGAATATTTTTAGGAATTTTAAATGTAGAAATATTAAAATTATTATTGGGCAAATCACTAGTAATGGTATCAACCACAGCACATTTTATGTTTTTTGAATAGTCATAAAATAGAGATTCAATATTTAAATTTACAGATTTGTTACTTGTACTTTTAATTTCCGATATACCAATAATATTCAAAGAATTATCAAAAGTTTTTAAATTTAATTTTTTAATTAAAGTACTTGTAATCAATGAGATCTGAGAGCCTGTATCGACTAGACCTCGAACGTATACATATTTCCCATTTGTGGATTTAATTTTAACCTTAACAGTGGGTAAAAGAACATTGTCATGTTGAAGATTAAAATGCATTACTCTACTTTCCCTTGTAGGTTTTTCCTCGGAAGGTTGTTTGTCCAAATGCAGCAGTGTATTATGATCCCTCTGACACGTACCACACCTAAACAACATTTTACACTTACCAGAGTGATTATTTAGACATAATTTACAATAATTGTGCTTATTAATAAAAGAAATTCTATCTTTTACAAGAATAGATTTAAACTTTATACAATTATACAACCTATGACCAGCAATGGAACAAAAGGGACATTTTACACTGGAATGTTTGGCTAACAAACCAAAAACTTTTTCCTTATTTTTATTAGGTTCAAAGACACTACTACTTGCCTCTAGAGCGATAGCCCTATTTTCTAAATAAGCTAGAAAGTCATTTAAAGTTGGCAACTTGGAACTATCTCGGTCAATCTGATATGCCCTGTTGGTAAACTGATATACCTTTCGACTCAAAATACAAACCAAAAACATATCCCAACTATCGATGGGTTGATTTAAATTCTTGAGAGCTCCAATTTGTTGCTTTATGCGACTTACAAAGTCACGAAGTGCATAGGCAGTTCCCTTTTGTATATTGGGGATGTCCAAAATAGAAAAAATGTGAGAATTTATTATCATAGTCTCATTATTAAATCTATTGTTTAAAATACTTAAGGCCTCTTGATATGAGGAATTAATTAAAGGTAAATTATTTATTAAGCTTAACGCTTCGCC
The DNA here is from genome assembly GCA_963920685.1 of Polydrusus tereticollis. Classification (NCBI taxonomy): domain Eukaryota; kingdom Metazoa; phylum Arthropoda; class Insecta; order Coleoptera; family Curculionidae; genus Polydrusus; species Polydrusus tereticollis. The sequence continues at coordinate 44,421,791 of OY987332.1, read as the reverse complement.
TTTTAAATAATTTCTTAAATAAAATAATTTTTCAACATCTTTGAGCTGTTGATTTTTATCAACCACTGCCGTAAAAATGTCTATAAACGATTTAAAATTCGTCAAATTTTTTCCATCAAACGTGGGAATTTCAATTGGAGGTAATTTAGCAGAAGAAATCAAATTACCACTTTGATTTGAAACAGGTTGGACCTGAGGTTGAGAGGTACTGGCTGCCAAACTACTACCGTTTTTAGGCAAATTAGGTTTGGGTAAACACTCTTTAATACTTACAACTACGTCAACATAAAGGGTTTCCACATCCTCAATTGAATCATCATAATTGCTATCCAAACATAAAATTTCAATTTGTATGTCCTTCAGTTTTTCATAGTTATCCTGTAAAATTTCCTTACGAGCTAAAAATTGCTCAATTTTGGTTTCATTACTTGGGTCACCTTTATGAGTAGAGATAAAGCGACCTATTCTAACCATTGTATCGATTGCTTGCTTTTTCTTTGATAACAACTTTTCTATCTGCTTTTTAGTCGACATTTTGGCAATTTAAATATTATAAAACAGTAAAATAAGTCAAAGTAATTACAAATCAGATTACAAACAAATTAAAAGGATACTACATACAAACCTTGATGATCAAGGAGATCAAAACAAAAATAATATATACTATCAATAATTGATAACAATCAACCACTTTATTTTGAGGTTAAATTGACGTAAGACTATATTCACGACACTACTCCGGCACCACAGAAGACAAAACGACAGAACCAAGACCTAGAACATTGAGAGAACTGGAGCACTTTTGATAGTGCATTGTTTGGTTAGGTGGACAAACCGGTAAAGTAGATTTCTTACTCTCACTCCCCTATTTTGCTGGTGGCGCTGATGACACTAATGACAGTACAGAATGCCTCGTATAACGCACAGGAAAAAATGAAACTTTTGGCGGGATTATTGGTTTCAACACCAAAAACGACCACACGGGACTAATAAAACAGACAAAACGGCACTGTAACATCGTTAACCGATAGATTAACACGATCACATGAGACACTGCGATATTTTCACTACTTTCGCGGTACTTTGTTACTCTTTCAAACTCTTCAAACTAGTCAAAGTTATTCAGGATTCGGTTCGAACTGACCATTTTTATGTGCAAAACACATAAAGGGATAGTTTCGATCTTTAAAGTGGACTGTATTAAAAGTTTAGGTAGACTGAAATCCGGGAATACTCTGATTGGGAAACAAAATGGAAACTCATCTTTGAACGTATATACACCTTTTATTTACACTTGTTTAGGAACACTGAACACTATTTACATAACGGTTGGGTGTTGGGTGTAAGATGGTAAGAAACCAGAGCTCACTTAGATGCCCAAAAGGCAGAGCTAGTTTTGGTAACATTTATATAAAATAACTTTAGGAAAAACATATTATTGAGCACATGCTCACACCTCCTCGCGAACGAGAGAGAGTGATATCGCGTCACCAGTCGTGCCAATACAATTTTTGACACTTGACACCGATGCGTATAAAAATGGGGAGGCAATTCTGCAGTATTGCCAACCTAAAAATAGATTTAATCTAAAAAAGGTGTTGGATATTGTTTCCAACACAATTGAGCCCTAATAAATATATCAATTCATTGGCTGGTCATAAAATCCACGAAAATATAACATTAAGATAATACTTTATCTGCATTAAAGAGAACTTATATCTGTTTAATTATTATTCATCGATTCTTTATAAAAAAATATTTAAAAGCTTTGCAAAAAACTCACCGAATCTGAGTAAGTCGGTGTAACAACCAAAGTATTTTAGAAAGTCTCTAGATCCAGCGAATCTTAATTGGATTGCAAAAAAGTTTAGAGGGGAGAGTTTAAAAACATAAACCTTTTTTCTGGCTGGATAAGTTCTGATTTTGAATGAAAAGGGGGATTAAACAAAAATTAACAAAAATTAAAAATATTTTTTAGGACTCACATTTTATGAGATAGTTAATTTGGAGGGAACTAACAATGGACTTAAAAGGAAAAAAAATCATATTACCGTAGGTCCGCGAATGCTTCTATTCGGACCTACAAGTCCTTGCAGATGTCTTGAAAGTGTCTGTTTGATTCATTAGGATCTCGTTACAATACCTTGTAACCTTTTTTGCGTATAAATGTTTAAGAAGCCAGAATTTATTTATAAAATTATAAAAATATATGACCTAAAATAGCCCACCAAACTTTTGTTACCACGCCACTAACCATAATAATGAGCTGTATTCATAGTGTAAAGTCAATGTTTATCTACCGCCAGTGGCGCGTGTGTGTGAACTACTTTTGTTATTTTTTAAACTCTTCTAACAAACAGTAAAATCTCTCAATAGCGACCACCCTCGCGAGGAATCAAATATTGGTTGGTTAGTTAGACCAGAGAAAAATTAAAACATCTGGTCTGCATTTTACGGTGTTTGCTTATTAATAGGTATTTACATATATGTAATTAATTTTAAATATCTTTGTTTAAATTTATCAGAACTAAAATTAAATGAGGTGAAGCCAATTTACCAATATGTATATACTGCAGGTGCATACTAACATATACAGGGTGTTATGGAAATGACTTATTATATTTTAAGGGGCCACTCCTGAGGTGGTCTAGAGTTACACTTGATAGTTTTTTTTTCTAAAATCGGAAGTATTTTGAATTTTGTAAAATACCTTAAAACCGGACTATGTGCGCCTTCCATGATAGTTCAATGCCCCTGAACACATGTGTTTTTGACAAGACAAACTGATGGAATGGTAATTGTTTAGTTAAGTGCAATTAATGTTGAATTTTGTGCTAAAATTTCGTATATAGACTAATTGAGGGTAGCTGATCACAATTTTCCTTTTGCGTTTTTACGGCAAATGCACTGGTTTTGAGAAAAAAAAAATGGTAAAGTTTTTCACTTACAGGTTAGGGTATTCTTTTTGAGGTTTGTTTATTTCGATATCTTTGGGTGTCGCGTTTCACTTTCCTTTCAATTTCCTAGATTTTATGGTTTTCCCTTCAAAATATGTGATAAAACTTTCACCAAACTATCTGTTCATAAAATAAGAACAACATTTTAGCAAAAAAACAATGGAAAAGGCACAAATTTAATTAAATTCGTTGTTAATACGCCGACAAAGTAGAAGCGTCTCTTTTCAGATTCATTGCACTCACGTTGCCAGATTGTTCTTCTTTTTCTTGTAATTATTAATGGCTTCCATCCAGGAGAATGATATGCTAGCTCGAGCCAATAGGATTCATTCAATTAATAAAAATGAATTGAAAAGTATAGGCAATTTCTAATACACTAACAATCTGACAACATGGGTGCAGTGAACCTGCAAACAGGCTCCTTGTACCGTGCAGTTTGCTTCTGCTTTTTTGGCCAGCTGTCAGTGAGCTGTCTCCCGTCTTTTTCCAGATAACGTAGAGTTTTCTGTTCGCTTACAAGTTATCCCGTTTTTCAGAGTTTCCTTGTGGCATATTTCGTTTATTTCAACTCAGAAGTGTATACTATGACTCCGACAAGTAATATTTTATTGGAAATAGCAACATTTTAGGATTACATGCAAAATAACATACCGGTGAGTTAGAAAAATTTTAACATTTTTTTTTCTCAAAACCAGTGCATTTGCCGCCTAAACGCAAAAGGAAAATTGTGATCAGCTACCCTTAATTAGCCTATATACGAAATTTTAGCGAAAAATTCAACATTTGCACTAAAGTAAACAATTACCCAAATCAGCTGTTTGGGTCATTGGCGCGTAGGTGTTTTGGGCCTAAATTTTTGAAGGCATTTTTCTCGAATTTCTAGCTTCGAGCGCCATTTATAGCAATTTTTCCCCAATTCGTCTCGACCTATATATTTACGGGTTAAAAAATAATAAGTCATTTCCATAACACCCTGTATATACCATACAATGTACTGTATGCTTGCTTTGCTTTGAAATTCTTATTTTTTAAAATAATCAGAAATTAATGATGGCATCATATTTTTTAGTTTATTTATATAAAATTCAGATTCAAATTTTATTATCAATTAATAAATATTTTGTAGACCTGTCAAAATTATTAAGTATCTTAAGCTTGCGCAGGCTTCAGATCTCTTCAATACACTCGATGATAGTCAATTCTGCACTTTCTGTTGGCAAATCGTTATCAATAGAGGTAAATTGTTTCAATTTCACTAATGTGTCCTTAATGTTAGGAAACAGTTGTGCAAGCGGAATATTATGTTCTTCCTTGAAGTCGTCAACATTATCTGTATTACACAAAAATACAGCTTTCATAAAGCATTCTTTATTGTCACTGGGGACAAATTGCGGCAGGCCAGCGAAATCTATATCAAGGCGTTGGTTATGAAAATATTATTTTCGATTTCTTGAAAAGGACAACCACTGTCTATACCGGGTGTAACAGGATCATGGTACACCCCCGTCTCTCCGTTAGTTTTAAAGGTAATTGATTGAAATTTGGGATATCCCACATACTAATAAGCGGCACTTTTTGACCTACAAATGATTTTTTTTCCACTTCCGGTTTTGCCGGAAGTGACAGCAACTTTCGATTTTTAAATGGAACACCCTGTATATTATTAGGTTTTTGAATTCTACACAATTTTCTGAATCCAATGATACCACAAATGTGACATTTCAAACGTAAAATTTTTTTATTATTTAATTTTTAATTTTCCATTTAAGTGTGCCATGACTGTTCCGATTTATTCCAATTGACCCATCTATTGCTAGAAAAATCGATGTCCCGTCAAAAATACTAAATTGCGTTTTTTATAAGCAAATAAAGTTCATCGTTATCGTCTTTGGGGTAAAACTCAGTTTTTTCAAATGGAACCATATTGGTACCGTGGTACCATTTCTTAGTACTATTAATAAGGAATTTATTCATACCTAGTAATAACATGTGCGATAAATACAATCGAAATTACAGCTAAAAGAAAATAAGAAAATACAACTATTTTGTTCTAATTTAATGCTAAGAAGTTACTAAGGTGCCTTTGAAAACAATGAAATTATTCCTTCAGATTGTCAAATAAGTATTTGGTGGTTTATCGGTGTTTTTATTGTGTATTGGAAAAGTCTTTACATTTGTTGTTATTTTTGTTCAAAATGCCGCACATTTATATAAGAGATGAAAAAGTGGACATGTTAATTATTTATGGGGAATGTAGAAAAAATGCCGTTGCGGCTAGAAACATTTATGCCGACCGATATCCTGATAGACAATGTCCAGCGAGAAATTACTTTAATCGTCTTGAAAATCAATTCCGAAGAGACCCTAACCATGATCCCGAAGAAAACTTCATCATTGACGAAGGATCGGAAATTAATGTTTTAGCTTGAATAGAAGTTGATAAGACTGTTTCTTTAAGGCAAATTGGGTTTGAGTTGGAAATTAGTCACCAAACGGTGAGCCGAATCTTGCACAAACATAATTATTATAAATCTTTCAAATATCAATTGCACCAGCACCTGTACGAAACTGATTATGAGCGAAGGATGGAATATTGCAGTTGGATCTTGCAGAATAATGTGCAGCCAAACAATACTTTTTTGGGAAGGATTTTATTTTCGGACGAGTCTAGGTTTACAAATATGGGATTATTTAATCAACAAAATACAAGGTATTGGTCACAAGGCAATTAAATTTTATTGTGGGAGGGCAAGTTTCAAGTGCGGTTCGGTTTCAATGTTTGGCTTGGAATACTCGGTCGTAGAATCATTGGCCAATAATATTTGAAGGACCCTTGACTGGAGCTAGATACTTAGAATTTCTGCATAATGAAATTGAGGACAGTTTAACTGAATTACCTGTCCATTTACGATATATTTCCAACAAGATGGAGCTCCCCCCTCCCATAATTCAAGAATAGTAATTGATTACCTTCAACAGGCATTCGAAGAAAAGGTTATTTCGACAAATGATCCTGTGAGATGGCCTCCAAGGTCACCCGACTTAACACCTCTTGATTTCTTTGTTTAACGGCCCAGCAATTAGCAAACGTTCTTCAAGAAACAGCTATGCGAGTTCAGAAGTGCATTGACGTTAATTGCCAGCATTTCGAACAATTATTGTTGTAATGTTTTGTGTTCATTTTTTGTATTACAACGCCACCTTAGTAACTTCTTAGCATTAAATTAGAACAAAATAATTGTATTTTCTTATTTTCTTTTAGCTGTAAATTAAAAATTAAATAATAAAAAATGTTTACGTTTAAAATGTCAGTTTTGTGGTATCATTGGATTCAGAAAACTATGCAGAATTCAAAAATGTAATAATATCCAGGGTATTCTATTTAAAAATCGAGAGTTGGTGTCACTTCCGGCAAAACCGGAAGTGAAAAGAAAACCGTTTGTAGGTCAAAAAGTGCCGCTTATTATGTATATCGGATATCCCAAACTTCAATGAATTACCTTTAAAACTAACGGAGATACGGTGGGTGTACCATGATCCTGTTACACCCGTATATTATGTTAAAAGCCTCTTAATAAGGTAGCTTCTGTAGGGCATTTCAAAATTATGAATAATGTCTTGGTCCAAAGGTTGGCAAAGTGAGGTAGTATTGGGTGGAAGAAAAATAGGTTTGACATTGTCCAGGGTAATTTTTGGAAGAGACGTTGCATTATCCAGAAACTATATCACCATTTAATTATGCTTCTTCATCTTGATATTAAATCTGTGAAGCCATCCTGTCAATATGTCTGCGATCGATATGTGCGCCCTTAAAACATCTAAGATTTTTGCTTTTGCCTATTATAAGTGGTTCTCCCTTCTCATCTTTCATATTTGCACAGAACAGAATTGTAAATCGTTGTTTTGCTGTTTTTCTTTCAGTACACTTGTCATCTTTCAATGCATATGTTTTTGTTGGCAATGCACGATAGTAGAGACCTGTCTCATCTGCATTAAATACGTCCTTTGGCGCATAATCCTTTAAAATGGTCAAGAGCCTTTCTTTCCAAGCAATTACGTCTTCGACATTGATATCGGCTGATTCGCCACATATTTTCTTAAAGGTAATAATATCGTGCCAACGACGGAATTTTTCTAATCATCCATTTGATGCCTTTAAGTTATCTAGTCCTAGACATTGAGCAGATTCGAGGGTTTTTGCTTGAATTATGGGCTCGGATATTGGTAAGTGCTTGTTTTGCGTCTTACAGGACCAGTTAAAAACAACTTGGTCCACTGCCAGTCCTTCGGTTTTAGGAAATTTTCACCGTCGCAACCTTCTTGAAACAATTTTATTCTGCTTTATTTTGAAGCAACATAGTCACTTGGGTTTTACTTACTTTAAATTTTTTAGCCCATTTCCTAGTCCTTAAACCAGTTTTTACATTTTCCTCGATATTTCAATTTTTTCGCCTAAAGACGAGTATATTCTATAACAAGTATGGCGAAAATACCATTCCATACGAGTTATAGACTATACTTTCTCCAACACTATTGAAGAAAAAATAATTTATTATGTTATAAAATCAATATTTTGTAATAAAACTAGCCTACCTTGAATAATCAAGTGCTGTCAAAGTCGAATTTATAACCTGACAGCGTAAAATAAGTAATCCACGGCTATCATGATCTTTAAAATAATTTGGTTTCCCCATGGAATTTGGATGCCCGAATTGAAAATCCAGTTAGCTTTGATTAGGTGATACAACAAGTGAGAAAAATCACATATTTCTCCCGAGCGCAGAAGTTTGTCGCAATCAAGTGAGGGAGAAATATGTGATTTTCTCACGTGTCGTACACTGTACTTTTTCTACGGATGCGTTGTTTTTATGTGTTCAAAACGAGGTTCAGAATTAAAATACATAATACATATTACATTAACTCATTTTTATATTTTACTTAAAATTGTAATTAACAGTTATATTTGAACAATTTTGAAAAGAATCAAATTTAACAAATCTGAACTGTTTTAGTATAAAAAAACAACAATAAAACTATTCCCCTTTGGTAAGGTGACAGCAATAATAATTGTGCAGTGTTTCGGTCGTGTTGTTATGGAAACGCCGGCAAATGGTTTCAAAGTAAATATTGCGCGCTAATCGTCGGCGTTGCGTCGTTATGGCTGACTTGGGTTTTCATAATAACAGTGAGAAATTATTTCTCACTATAATGGCGGATATTTCTCACTGCGTGAGAAATTCTCCGTTTTGAACGTGTGGAAGCGATGAGAAAAGTGGAACATTTTATAGCATCCGTACAAAAGACATTTCCTTTTTCCCCCATCTTGAAATATTCACGTTAGTCTCAAAACACACAAAAACTTTTCAAAACAAAACTAATGTTAACAACCGGTTTACAGGCCTTTAAGGCAAATTGTAAGGGATCCGCCTGCAATGAAATTAAATGATAAATAAACCTAATTATGCTGTCCTTAATTTATAGGCTTTAAGTGGAGTTTTCTGTTCTAGAAACCCCGAATAAATCAAATAAAAAGAAACACAAGCGCGAGTAATAACAATAAAATAAAAAGTAACGAAACATACCCGAAAATGTCAATGGAACGGCCCACTACTTAAAAGAAATTAACTTTTTTAAAGCATCATAAAATTTAACAAGCGACCTTCATGCCTTAAAATGACACACCCTTAAAAGTATCCTCCGAAATAAAATGATAATTTGAACGGAAGTAAATGGTTTGTACCGGCACTTTTATTTTTATCTTTTCCATCGTAAGAATGTGAAATTTAAAATGACAGAGATTTCTGGTGAGTTCAATTACAGGCGAATGTTTCTCGTTCAGGTAAGACAAGAACTAGGTTTATTGATTGTTCTTTGTGCATGCAAACAAATTATGTAAGACCAGCAAAAAAACTTGGTCATGTCAATAGATATGTAGGGGAGAGTGGGGGAATACCGGCCCCTTAAGAACAGGCTCGAATAGCTCAAACATTTTATGATTTGAAAGAGAACTGGAATTAAATATGTATATATGTGAGAACTTTGGTCTCTAGCCACTTGCTAAGACCTTATACAATAAGGATTAACCAAATTATGCTAAAACAGCTATTTTCTGGGCTACATGCCACAACGAGCACTAAATTATATAGCAAAACTTGGCGTATTTTGACTAACACTGTTAGTATTAAAATACAAACTCAGATTGCAAAAATTACCGGAAAAAAATGGAATGAATCTTTATTTTCAATAATAGGATGCTACACTGCTGCTACCTGCAGACCGGTTTCGAACTCTTTGGTTCTCACCAGTGCAGGGCAAGCATGACAAGCGACGACGACGACAATAACCAAAGAGTTCGAAACCGGTCTACAGGTAGCAGCAGTAGTATTCTTTTGCTAATTATTGAGAACTGGAAAGTTTAATCGGACGGCAATACGTTCGGGAACAAAATACATATTAATAAAAAAATTAACGAAACAACAGAATAGTATCATAAGAGTTTTAGGATTTTCCCAACCTCTCCGCAAATCCCACAAATAGCCTCAGTAACTTCGGCAAATGTTCTAAGGTGTGAAATAGAGTGGCCATCCAGATCTCCTGACTTTACGCCGATGGATTATTTTTTCCTTTCAAGAATAAAGTTGATATAAAAAAACCAGACAACATTAAAGTATTCGTATTAGAGACGACAGAATGTCAGCTCATACTTTGATAATGCTTAAAATTTAATGAATAGATTGTATTACAACTTAACACATTGTCAAGCTGCTTTCTGTTAAAGTTAGTTATAATAATGTGTTAATAAAAATGACGTTTGGGCATAGTTAGGATGTTGTATAGTATTTTTCCGTTTAGAAAGAAGTTAGTTGCGGTTCAAATTTTATGACGAGTTATTAAAGAAGGCAACCTAAAAATCAAAAGAAACTGTTGTTAAGAACAGAATCCTATTTTATTGATTGTATCCATGTGGAATAGTAGATCTTTAAATTATGCGAAGTAATAAATCAATCAAAACCGTCTTCTCCATGGGCGTGCAAGATTTTTCGGCATGTATAGATTTAAATAGGCGTGAATTCTTAAATTTGTGCAGAATTAGTACAAGTATCGACATTAAATTCAAGTTTTTTCTTAAAGTATATATTTTAATAAACACTTCTGTCTTCCTCCACAAATAATATATATTTTTGAAAAAATTTTTTAACGATTGTCCCTACATGTTTCGACCATATATATAGTCATCTTCAGGGGAACTAAAAGGAATGTGTGAGAATATAAAGACAATAACAGGCATCATAAGAGACTTACCTATATCGAGTGTGAAATTGGATCCAATGGAACCATGCTCATTAAATACAACTAAATTTTCTGACTTTTATCAACATAAAAAAAAATTTTTAAATAACTAAAATGTGCTTACTTACATATCCACAACTCTGAGTTACCTCAAGTTAGTCTTCAACTACACAAATTTCACTTGCTATAATATAAAACGTTGTACTCATTAATTTGAGACAACTATTGGATCCAATTTCACACTCGATATAGGTAAGTCTCTTATGATGCCTGTTATTGTCTTTATATTCTCACACATTCCTTTTAGTTCCCCTGAAGATGACTATATATATGGTCGAAACATGTAGGGACAATCGTTAAAAAATTTTTTCAAAAATATATATTATTTGTGGAGGAAGACAGAAGTGTTGTTTTAATTTATTACCTACACTCCACTGCAAGTATGGACTACTTCTTCAAATATATTTTAATATTAAATTTTTTAAGCTTATAATTATGTACAGCCGTGACATTTAGGTACCTAAAATTCTAGAAAGCGATTTTATTAAAAGTAATTAGAGTCCAGATACTTATTCCGTTTCTGCTCTAATCATTTTTTTCTTTTTTTTTAACTAATCCTGCTTACCTGTTGTTATATGGTTAGTTCAGGTTAGTTTTTTTTTGACTTTGCATGACGAGTTTTTCTATAAAATTAACATCTTCCAGGAGTTTTCTAATTTATGGCCCAATAAAAATGCCCTCTTTATTTATAGCCCTCACAAAGTTTTTCATTAGCCCAAGTTTAATGTCCTCACATTTGGACCTACAAGCGGAACATACTTAACATTTTGAGATTCAGGTTGAAATTCACTCCTTTCCGGCCGAATTTTCGTTACATAATGTTTATTCACTGCATGACTGTCGAAATTCCTATAACTTTTAAATCCCTACATATCTGCCATTTGTACCAGCTGTAGTTTATTTTATCTACTCATTGTTATTGATTGGGCGACTGGTATAGATGGTTTTTAATTTTTATTATGTAATAACACAGCTTTAAAAGTATATTTCGATAAGTCTATGAACTAGCGCCAGTCACAAGGGGAATAATTGATATTGAGTTTGTGCATTAAACCACCGACATCGGTACACGCACATAACGAATTTCCCATGTTGCAAAATGCAGAAAACGTAGCATTTCTTTTCCTAAAGGTCCTAATTTTTGTTTCGTTTGCTAGTTATTTCCAGACCTGTATAATTTAACTCGCTTTGAACAATCAAATACGGCTCGCCGGAACTGGGACCTGAAGTAAGATTGTGGTGGATATACTATTCTTCGGAGCTGCTAAATGATGCGTTATTATCTCCATTATCCCCAAAACAATATCTTGCCAATCTCGACGGTGTCGGTACTGGTAAGTCTGCATTGTGAGGAAAATGTCTTGTGGCAGGAGGCAAATTCGGATATTCGATCTTGCGCTTCTCTTTTTTGGAAAAACTTTCAGTCTTTGTCATGCAAAAATAGCAATCGTCAAAATGATTGGTGCGTTCTCGTCATACCACTGAAACTGCAAAAGGTATATTTTTCTCTTCCCTTACATGCATTGCGCCAATGACACGCTACAGCTGACACAGCCCACATGGGAAGCTCACTGCTTGTCTTAATCTCCGATTAAAACACCAAAATACGTGAAACAGGCTCTTTCACGTTTTCAGAAGACGGCCTGTGGCTTGTGACTTCACCACTCCACAAATACAAAAAAAACTTGTCAGGGGAAATTTCGCAACAGCGGCGCGTTTCACTTGACATTCTCGTCATTGAAAAAACTTTCTTAACTACACAGAACCACTGAATTCGATACTCAAAAGAAGACCAAATTAGAGAATAAGTTCAATGTTATAAACAATCCATTTTATGATATCTTTCTGTTTTAAAATTACCCCTCATAAAATTTAGTACCTGCGAATATAAAAGGGTCTAATGAGCCCATTGGAAAGTAGTACTTATTAGGGCTTTATGAATACTTTTTCTATTATTAACACGTTCACTGCCGCGCAGGTCCCATGAGACCAGCAAGGGGTTATTAAATTGGGCAGCGTTGGTCCCATGGGACCAGCACATTTATTTCATTTTAGCCGGCCGCTGGTGAACTTTGAACGTGTTTAAATAACTTGAGGGGACCAGCGCGGCCCCGTGAAGTATCTAAATCGTTTCAGCGTTCAATTTTATTAATTAAGGTCACATGTGGTCCCATGCTCAAAAGTCTAAGGAAAAAAGCATATTTTTACAAAACTATTTATTATATTAATTAGCTAAAAGTACACAAATTATTCATTTCTAACGTGAATACTATTAAAGCATTCTAGACAAAGAGAAGGCTTATTATTACAATCCATACAATATGTATCGACCTTTTTTGTTCGGTTTGTTGCGCCATTTTTCTACGCCTATGCATATTTCCTTCTTCATGTTGAGCGAATGTGTGTTGTCGTCGTCGTGTCCTTTGATTATTTTGTTCAATATTGTCTGGTTCTGAAGAAGAAGCCAAATGCTTCACGACAGACTTTTTAAATTCGGTAATTGTAATGCTTATACCACACACTTCTTTATATAATAAATATGCATTAACCATAGAGGTCGTAAGCAGAAGTTCAAAAGCCACCTTCCTATACCAATTAAGGGATTTTCTAAGCGGATTTGAATAAGCACCCATTTGATCGGAGAGGTCTACAGACCCTTTTCCTTAATTGTAGTCGCATACAACTTCAGGCTTTCTTTTTACACCCCTTCTGCCTTCTTTTTCCACCATTTTATCAACATGCTTTGTCGACAGCATGAGCACATCCCTAGTATCTTTCCATTTTAAAACAGTTATCCCTCTTTCGTTTTGTTTAGCGTATAATTCGCCTTGTTTTAATTTTTTTGTTACCACTTCTTTGGGGATACCTTTTCGATTTTTTCTAACCGTTCCAATCAAATGTGTTTCGGCATCTAACATTTTATTTGCCAGTTGAATACTTGTGTACCAGTTATCGGTCACAACAGTTCTACCCTCTTGTAGATGATTGTTGGTTAGTAAAACCACAACATCAAATAATGTTGTTTTTCTGTTATCATCATTTTTGCCTGCATAGATAGACAAGTTGTAGGTGTATCCAGATCCTGAGCAAAGTTTAAATAATTTGACACCATATTTGTGTCGTTTGTTTTTTATAAACTGTCTAAATCTAAGACGGCCACGAAATGGTAATAAAGTTTCATCGACGCAGACATATTCTTCAGGGATATACAAAGATTTAAAACTTTGTACTAGCATCTCAACCATGGGATTGATTTTATACAGATTATCATTATTATGATCCGCGCTGTTATCGGCAAAGTGAATCATTCTAAGAAGAATCTTGAAGCGATTGCGACTCATTACTTTTCGTGGAAACTGAAGGTTGAATAGCTGATTATTACTCCAATAGTCAGCTAAAGATGGTAGTCGGACTATACCCATATATCCAATAAGCGCTAAAAGAAAATTTAGACATTATTACAGTTACAACATAAAAGAAAAATCGTTTACCTAAAAATTGTTTTATTTCCACCACCGTTGTGGGATGCCATTCATGAAGACGTGACCCAGGAGTAACATCGGTCTCTGAACCTAGGATTTGGGTAGCATAAAGGTTCGTCTGGTCAACCATCATTGCAGTAATCCTGTGATCAACAATGGCTTCGTAGAAAACTCATTGACGGACCAGCGGCGCAGTAACATAAAATTACTTCTGACGGGCAGAGCTGGTCCCATGGGAATATTCATAACTTTATGTAGCATACTATAATTTTGAAACTTACCTTCTATTTGCTTCTATTGTACATATATGTATGATAATATGTAAATGGCCTGTTGGGAAAAAATGAAAAATGTGGATGGCAGCGAACGTGTTAAAAAGGTGTTAGCATTTTGAAAATAATGTGCTGAACTATATTACAAAATTCGTGTCGGCCAGTGTAATTAGGGTTAGTTGAAGCTTAGTTCATATACAGGGTGTCCCACCGGGAACCGCTTCGATCTATATATGGAAAACTATACATAGAAAATTTTTGAAAAATCGACAGTTTACTAATGTTGCTGGGGGCAATCCGGCTAAAATATTTTCAATAGGGTGACACTTCCGGTTATACCGGAAGTAGGTGTCAACTTGCTTATTTGAAATGGAACACCCTGTATTTTATTACATTTTTGAATTCTACGTAAGATTCTAGGTAGATTTTGTATATCTTGTCCTATACCCAAGTCTAAGCGTTCTTGACAGATTTAAGGTTTTATTTAAAAAAATGACGTTTGCAGGCCATAAAATAATTATCAGGAAGTCTTTATTATTTAATATGGGTTCGATCCCTTGTTAGAAAGGACCTACTTTAATAGATTTTTTATAATATTTTGGTAACTATTGATACAGGGTGTTCAAACAATAGGATTAAAAATGAAATTAAGAAATCTGCAAGAAATCTACATTTTCAAATGGAAACCCCTAAATTTTATAATTATTTCTTATTTAGCATTAAACATAAGGGTAAGTTTGTATAAGGTTGTCCATTCGGAAAATTTGTAGTTTTCGAAATATTGCCAATTTAATATTTTTATATCGCAATTTTGCTGCGTATATTAAATTTAATTATTCCGCTATGAGTTTAATTACTCCTAGTTGGCTATGACGGCGTTAAAAACAGTCAAATGTTAAAGAAATGTATAAAGCTGTCAGTTACCATTTGAAAACCATTTTTAATCAAGCCGGGGCGCTTAAATTATATAAACGAAGATTATTTAAACTTATTTATTATTTACGGAGAATGTGAAAAAGTTATATTAAGAACATGTGACACATTTTCCATTCGATATCCACAAAAACAGAAACCATCACAATATGCTGTGAAACAAATTATAGAAAATTTCAAACCACCCCGCTCCTCAGATCTTACAGTAGGTACTTGTTTTTTTTTATTTGGGGTACAATTAAAGATCGAGTGTATAATACTCCCATAACAACTATGGAATATACAGCGTGTCCAGAAACCATCTTAACATATGGGAAACTTTTTTATTTTTAACTTTACGAAAAAAAATTATTCTTCAACAAAAGTTCTGCTTGTTGATAAAATAACATTCAAATCAAAAGTTTTGAGCCAGCACATACGGTTCAGAAAGTCAATAATATTAATAGCGTAAATGGAAAACTATATTTAATGATTTTAATTACAAAGTACAATAATGAAATACTACACTAAGCTTCAACATGACCACCGTTTTTTTTCATACAAACGGTTGTACGTCGTGAAAATTGAAAATTCCATTACTGCATTTCTAACCATCTGAGGGGAAATTTCTTGGACACATTCTCTGATAATTCTCTCTAAATGGTCTATGTTCTCGAAAGGTCTGTGGGTATACACTTTTTGTTTTAAAAATCCCCATACGAAAAAATCCAGAGGTGTTAGATCAGGTGACCTTGGTGGCCAAGCAAATTCTGATCTTCGTCCAATCCATTTCTGTGGAAATGTCCGGTTTAAGAATTCTGTCACTCTTGCAGAGCTGTGGCATGGAGCGCCGTCATGTTGGAACCAAAGTGTTTGTCTTATATTCATTGGTAGTCCATGAAAAAATTCAAATAATTCCGTGTCCAAAAAGTTCAAGTAAATTTCACCGGTAATATTTTCTCGAAAAAAGTACGGCCCTACAATTTGGTTCCTAAAAACGCCGCACCAAACATTTGTCTTGCAAGAATACTGGTCACGACACTCAATTACAAAATGGGGATTCTCATCACTCCACCACCTACAGTTTTGAGAACACACTACTCCATTTGAGGTGAACATCGCCTCATCTGAAAACAATATTTTTCTTGCGAATAGTGGGTCATCTTCTACCTCACCTTGAAACCAAGAGCAAAACAAAAATCGTGAATCAAAATCTCTAGGCTGCAGTTTGTGAAGAAATTTTGGCTTGTATAGGTAAAAATTATTTTTCCTTAAAATAACTTGGGCAGTGGACTTTGTAACAGGTCGTGGAACAGTTTGTGAAATATTTCTCAATGAGATTTTAGGATTTTCCACGACAGCTAGCAAAACATTCAATTGGGTATCTTCGTCCGTACGCCAAACCTGATGCTTGTCAGAAAATTTATTACTTACAGATCCGGCATTTTTAAATTTATTAAAAATATCTCCAACCGTTACATGGCTAATAATTTTATTTGGATATCTTGCATTAAAAATTTAAGCAGCCTCTCTGTACGTCTTGTAGTGGTCTCCAACAATTAACACTATTTCAACTTTTTCCTCGATTGTAAATTTAAGCACCATATTTAATTAAAAGGAAACTGTCCGCCTTGACAAATAAAATAATTAGTTGTCATGGTTTCATTTAGTTTTCCAATGCGTGCTGGACCTACTAAACGAGAATGAATACCGCTTCTTAAAATCTTGGTCGCCCTTTTCTGAAAAATTCTGTGAGATAATTAGAGAAACTATGGAATCAGGAAAAACAACAACATTACGCCACAGTATCTTTGTTTTAAGCTAAGTCGCCTTTCGAATGGCAACTTTAGACCATTTATTATATTTTTGGCAATATCGAAAATTGTCATTAAAAAAAATTGATCAGAACCAAAAACCACGTTTAAATTACAATTAGGTAATGCAATGAAAAATTAGGTTTTATTATTTTTTACGAATTTTTCTTCCACAATCAAAACAATTCCAATTTTCTCCTCAGAAGTTAATAACGCTACCATTTTTATGTTTTATAAATTTTAACGCGTTTTGACGGTTGCTGTCAAACATTTCTTGCTATCAACAATTAATTTGTATGTTACAACCATCCTAGATTACATGTAACTACAGTTAAATTTGCATTGTTATTGTAGACATACGTTTCAAAAAAGACGAAATAATTTTTTCAAGGTAAATGGGCGTAATTTCATATTTGAACGTGGTTTTTAGTTCTGATCAACTTTTTTTAATAACAATTTTCGATATTATCAAAAATAAAGGTACTTTACTTTTAAGCCAAATTCATATTTTTTGACTTACCTCGTATACGCCTGGGAGAATTTAATATCTGATAGTTGCATTTTAGGTTCTAGACCATGCAGAACTTTTTATGAAGAATCACTTTTTTTCGTAAAGTCTAAAATAAAAAAGTTTCCCATATGTTAAGATGGTTTCTGGACACGCTGTATATATAATTTATTTAACAGCACATTATGATGGCTTCTGTTTTTGAGAATATCGCATGGCAAATGTATCACATGTTCTTGAGATAACTTTATCACATTCTCGGTAAATTATAAATAAGTTTAGATAATATTCGTTTGTATAATTTAAGCGCCCGGCATGATTATTAATAATGTTCAAATGGTAAGTGACAGCTTCATACATTTCCTTAATATTTAACTGTTTTCAATGCCGTCATAGCCAATTAGGAGTAATTAAACTCGTAGCCAACTAAGATAATTAAACTTAATATCCCCAGGAAAAATGCCATATAAAAATATTTAATTGGCAATATTTCGAAAACTACATATTTCCGAACGGACAACCTTATACAAACTTACCCTTATTTTTAATGCTTAATAAGAAATAATTATAAAATTTATGGGTTTTTATTTAAAAATGTAGATTTTTTGCAGTTTTCTTAATTTAATTTTTAATCTTATTGTTTAAACACTCTGTATTAATAGTTACCAAAAAATTATAAAAAATCTATTAAGGCAAATTGTTTTTAACAAGGAATCGACCTCAAATTAAAAAATAAAGATTTCCTTATAGGAAAAATTGATAATTATTTTATGGCCTGCAAACGTCATTTTTTGACATAGAACCTTAAATATGTCAAAAACGCTTAGACTTCGGTATAGGACATGATATAATTATAAAATCTGCCTAGAATCTTACGTAGAATTCAAAAAAATAATAATATACAGGATGTTCTATTTCAAATAAGCAAATTGACACCTACTTCCGGTGTAACCGAAAGTGTCACCCTACTGAAAGTATTTTTTCTAAGTATAGTTTTCCATATACAGTATGTCCACGAATGGGGTTTACAAGAGCACAAATGGACTAAAAATTGAAAGATACGAAAAAAAGTCACTCCTAATAAACGCTTTTGCTTGTCTAGAAAATACGATTCTTAATAAGAAACTTCAATTTTTTTATACAAGGTGGGTAAAAACTGCAAAAATGTTATTTTGCTTAAGAGTAAACATACTTTATTTTGAAAGATACGAAAAAAGGTCACTCTTAATAAACGTTTTTGCTTGTCTAGAAAATACAATTCATCATAAGAAACTTCAATTTTTTTATACAGGGTGGATAAAAACTGCAAAAATGTTATTTTGCTTAAGAGTAAACATACTTTATTTTGAAAGATACGAAAAAAAGTAACTCTTAATAAACGTTTTTACTTGAATAATGAATAGGTGATACTTGTTATCAATGTCTTTATTTAATGAAGTAATTATAATAATAATAATAATACGAACATTTTTATTAACATGAAAAGGATACGATAACGATTTCATAATTCAAAAGTTCCACCCCCATACTCGACACACTTTTCTAATTGCTTTCTCAAAGAAGTAAAAGAATTTCTGATTTCTTCCTGAGATATCGATTGGACAGCCTGGATAATTCTGCCCTTCAGCACTTCAATATCATTTGGTACTGCGGTAGCAAAAACAATTTGTTTTAAACGGCCCCATAAAAACATATCCGCCAAGGTTAAGACAGGGCTTCTTGGGGGCCACAAAACTGGGCCATTCCTGCCAATCCACCTTGGACCAAATCTGCGGTCAAGCCATTCTCTAACCTCACAAGCGAAATGGGCCGGACAACCATCTTGCTGAAAATACATATTTTGTCGAAAATTTAATGGTAGATTTTCGAGTTCATCATTGAAAAATCCATCCAGCATTTCTAAATATGATAATCTATTGCACGTGTTATCAAAAAAATATGGCCCTATGATACCATGGATGGATATCGCGCACCACACGTTCACTTTTGTAAAATATTGTCTTCTCGTCATGATTCTGAATTCGGGATTTTCTAAAGACCAGTACCTAACGTGCTGGGTTGCAACGGTTCCATTGGTAGAAAATGTACTTTCAACAGAAAACATATTACATTTATAAAAATCAACATTTCCACTTAAAATTTTGTCTCCTATCCACAAGCAAAAATCAAGTCGTTTCGCGTCATCTCCCGTATTTCTTCTTTTTTTTTGAGATCCAAAACCGAACCAGTTCTCTGGCACTTTTTTATTAACTTGCAGATTGTCATCCTAGTTATTAGGATTCCTACAAATTTCTCGGTAAATTGTTCCATGACGTAGCGGTATGAAACTTGACCATCCCCATAACATTGTATTATAAAAACTCTTTGTTCAGTAGATAGCATTTCCACTTAAAGAATAACTTCATTAAATTAAGACATTGACAATAAGTACCTATCACCTTAAAGCTGGATTTATAAACTCGAAAAGTTGGTGAGGTTGAAGTTATGGTCAAGTTGTGAGGTTAGATATTCCGAATTCCGAGCATAAAAATTGATTATCTCGAACTACCCGGGAAGTTTTCGAACCTTACATGAGCTTTACATGAACAACATGAACGAGTGTATAAATAGAACTGAGTGTTCCCTTTAGTTTAAATTGAACTCCTATTTCCAACACCAACTAACCTGAACCTCAACCTCGCCAACTTATCGAGTTTATAAATCCACCTTAAGTGTCATTATTATTTTAACTAGGTTCACCAGTCAGAGGTGTGCCAGCGAATACCTTTTGGGAAATAATTTTTACATAGGTAAACCTTTTAATGAATTGTTCTACTTCGGTTTGTTGTGTAGAAAACACATTCATTAAGAGTGGATTTTTTCGTATCTTTCAAAATAAAGTAAGTTTACTCTTAAGCAAAATAACATTTTTGCAGTTTTTACCCACCCTGTATAAAAAAATTGAAGTTTCTTATGATTAATCGTATTTTCTAGACAAGCAAAAACGTTTATTTGGAGTGACTTTTTTTCGTATCTTTCAAAATAAAGTATGTTTGCTCTTAAGCAAAATAACATTTTTGCAGTTTTTACCCACCCTGTATAAAAAAATTAAAGTTTCTTATGGTGAATCGCATTTTCTAGACAAGCAAAAACGTTTATTAATAGTGACTTTTTTTCGTATCTTTCAATTATTAGTCAATTTGTCCTCTTGTAAACCTCATCCGTGGACATACTGTATAGATCGAGGCGGTTCCCGATGGGACAACCTGTATATGAACTAAGCTTTAACTAACCCTAATTACGAATTGCGAATCACGAATTTCGCATCCGAAAAATTACCTCTCTTGTCCTATTTCATATATATGCGAATTTCGTTGGTGTTTTAAGGATATTCCAGTGTTTTTAGTTTTCAACATTTTGAACGGTTTGCAAAACATTGACCGAACGATGCTACATAACCTCAAGAATTTTGGGACCTCTAGCCTCAACTTTTAGTTCCTTTTACCTTTATTTCTTTATTTCTCCTGTGATTTTCACGTTTTTATTATGATTATAAACACAAATCTATAAAAAATATCACAAAACTTGAAAAAAATACTTACACTTAAACTTAAAAATAAAGGTATAGGAATTGTACAAAACAGCTGTTCGGTCGGAAACAAGGGCGCATGCTCGTAAAAAAAATCGCACGAATATTCGGAAAATATTCCCGCTCTCCAGATTTTGAATCTTGCGAATTCGCAAAATCATAAAACTTTGTTCTTACACTTTTACTGCCAAAAAAATATTTGAAATTGACCAATCAAAGCATTATTCGCAATTCACATTTCGTGATTGGCATCTATATGAACTATACTTTATGAACCTAAAATCCACATTAACAATAATCCTTAAGCCGTTCCTGGAACGGATACCTGTCATAAGCTCTTTAATTATGAGCAGATAGCCCCTAATCAAACTTCAATAAATACAAAAATAAGGCGCGCCAGTGATTTTTTTTATTAAGCCCGAATACTAAAAGCTTTTCAGCTCTGTTCCCGTCTCATCTTTCGCTCAATTCAGCTCTTAGGAAACTTGTTTTTATGTCCCTGTGAACTCGACTTCAAAAGAAATTCAATGAAAATGTTGATCCGTCACTTTTAGGACTTTTACTAAACCGTTTTCAAAGGAGAAAGTAACAGTTGATAAATAGCGTAGATTAAAAGATTGAATGGCGTTTTTCTATGGATGTAAATGGTTAAAGTTAAATTTGAGAGTGAATATGAGGTGCAATTTGTACTAGCTAAATTATTAGCTTAATGTTCGAGAGTAAAAATATTTTTGGCAGCATTTTCTTGAATGAACAAGGTGATTTATTAAATTAAATTAATCGCTTTTTAGGTGTTCTGCATTAACTCTTTAAATAGTTAAAAACTGATCTTGAAAGAAATTTTTACATGGAGATCAGCGGCGTCAGTCAGCGTAATCTAAGCTAAACAGGGTGTGTTCTTTAAACGTGGTCTGGTTTTAAACAACTGTTCATTCATCATTATTGTTTTCTTAAGTACAGTCAATGACTTTAACTTTTTTCTGTTTATATTATTGCTTCATCAGCGGGTCTTTCATGGGGGGGGGGGTTTGTTATTGAACATTTGGTTCTTATTGAGCTAAGCAGGTACAATGCAGTAGGAAAGTATTCACTTTTGAGTCATTTAATTCTATTTATTTCGAAGCAAGTTAAGGTGCAGGCGGGGGAGGAGACGAGGAATAAGCCAGTCTCTCGGTAATCTGTATGGTTTTAAAAGGTTTGACTGTATATGTGAGGGTGTTATTAGGGGTTTAGGAAAGTGTTAGTCCGTTTGTAGTAGTCCACTATAATTTTGTCCATGTCCTCAGTTATTGTCGATATCTGTAAGTCATTATGTAAATGATGAGTCATGGTATAGACTGTTCATAATATCATGATTAAAGAGGAGGATATTTTTTGAAGATATTTTAATAGCCTTCAAGCGTGAGCTATTTAAATTTATAAACAATTTTAAACAAAAAAGTTTAGGGGCATTATCGTAATTGTAGGTTAGTTCAGGTTAGTCGGTTAGGACAGTAACCTGAACTAACCTTACCCTTAAATAATGCCCATAAAAATTTTTATAAATTTGAATAGCTCTTTAAAATGACACCTGTCAAAATTTTGGCTCAACAAGTGTGGTGGTAAGTCCGTTTCTGACTTCCCTGACGATGTAAAATATCCACTGTAGTATGGTTTTATGAGTCTTTATGACCTACATAAAATATTAAAATTTCATTAAATTATTTCTAATAACCCTAATTTCATTTAAATTTCATCAGTAATTTTATTATATATTTTGAAAAAAAAGATATTTTTAAACCGACGGGAGTTACAGCACGTGGCTACACCTCGTGGCAACCACACGCATCAACCCAACCAGGACAGCGAGAATCCATCTAGGTTCAAACGCTGGCAAGGCGACCCATCGCGGACAAAGTACGTCAGATCCAGATCCTTGCCGATGGGCCGTAGATGGCGAAACGCGTTCAAGGATTGGGTCTGACGGAAGGATACGGGACAACTCTGTACACGAACTTGTTTAAAGTTTTAAAGATATCTGCTGCCGGTCGTTTACCAATGTATTTTAAAACACCCTGTATACAGGGTGTTACAAATTCGAGTGTATGCATGGGGATCTCGGTTATTATAAGAGATACAGGGTCGGTTAAGTTGAGGCAAAGTTGTGTAGTGTGTTGCTAAACAAAATGTCGTTTCGGAATATGAATAATTCCGTATACTTCCGGAGATATCCGGAAAACACCGAATTCTCACAAAAAGGTTTTTATTTTTTCCTGACCTTATTTGAGAAGATATTTTGAAATAAACGTCACATCGGCACAGCCACTTTTTCCCCTCTACAAAATGACGTTATTAAATTTGAAATCCGACGTTTCGTTTCCGAGCAACCACCATCAACCTAATTTTTTTAAATACGACTTTGGATTTTTTTCCTTTGAATCGTGACCTTTGGACCTCCTTAAAGCAATGACGGCTTAAAATTGTCAAAAAATTAATTGGATCTATGAAAAATAAGGTCCTGAATCTACTTTGTCTATCTATCTTTTATCCTAATAAAAGATATCACATATTACTATACAAAATGAAACCTTTATTTTATCTAAGATATGGCACATAATTAAACTATAGTCCAACACTACATTTAACATCACAATAAATGATAAATAATTAATAAACTAGATCTCAATAATAAGCATATCTGATCTACCGAAAATCTTGAGGCTAATTGCGACGCAAATGTTCAAAGATATTCCCCTGTACCGTAATGCAATCGTTAATTTTTTGACGAATTTTTAAAATCGACCTAGAAATGCTTCTTCTGTTTTTAAAGAGGCGAAGGCATGTAGAATTCGCAGTTTTAATTCATCCCTGGTGTTCAAACTTGCGTTTAACAGTTACTTATTTATTTATACAGTTTCCTATTAGGGGTATAGAATTATTTGACACGTCACTGGGTTTGGTTTTTGCCTAGCAACATAGAAAAAACGAAGAGAAAAAACAAGTCAGATACGTAAGAGAGATACGAAAGAAAGTATCGTTCGTTCGTCCGTAAAGGATTTCGTTATATTTCGTCTAGTCGAAAAGTGCATTCGTAAAAATCGGGATAATTGTCATAAACCGTCCTATTCGGTAAGAAACCTTTTTCTACTTCAATTCATCGTCAATTCATCGTCAATTCATCGTTAAGAATTTTATATTTCTTTTAATAAAAATACAGTCCACATTTATTTCAATCGTCTACTTATTTATGTAAGATAAAGTACATAAACATTTGGTCCCAGTCGAGCCGGATCTAAAAACGAACAGTTCCTATGGACAAATTTAAATAAATCATTAAATTTTATTCAAAATTATTTTGATCCATCAATTCGACATTGGCAGACACGTCACCTAGGAAATACACATTCATTGTTGACAAGAAAAAAAAAAAACGTCAAAAAAGAAAAGTGTCAAAGAATAAATTCGTCCACAATAAACAATTCGTAAGAAACCTAGAAAGGTTTTTGTTAATGAGCAATAAAACCTCGCAGACTTCATCGCTTTGATATTTGTCAAGAAACTTGGGAAAAATCAATACTGAGCCTCAGACGTCCCAAACCAAGGAACAAACTAAGTTGCAGTTCGAGTTGCAGACTGAGTTCCAGATTGAGTTTCCGGCCGAGTTCCCGAGCGAATTTCAGATTGAGTTCCAGACTTCGTCGCTACTCCAGGCTTGATCCAGAGACAATAAAAAAAAAAAAAAAAAAAATGCAAAAGTGTTTCTCTCATAATAGTTGTCGTAATTAAGGTACCATTCTAAGTAAGTACCTACCTACCCTTTGTAATTATTACTAATTGTCATTATTGTTGTTAATTATATATTTTGTATAGTTTTAGAATCATGGATTTAAACAAATTGAAAAGAAAGAGGTCTTACGCGAAAGGTTTAATGACAAAAATTGAAAATTGGACAAAATTAAACATTGATTCGGTGGATGATAAAAGTCAGTATGATATTCGTAAAAAGAATCTTTTAGCAGCTTATCAGGATTACTTAGATATACAAAAGGAAATCGCTTCACAAGATGAAGATGAAGTAATCGAATCCGAGGATATAGAGAGTAAGTTTTGCAACGCTTTTTCTATGTTGGAGGGTAAAATTGAACAACTGACCAGTCAAATGAGTCATAACCTATCAAACGTAGATTTAGATGCGTCTTATCGTGATTTATTGCAAAATTTTCAACAGTCGAATCGAGATTTTGCTACAGAGTTAGTACAGGGCTTAACTCAAAATATTATGTCAAATCGAGCATCTGTTCAAACAGTTAAGTTACCGGAAATAAAAATACCCATTTTTTCGGGCGACGCCGCAGAATGGAACAGTTTCTATGATTTGTTTGTTAAATTGATTATAAACAATCAGGATTTAGAGGATGTTCAGAAATTAATCTATTTAAAAGGTTATTTACGTGGTGAAGCATTAAGCTTGGTTCAAAATTTATCGCTAGTGGGTTCTAGTTTAGATACCGCGATAAAGTTATTAGAAAATCGATACAAAAACGCATACACAATAATCGAAGCACACATCACTAATTTATTCGAAAATTTACCGACATTAATCAAGCCAAGAGCTCATCATCTCCGAGAATTCTTAACCAAAATTAATCAAAATATCGAGAGTTTAAAAAATCTTAATGTGCCTGTGCAACATTGGGATCTAATTTTAATTCATGTTTTTTCCAAGAAACTGGATTTTCACTTGCAAAAGTCATATTGTCTACAGCGAGACACTAAAAACTTGCCAACTTTAAATGAATTTTTAAATTTCTTGGAAAAACAATGTAAGGCTCTAGAGGAGCTAGATGCTAAAACTGCCAGCACAAAAAATGTCACACATTTTAGTAGCATAAATTCTAATTCGAATTATCAAAATTTATCGGCACAATATCCTTTACAATCAAGTTTAAAATGTATTTATTGCTCAGGTCATCATACAATTTATAAATGTTCGTCGTTTAAAGAATTAAACGTAAAAATCAGAAATGATTTTATTACAAATAAAGGATTATGTAAAATTTGTCTAATTCGAAAACATGCAACATCCTCTTGCAATGGAAAGGGTTGTATGCAGTGTGCAAAAAGACACAATACGCTTTTACACATTAATTTTAACACTTCACGTCATGGTCAAAATCATTCTAGTGAGAATAACTCACCAGCGAATGAACGTCAAAATTCAGGCCAGGGTTTCCAGAATTCTAGTTCAGGTCAAATCAACCAACAGGGAAGTCGTGTATTTACCAGAAATCCATACCAAAATAATAATAATACGTTTAATAAAAGATTAAATTCATCAAATAATGGTTTAATAACCAATAATGATCAATCAGCTATAAGCAACCAATCAATTTCGCGAAATAGTGATACCCAAATAACACCTGAACAATCTTTGTCGTGTTCGTCTACTTCCACGTCGACTACTTTTAATGAAAATTCTCAGGTAATATTAACCACTGCAGTGGTAACGATCTTCAATTTGAGCGGTAAGTCTGTAAAAGTAAAATGTTTACTAGACAGCGGAAGTCAGATCAGTATGTGTACTAAAGAATTGATTCAAAAATTAAATATAAATACTTATCGTAAATCTTTACAAATTTCAGGCATTTCGCAAGCAAATATGTACTCAAATGAAATGGTTGATTTAAATATATATTCGAGGGTACATGCAAATAAAAAATTTAATGTATCATGCGCTGTTTTGGAAAGAATAACGTGTAACCTACCGCAAACAAATATAAATATTTCACACTTAAATATTCCAAAAAATATATGTTTAGCTGACCCAGAATTTAATATTTCGTCAAAAATAGATATTTTATTGGGAGCGGACGTTTATTACGAATTACTAGTTCCTGGCGTTATAAAGTTAGGAAAAAATTTACCACTACTGGTTAACACCATTTTGGGATATATTGTTGGTGGAAAATTGTCAAATCAACAAACAAATTTCTTTATAAATACCGAGGCTGAGGATAACGTGATTCAAAATTCATGTTGTCAAAATTATGAAAGTTCCAGCGTAAGTTTCTTCACATGTGCATTGAATAATACTGACGAGCTTATCAAAAAGTTTTGGGAGCTTGAAGAAGTAGAAAGTAAATGTATCGTGAGTCCTGAAGACGCAAAATCTGAAAAAATATTTCAAGAAAGTACAATTCGATTAGAAAATGGCCGATTTCAAGTAAATTTGCCATTTAAAAATACCGATGAACACCTTAAATTAGGTGATTCGTTTTCCCAAGCAAGAAGGCGATTTCTTGGTTTGGAAAAACGATTCTCTAAAGATTTAAAATTAAAACAAGATTACAGCAATTTTATTAATGAATACTTAAAGCTAAATCACGCAAAGGTTCTTCCGCTACATTTGCAAAATGAAAGAGGCGAAAATAAATATTTTTTGCCACACCACGCGGTAATTCGCGAGCAAAGTGAAACTACTAAATTGCGTGTAGTTTTCGACGCGTCTATGAAATCATCAACAGGTTATTCGTTAAACGATATATTATTAAAGGGATTTACGGTACAACCAGAACTGTTTGACATAGTCTGTCGTTTTCGTCTAAACAAATTCGTCGCTATAGCGGACATACAAAAAATGTACCGTCAAATTTCTATTAATCCAAATCAAACGTATTTACAAAATATATTATGGCGCAACACTCCGGATGAACCATTTCAATGTATAGAGCTTTCAAGTGTAACATATGGCACAAACTTTGCTCCATTTGTAGCCACTAGATGTCTTAAAGATCTTGCCGAAAAAGAAAAAGAAAATTATCCTCTCGCATCAGAAATATTATTAAATCAAACTTACGTCGACGACCTACTGATAGGTGCAAATTCACAAACTGAGTTAATAAAGACATGTTCTGAGTTAGTAGATTTACTAGGGTCCGCAGGATTTCAATTACATAAATGGCATGCCAATTCAGAAGAATTTGTAAATATTTTTTTTATCGATAGTTCAAATACTACATATTATAACATTCAAGTCGAAAATACGTCAAATAAAGTGCTTGGTTTAACATGGAATTCGGAAGAAGATTATTTTTCAATTTTACCTCCGGAACCACCTAAAGAAAGATGTTTAACAAAGAGAGAAGTACTGTCCAAAATTGCATCTATGTTTGATCCAATTGGATATTTAGGCGTAGTCGTAGTTGTTGCAAAAATTATTATGCAAAAAATATGGATTAGTAAAATTGATTGGGACGATAACTTAACAAATGAATTAAATATCGAATGGAATAATTTTTTTGAAAAAATGGTATATTTAAAGGACGTAAAAATTCCTAGAAATTTATTTCTAAGTTTTCCCATTGAGAAAATTGAAATTCACGCTTTTTGTGATGCGAGCGCAAGGGTGTATGGAACCTGTTTGTATCTTCGTGTTATATACTCTAATAAAACTACTTCTTGTCGATTAATTTGCTCAAAATCTAGAGTCAGTCCTTTAAAAACCATCACAATACCACGATTAGAACTTTGTGGAGCTGTTCTAGCGGCAAAGTTGGTAAATAGAATTTTCAAAATTTTCGAAAATAAAATAACAATTTCTTCAGTAAATCTGTGGACAGACTCAGAAATTGTTCTATGCTGGCTAGCCTCGCACGCTTCACGCTGGTCAGTATTCGTATCCAACAGAGTAGCCACGATTCAAAGTCTAACTGCAGCTTATATATGGCGACACGTTATATCTGAAAATAATCCTGCTGATCTTCTGTCGCGTGGAGTTTTACCTGACAAAATATCTGCTTGTAAATTGTGGTGGGAAGGTCCTATATTTTTACAAGATTATAATCTTGATTTAAACATGTTAAATTTTTCGCCAATGGAAAATTCTGTTGGTATCAATGAGGAAAGAAATACAATTAAAAGTATTTCGCTTCATAATCGAACGGATAATTTTTGGAATATATTGATATCAAATTTTTCTTGTTTCTCTCGTTTGCAAAGAACAGTGGCATATTGTTTAAGATTTTTAAATAACTATTTGAAATTGTCTCCTGAAAAAACAGCAGGCCCTTTATCCGTTCAGGAATTACAAAGTGCATTAGATGCCATTATAAAAAACGTTCAACTAATCGCTTTTTCGGTAGAAGTAGCACAACTGATGGCAGGTAAAACTATCAGTAATAAACATATTTTACCACTAAATCCATTTTTAGATGATAATGGAATATTAAGAGTAGGAGGACGTCTTGCAAATGCGAACGTAGCGTACGAACAAAAATTTCCGATATTACTTCCTGCTAAAAATCAGATTACATCATTACTATTAAAAAAGGAACATTTAAAATTATATCATGGCGGCCCGCAAACAGTTCTGTCAAATTTTAGATTGAGATATTGGCCATTGAGTGGCTTAAAAGAAATAAAGAAAATTACAAGAAATTGTGTGACTTGTTATAGATTTCAAGCTCAACCAGCAAAGCAAATCATGGCAAGTTTACCAAAAGATCGCGTGTCCCTAACTCGTCCTTTTCACGCCACAGGCGTTGATTTCGGTGGCCCACTACTAATAAAAAGCTCAAATTTAAAAAATGCTAAAATTTTAAAATGCTATTTTGCCGTGTTTGTGTGCATGGCTACAAAAGCTGTGCACATTGAACTAGTGTCGGATTTAACCACCGATGCTTTTCTTGCGACTTTAAAAAGGTTCATTGCAAGGCGAGGTAATCCTGCAATAATCTACTCGGATAATGCTACAAATTTTTTAGGGTCACGAAACCAAATTAAAGAACTTTATGATTTCTTCAAAAAATCACAAAATATAAACGAAATTCAAGAATTTCTGTCCGAAAGGGAAACGCAGTGGAAATACATTCCTCCCTTATCGCCCCACTGGGGAGGTCTTTGGGAAGCGGCAGTTAAAAGTATTAAATTTCATCTTTATCGTATAATAGGAAATGCTCATTTAACATTTGAAAGGTTATACACATGTTTAACTCAAATTGAGGCAATTCTTAATTCGAGACCTCTATGCGCATTGTCAACTGATCCCTCAGATTTTAATGTGTTAACTCCTGGACATTTTTTAATCGGAACTAATTTAACTTCATTTCCCGAAAAAGATATAACTTCAATTTCAATGAATCGACTTTCTCAATGGCAACATTGTACTAAACTTCAACAACATTTTTGGAAAAGGTGGTCAATTGATTACCTAAATCAATTACAAAATCGTCCGAAATGGTTAACATCTTCTGAGAATTTAAAGGTAAATGATCTCGTTTTACTTAAGGAGGATAACATTCCCCCTTTAAAATGGCCCAGAGGTAGAATTCTGGAAGTTTTGCCTGGTAAAGATGGGAAAGTACGTATGGCTATTCTTAAAACCCAAAGGGGTACGTTCACGAGGAACATATCGAAAATATGCCCTCTTCCTGTTGAAATTTAACGCAATAAATTGTTGTCTTTGTTGAAGTAGGAATACTTCAACGCCCGGGAATATGTTCAAACTTGCGTTTAACAGTTACTTATTTATTTATACAGTTTCCTATTAGGGGTATAGAATTATTTGACACGTCACTGGGTTTGGTTTTTGCCTAGCAACATAGAAAAAACGAAGAGAAAAAACAAGTCAGATACGTAAGAGAGATACGAAAGAAAGTATCGTTCGTTCGTCCGTAAAGGATTTCGTTATATTTCGTCTAGTCGAAAAGTGCATTCGTAAAAATCGGGATAATTGTCATAAACCGTCCTATTCGGTAAGAAACCTTTTTCTACTTCAATTCATCGTCAATTCATCGTCAATTCATCGTTAAGAATTTTATATTTCTTTTAATAAAAATACAGTCCACATTTATTTCAATCGTCTACTTATTTATGTAAGATAAAGTACATAAACACCTGGTGTTAATAGTTCTACGGTAAATGGCATTTTTTAAAGTACCCCAATTCTACCGCACCTCTTGTTCCTATCCAGCGGCCCGGAAATTCCGCTTCGAGAAATTGACGCACACTTCTGCTATTGTGAGCAGGTGCGCCATCTTGTTGGAACCAGAGGTGTGGCAAATCGGCTAGCGGGATATCCATTAGAAAATTTTGAAATTCGGTATTTAAAAAATGTAAATATTGTTTAGCCGTTAAATGCCCCTCAAATAAAATGGTCCCAAAATTCTATCTCCCAATATCCCCGCCCAAACATTAATGCCAAACCTAACCTGTGGTCGCCCCTGCCTGTTAGCTTCAGGATTTTCGATAGACTAGATATGTTCATTGTGGCGATTGAAAATACCACAATTTGTAAATTTGGTCTCATCAGACCAAATTATTTTGTTTACAACATTATTTCCTTGTCTGTTTATCTCCTCACGTAACCACAAACAATATGCGAGTCGTATTTCAGGATCACCGGGATGTAACTTCTGGCTAATATGTATCTTGAAGGGTTTGTAGGAGCGGCTTTTCAAAATTCTCCAGCACTTCACATGGTAAAGCCCCGGACTGTTAACTTCGACAGCTGCTTGTCGCGTGGAGGTGGACGGATCGATATTTATCTAAAAGGTATAATGAATTTTAACTTGGTATTTTCTCTTATTTAAATTTGCGTTGCATTTGATGGGAACATCTTGATCGACACGACTACATAGAATTATGAATACACATAATTAATTACCTGATTAAGGACAATATCAACATCTCTTTGCGTTGTCTTACTCCCATATTTTTGGCGTATTTTTGAAAACGAGCCATATTGCCTCAAATTTGAATCCAGTTTACGAATAAACGATCTGCTGGGTTGGGGTTTCTCAGGATATCTCCGAAAATACTCTTCCAAAGCCCGATCACAGTTTCTGTCACAGCGGTAATACAATTGTAGCATATCTCGCTTTTCTTCGCTTGAAAATCTCATTTTTGAAAAACTTGTGTTTAATGACGTCTAATCATTCAAATAAATCAATCGTTTCGTTTGACATAATCATTCATTTATAGTAAATAACAGGTATTCCTTTGTTTTCAAAGCTAACATGATTAAACATTCGTTTAGGCCTGGTGCGTCGCAATTAGCCTCAAGATTTTCGGTAGATCAGATATGCTTATTATTGAGATCTAGTTTATAAATTATTTATCATTGATTGTAATGTTAAATGTAGTGTTGGACTAGTTTAATTATGTGCCATATCTTAGATAAAATAAAGGTTTCATTTTGTATAGTAATATGTGATATCTTTCATTAGGATAGCAAAAGTAATGTGTTAGACAAAGATAGATAGGCAAAGTAGATTCAGGACCTTATTTTTCATAGATCCAATTAATTTTTTGACAATGTTAAGCCGTCATTGCTTTAAGGAGGTCCAAAGGTCACGATTCAAAGGAAAAAAAATCCAGGGTCGTATTTAAAAAAAAATAAGTTGATGGTGGTTGCTCGGAAACGAAACGTCGGATTTTAAATTTAATAACGTCATTTTGTAGAGGAAAAAAAGTGGCTGTGCCGATGTGACGTTTATTTCAAAATATCTTCTCAAATAAGGTCAGGAAAAATAAAAACGTTTTTGTGCGAATTCGGTGTTTTCCGGATA
Source organism: Polydrusus tereticollis (assembly GCA_963920685.1). Classification (NCBI taxonomy): domain Eukaryota; kingdom Metazoa; phylum Arthropoda; class Insecta; order Coleoptera; family Curculionidae; genus Polydrusus; species Polydrusus tereticollis. The sequence continues at coordinate 44,389,382 of OY987332.1, read as the reverse complement.
TCTCCGGAAGTATACGGAATTATTCATATTCCGAAACGACATTTTGTTTAGCAACACACTACACAACTTTGCCTCAATTTTACCGACCCTGTATCTCTTATAATAACCGAGATCCCCATTCATACACTCGAATTTGTAACACCCTGTTTATTAATTATACAAAATTTATGCTGCCGTAATAATTGTTATCATTATTTTAGAACTGACTGTAATTAATTAATGTGAGCTTCTACAAAAAGTTTAGAAAGGAAAACCATCCGCAAATATTCTGTACTTAGTGAATTCAATGAAAAAATTAAAATTAGGATACATCCCATGACTTTTCTTGAATTTTCGTATACCGTTTAGGTTTTTTCATTTATAGAAATTTTGAGATTGACTTTTGCCTTGAATATTCTTGTTTTTGATTACTTTATTTGGAAAATTTAAACACTGTATAATTTTGACACTTGTACTATTGAATCTAGTAGTGTTAGTGCCGTTCTACTATTAGTGCTTTTTTACTATGGATTTCTACCAACAGTTTTGTAAGCCTTATTTTGTCTGGATCTTGTATGTGCGTCTGTGATACATGGCTTAGTCGATATGTGAAGCACAGCCTAATTATCACAATGCAAGCTCCGCTCTGTTAATTAAAGTGAGCGTCCAGTTAAGCCGTTCGTCAAATATAAGTTCTAGCTATTGTACCTCCTGGCACCAGTTCTCGTGGACACCATTGACTTAAAGCCATCGTTCAGACCTACGAGCAGTGCTGTTCATCTTGACGGGATTCAAACGGGTCTACTAAGCTGAAAACCACTTCTCTAGCTCAGTTAGATGACGCTGCAACCGGCTAATGATATTGCGTGGTGATTTGGTAGCCAAAGTTATTGCAGTTTCGCCAGCGAATAGATAGAGCTGCGTATATCTATCGCGCGGTATATCATGAGTGTAAATATTATACAACATCAGAGAGGGAGGTAAGCCTTGAGGCACACCCGCCCTGAAGTGCGTATTCAGAGAAAGTGCATTATCTGAAGAGACTTCTGTTATCCAGAAAAGAAGCTACTACCTTGATTAAGTAGTTCGTAGCCCCGATTATTATTAATTTTAACAAAAGCCCTTTATACTAGACTGTGTCAAACGCTTTGTTTAGGTCAAAGAAGATCGCTACCGTATGCGCTCTCCTGTTAAAGCTTTTTATTACGTCAAAACCCGTAGCTTTTCTAGAAATCAAAACACTAACTAAAGTCCATTTATCTCACATATAGACTATGCGTAAATAAGATCACGCACTATACACGTGATTTTCACTGTATTCTATTGTATTGTACCACTAAGCACGAGGCGTCTCCTCCAAATTGACCAATAAGGACCGCGCTGTCCACCTGCAGATCGACGATCATGCATCGAGAGTTGTTTTGGTTTAGTCTATATGTGAAATAAATAGACTTTAGGGTCTTTACCTCTTTTAAGGTGACTTGTGGGGATGCTTGAAACAGGTGATGGATGTTTTGTAAATCTGTATCGTCCTTGAGACCTTCTAATCTCGAAACGCGTCCTTTATCGGGTTTTCGCTGAATTGATCACAAAGTTTGTCTGCGTGCAATTCACCTTTATCATTGGGATCGATAAGGATGACACCTTTTTCCTGACATGGGTGTTCGCGCAGTCCTTGTCAAGGTCCTCGTCATTCTATGGATGTAATTATCCTCCATAGGAAGGCTTTGATCCCTGCCATCCCACCAGTGGCGACGCCAGGGGGGGCCAGAGGGGGCCCGGGCCCCTCCTGAAATTTAGCCGCCCCCCCCTGTAATGTCAAAAGTCGCATGAAAAAAGCCTACAGCGTACTGCAATAATTACGAATAGCAGTAGAGTTAAGACTTATAAAAGAACTACAATGCTTAATGAAAGACTTTTTGCGGTATATATTTTAACTATTAAAAAAGAACGCATTAAAAATATTAATCTCGACAAAATTGTTGATATTTTTGCTAAGAATCATAATAACAGAAGAATCTTACTGCTTTAGGTTTCGGTAAAATATTTTTTTTATTTGGAAATGTCTTATATATACGTTGATGTTTTTTTGTAATGTTTCAATATAATTTAATTTAAATGTTTATTATTACCTTAACCTAAATCTACCTACTTCTCTGCTTCTTATTACCTTAATCAATGAATCTCAATATTACCCTCCATACCTTTTTTGATATAAATTGATTTAAATAGGGTACCAAAGCAAAGCAATAAAGTAAAAACAAGTGCCCCCCCTAAATTTTTCTAGCCCAGTCTGGCCCCCTCTACCACAAAACCCTGGCGTCGCTACTGCATCCCACAGGTTTGATATCCGTTCGATCAATAATTCTTGTTCTGTGGGAGCATAAACTATTAACCAAGTACTGTGTTTGTGTACAGTTTATATATAATACTTTTTTTTTCACCTGTACCATCGTTTGATCATGTTATGTACCGCAAGTTATAAAAAGGAAATGAACACCAAAATAATGGGAAAATGACTTCTTATTGAAATTAGCATTTCAGGAGAAGCACTTGACTATTAGTGACTATTCAATAATTTTTAATTTAACTGGATTTATTTCCTTCTTCAAACTGTTGTAGGTAAATCTCAGCATTTAGTGGCCGTTTTGTCACTTGGGCGTCACTAACAGGTTAGTGGCGTATCGCGTGTGTTACTTCAGTATTCTTTCAGAGAGTAGAAATTCAGTTGTTGTTTAATTGTATGATTGCCTCAATGTAGTTGAATTAAACTCCGATTCAACGTTATAAACAAGGCTACCTCCCATGATATTTTTCTTCCAAAGTTTTGGCCCAAAATGCCATTTGAACTAACCCACAATAATCAAAAATTTGAATATAAAATTATTTTTTCAGAATGAATTTAACCGGCATTTTTCAATATTTCATAAATTTAGAGCGGAGTATGTTTCAGTGAGAGTGACTCCTTTGATCTCAAATGAAACGACAAGTTTACTAAGATCGAAAAAAATAGATGGATTAATAATAAAAAATGATATTAAAAGTCGGTTTCTTTTAAATAAATTGAAAATTATACAAATGATCCTGGCTTCGGTGGACTTTTAAGCAAAAATTCTTCAAAGCGTATAAGACAAAATATAAATTTTATTTAAAATACTACTCACCTACGCCCCAGCAAGAAAATTGCCAATTTGTAAAATTCATAAGATTAAACGTGTTTTGGGTGAAGATGAAAATTCCTGTTTTAAGGAAAAAGCGCGAGGCGTATTTTTCTACATTAATTTCTACAAAAACTTGCCAGATATAACTGAGACCTTTACATGTTTTTAAAATGAAAACATAATAATCGTCATTAGTCTGCCATTAATTAGCGCATCTCATTGTATGGTATTTCCGGCAGGGTATTGCCTCTTGTCGGTTCCATTAAAGTTTTTCTGCGAGGCGAATTTCCGGCTTAAAAGGGGCGATTATTATTTCATCACATTAGGGGGGGAAGTCTTGAGGATCGTTCGATCTATCGATTTTTCTTCCTCTTTTACACCCTTACCAAATTTTCTTTTTTTAATGATAAAAAATCTGATGGTGTTTTACCTATTAAAACTGGTTCATAAGACTAACCATTACTTTTGCTCTAATAAATCTTAAAAACTCAGTTGTGAGACAGCGCCTAGCGCCTTCTGTAATAGTACATATTGCCATAGTTTACTGGGTGGAATATACAGGTTGTCCGGGAAAATGTGGGAAATTACTCGGATTCAGATAACACATCAAAAATAAGATGAAAAGTTCTTATAAACTTTTTTCTTACAATCACTACGGAGATATGTGCCATTGAAGGACGCCGCTGGAAATCGTTTTTTTTTCTTGAATAACTTTCAAAGAATAATAAACGAATTCATGTTTTTTCTCTAAAAAAAAACATGATTTCTATTTTCCTTCTCGACAACAAAGTGTAATACGCAAGGCACGCAAACAACGGACAAGTTTCATTTTAAGTTATTTCATCCAAAAAAATACAAAAATTAAAGAAAAAAAAACGCAGTAATGTAATAGGGGGCACCTTAACGAAATTATCGAAAAACTTCATAATAGGGTTCAACATAGGCTCCGTGAGATCTGATGCACTCGTGGGGACGACAAATTGAGGACTGCTGTACCCGCCACAATAACCCAGCCTTGGTTCTCGTCACATCACAATAAAACGCGGTTCTTTGTAGAAGTTCTTCTCTAGTGCCGACCGGAATGGAATACACCAAGTTCTTCAGGTGTCTCCACAAGTAAAAATCCAACGGTGTTAGGTCGGGAGGTCGGGGAGGACAGGCAATAGTTCCTCCTCTACCTATCCAACGGTTTGGATAGACGTTATTTAGGTGCTCCCGCACACCAACGCTGAAATGAGGTGGTGTCCCATCGTACATGAGCTACATGTTTCGACGGGTTTCAAGTGGTAACTGCTCTATTAAATCCTGGAAAGCGTTCTGGAGGAACTTCAAATAAAGTTGTCCATTTAAGCTTTACGGCAATATGAATGGTCCAATCTAAAAATTGTATGATTCCTGCCTAGTTATTAATTGATTGGAACTGATGTTGATGATGCGAAACAATAGTGGCGCGAGGATTTTCATCAGCCCATACATGTGTGTTGTGTAAATTGGTGATACCATTTTTGGTAAACCTTGCTTCATCTGTGGAAAGAATAATGCAATTGAAGTTTACATTATTTCGTTGCTGATCCAATAGCCAGTTTGCAAACTGCATTTTACGAGAAAAATCTTCAGGAATAAATTCATGTACTTTTTGCAAATGAAATGGATATAACAGCTGTTCTTGAAGAACTTCATGTACTATTGTTTTCGATGTATTAAAATGTGCTGATAATTTTCGAGTGCTCGTTGATGGAGTGTCATCTACAGCATTTATAATATTTTCCTCTAATTCCGGCGTATGTACGGTTCTTCTCAGACCAGCATCAGTACTATTTTTCCCAAACTGTTCTGCCTTAGACGTTGGTCAACTCGTTGAAATGTCTTTTGGTTTGACATGGTACGATTAGGAAATCTTTCGTAATATAACCTACTGGCTTCTAAAGCATTTCAAGACGAAAAACCATTCATCAGATGCAAATCTGTATACTCAATAGGGGGTATTCCATAGTTTGAATGAATTCACAATTAAATTCACCACGAAATCCAAAAATTAGTACATTATTTATCGAAGTAAGGGATTAATGTGTCAGTGAAAGATGACCAGTTCTAAAATGCAGGATACTTATATTGGTCTTCTCCCGGGCAACGTGAGGAGTGCGAATGAGGTTATGTTGTGTGATGGCATGACCTTTTTGGGACTTGCCCAGCATAATGGTGTAAAAAATGTCAATGATACTATCTTAGACCTGTGTTTCTGCAATTTTAATGTTAAAACTGTAATAAACTGTAAAGGTTTAGTAAGCATTGACAGTCACCATCCTGCTCTTGAAATTTGTTTATCAACTGATTTTAGAGATAAACTAGAGTTTAATTGCGTGTGGTATTTTGATTTTAAGAGTGCTGATTATCGAGAATTAAACACATTCTTTTCTTGCATAAATTGGAATTCCATCATTTGTGAGAATGTTACTGCTTCTGTTGATAACTTTTATCATATCTTATATGATGGTTTCGAGCAATATGTACCTATAAAACAAACTATTAGCAGTAACTTTCCGATCTGGTTTTCCGATGAACTAAAAAGGCTTATCTTTAGGAAAAAGATTGCTCATAAAAAATATAAGGAAACGGGACAAGCTGTTGACTATAGAGATTTTGCTGAATTAAGACATGAATGTTGTTCTTTAACAAAGCTTAACTATAATAATTTTATTAGACATACAGAAAACTCTATTATGAATAATCCTAAATATTTTTGGAATTTTGTAAAATCTCAGCAAGATGGTGGTGATTGTCCAAATGTAATGAAGTTGGATGACAGTATAGCTGATGATGGTGATAGCATTTCTAATCTTTTTGCTAACTACTTTTCGTCTGTTTACAGTCCTCCCTCTATTAGCTCCGTAAATGTTCCTGCTTACCCTCTGTATAATATCTACTCATATATGAATATTGCTGCAATTGATATAGAGAAAAAACTAATTGAACTTAACACAACTAAGCCAATGGGTCCAGATGGTGTGCCCCCGTTGTTATTAAAGCATTGTTCTTCTTCTCTTTATTTACCACTTTATTTAATTTTCAAACAATCTTTAGAAACTGGTGAATTTCCAGCTGTATGGAAAAAATCATATGTTAGGCCAATTCATAAATCTAGAGACAAAGGTGATGTTCGGAACTATAGACCTGTAAGTGTACTGTCCACCATACCTAAATTGTTTGAACATTGTGTTGAGCAGAAACTATGTAGTGTTTTCGAAAAATTATTGATACCTCAACAACACGGTTTTATATCAGGTCGGTCAGTTGACACAAACTTATTTCTATATACCAATTACATTTTTGGGGCCATGGCTGCTGCATCTGAAGTTCATGCCATTTACATGGACTTCAGTAAGGCTTTTGACAAGGTCAGCCATTCGCTCCTTTTATCTAAATTGTTTCATTATGGTATTTCGGGAAATTTATTGTTGTGGATAGAGTCTTATCTTTCTGGTCGTTATCAACAGGTTAAAGTGGGGGGATTCTTATCTAATGAATTTTGTGCTACATCGGGAGTACCACAGGGCTCTCACCTTGGCCCCTTACTTTTCAATCTTTTTATTAATGATATTGGAAATTCAATTAAGACAAATTTTCTGCTATTTGCTGATGATTTAAAAATATACAGTATGGTAACCTCTACTTTAGACCAAAACGTACTTCCAAATGACTTGAATGAAATTTTTAGCTGGTGCACTCTCAATGATATGCGTTTGAATGCAGAGAAATGTTTTTCTATACGATATAGCCGGTTAAGAACTGTGATCCCATTGCAATATGATTTAGATGGCGTTTCATTGAGGGAAGTGTCTGTTATTAAGGATTTGGGTGTATATCTTGACAATAAACTAACATTTACACATCATTACGAAAAAATAATTGCTCGTGCCAATAGAATGTTGGGTTTTGTTAAGAGAATCTGTCAGGATTTTACCGATGTAAATGTTCTTAAAATACTTTTTATTAGTTATGTAAGATCAATTATGGAATTCTCCAATGTAATCGTCATGAAAATGTTCAGCGAAAATTTATAAAGTTTGTCATGTATAAGCTCAGTAGGAGTGGACTTAATTTCACTGTTGAACAAACAATGTCATACCTAAATTTGGGTACTCTTAAGTGCAGGAGGGAATATTATGATGTTTGTTTTATTTATAACATTTTAAATAATCATATTTCTTGTTCGGAATGTCTTGAAATGTTACGTATTCACGTTCCTGCTTATAGAACACGTAATACGCCCCTCTTGCATATACCGCAATCCAGGACGCTTTACTTTATACTTTATGTATAATCCGGCCAACCGAATGTGCATTACTGTAAATACTTATTGTGAACATTTGAATTTTTTTAATGTTAACAAAGAACGATTTAAAGCCTGTGCTAAGAAAGTTATATTAGGATAATATCTTGTAAATGCGTATACGTTAATAAAATAAATAAATAAATAAATAAATAAATAAATAAATAAATAAATAAATAAATAAATAAATAAATAAATAAATAAATAAATAAATAAATAAATAAATAAATAAATAAATAAATAAATAAATAAATAAATAAATAAATAAATAAATAAATAAATAAATAAATAAATAAATAAATAAATAAATTTATTTCGTACCATAGTAACGATTGCAACAACACTACGTTTTTTGGTGCCGATATAGTTATTTTCCTAACAAGTGCGCAAAGTGATACTTTTCAGCACGCAAGTATATTTGGACGAACGACGCGTAGCGGATAAATTCTTGCGTGCGGAAAAGCACTTTGCGAACGTGTTAGGAACAACATTTTTCCTACGAGCTTCATATCAGATAACAACAAAAATAAAAATATGGTAATTTATTTAATAATTTTTAATTTAACTTTAAAAAAAGAACTGGATATAGTACAACTAAAAATTACCTAACAAAAAAAATAATAATAGAAAATTCAAAAATTTCATAACAATAAAAAATAATAATAGGAAAGTAAATTATTTGTTTATAACATTTGTAACAAAAGAGCAATTGCTGACATTATGCGAATTGATAGCCGATGCAGTAAGTTCATTCAGTGGGTGGTTTATGGTATGGCTTGATGAACATTGACTTGGCGTGGAAGGACAGTTGTTCAAATAGGTCGATGAAGGTGTTAACTCATGTCCTTTTTTTGATTTGTCGAATCTTCAATGTAGCTCTCGGCGACAGTCGTCGATTTCCAGCCTCCGAGTCGCTTGACATTAGTGATTCCTGCTCCAGAATCGGCCAACATGGTAGCCGATGAACGTCGGAAACTATGTCCTGTATAATGCTTTAGATTTTTCAATTGTAGATATTTATGCAGCTATTTCCGAAGGCATGTTACCAAATGAATTTATTCCAATACATTGAGTACCGCATGTTCCTTGTCGATACTGCACAAAAAAGCGCTTGTGCGGAGTGGATAGTTTTTGCAAATTTGCATATTTATGATAGAGTTGTAAATAATATCCCTTATTTGTTTCATTAGATACTACAAAGATTCTTGAAGTATTGTTTTTACTGTCAGGAATTTTCACGACTATCAAATTTCCTTTATCCTCTATGTGATCAACCATTATCTTGCAAAGCTAATCGCGCCTGCAAGCACCGGCCAACCCAAAAATGGTGGCGACTTTTATTAGAAGGTAAATTTGATCAGGTGCTTCTTCCATAAATCTGGAAACTTCAATTTTGTCAAAAATTTTGGCCTTTGTCGGACGATATCCCACATTTTGCTTTTTTAGAAACAATGTTAGCTTGAAATATTGACTTAAATCCAAGTTTATTTTGATTTTAAGGATACTTTTTAACATAGAGTACTAACTCCATAAAGTATTTGGCTGAACTGATTTTCGTAAATCTGCAAAATACGCTAAGAAGACCTCCTCCTTAAAACTATTTGTCCCTTTGTTGCGGCACCAGTATTCAAATTGTTTATATTGCTTCTCGTATTTTCTTGGGATTTAGCGGGCAATAAATTTAAATTTGCAGAGTTTGCGGCCTCTAGAATGGAATCTGGTAGCTCCTCGTCAGAGCTGCTCATTTTAACAGCGTTTATACTTTTTGAGGATTTGATGGAAAGAAAAGTGTTGGTGTTTGTAGATTCGAGGAAAAATCTGACATCATGTGCCAAAATCAACATGTACATTTATTGTTGCTTGGCAATATTATAATCATTTATCACTATACGAGGTACTTAAAAAATTTTTTTTTTTTTCGTTTTAGGCTGAAATACGAATATCGTGAATTACGATTAAAAGGTAAAAGAGAATACACTTGCAACGCCTTCGCACATTGCATAAAATTGTCTACAGCTACTAAAAAATATATAAATATTCCCTGCCGAGGAGATTTTTGAATAGTGCTACTTTTCCGCACCCGGTGCGGATAAAAATCTTATCCGCACTAGTGCGGAAAAGTGTAACTTTGCACACGGAAATGCGTGCGCAAAGTACTACTTTGCGCAAGCTCGTAGGAAAAATAAATAAAACGCACATTTTTTGCGAACATAAGTCCTCTTCAACTATTCGTTTATTATTATTTTTTTCGAAAACGGTTCATTTTATCGACAATAGGCAAGAGTACCTTTTATTTAGTTTAAGGTGCAAGCTACCCAGATTTAATTTTTTTTAAGTCTTTATCGTACGCAAAGTTAAAATACAGCTTAGTCCGCCCCAGGTAAAAAAGCTAAATATGTTTTAAGGATTCTATTTTAAGAGGTCCTTACTAGTGTCTATCACATTAAATTTTTATTAAATTATATTAAGTACTTCGAAAGCTATTCAAGAAAAACCGATTTCTAGCGGCGTTCTTCAGGGGCATATACAGGGTGGCTGATTAGTGCGAGAAAGTCCAATATCTCCGTTGTTCTTTAAAATATCGAAATTTATTAAATGCAAAGGTTCTAGGATAAACAAGAGCGCAAATTTTAAAAATATTTTTGGATATACAGGATGCGCCAAAAAAGTGGGGTTTAGCAAAAATGTATTTTTTCAAATGGAACACCCTATATGTTATATTATTTTTGGATTCTACATAAAATTATAGTAATTTTTTAATAAGTGCATTATAGGTCTAAACTTAATAGTTTCCGAGTTATCGACTTTTCCAAAATGACATTTTTGAACTTTGACAGCTTCTAGTTTTCTAACGGTACTTCTTAGAGCAAAACGGCTTACATGTCCCTATCTTACTTTTTAATTGTCTTCAAAAAAATATCAATTTCCGGTTAAACCGGATGTAACTCGAAAGTCGGAAATATAGTACTTCCGGTTTAACCGGAAATTAATATTTTTGGGAAGACAATTAAAAAGTAAGATAGGGACATGTAAGCCGTTTTGCTCTAAGAAGTACCGTTAGAAAATTAGAAGCTGTCAAAGTTCAAAAATATCATTTTGGAAAAGTCGATAACTCTAAAACTATTAAGTTTAGAACTACAATGCACTTATTGAAAAACAACTGTAATTTTATGTAGCATCCAAAAATAATATAACATATAGGGTGTTCCTTTTGAAAAAATACATCTTTGTTAAACCCCACTTTTTTGGGGCATACTGTATATTCAAAAATATTTTTAAAATGTGCGCTTTTGTTTATCCTAGAACCTTTGTATTTAATAAATTTCGATATTTTTAAGAACAACGGAGATATTGGACTTCCTCGCACTAATCAGCCACCCTGTATCTCCGTAAGGAGGGCCTGTAAGAAGAAATTTTATGGGAAGTTGTCATCTTATTTTATTAAAATCTATCTGAATCCTACAGATTTACCACATTTTTCCGGACACCCTGTACAGTGAAGAAAGCTCTTTTTAAGAAAACTAAGTTCACTAAATTCTGTTGAGCAAAGCAGGAGTTATTACCATTCCCCCACCACTTTATTTGAAAAGTTGCGAACAAATTCGATGGGTGAATTTTATTAGGACAACTTCGAATGGTATTCGATATGTCTTAGCAAAGCAGCTTTTAAGAAAACTTCATTTTTCTGATTTACCGCTACTGTTGCGCCCTCTAGCGCTAGTCTGAGGAATCTGAAAATAATTTCTAGCAATTTCTTATGGCCACTTTCCATAAAAAAAAAATGTCCGCAAACCATACGACTAACACTTTCTGATATACGGCCGAAAGCCATTCTTAGTAGTTATTCATAGTTGTCAGCTATTACAATTACCAGTCAGGTGCACATATGTCACGTGGTCTGGTTCTAATTATTCTCTGGGTCCCATTTACAACAGTTGATGGAATAGGCAATGTACGTGAAAATGATCTAATTAATTCGGAAACCTTGTGGAAATTTGTAACGGTAATTTGTTTGCTTTCAATTTAAATTTAAGGGAGTTATCTGAACTCAAACTTTTCCAAGGACTTAATGTTTAAAGTTGCAAACACATTGAAGTTTATATGCAGACCTAGTTTTATATAAGTTCTGCAAATGTACTTTATACAGTGAGAACGTATAGGTTGGAACAAATTCATTTAAAATGCATCTGTTTTTTCTTTTCGAAAAACGCTCGGACCCGTAAATTTTTTATTTTTATGTGCATTTTTTAAAGCTTATTTAATGTATACAGATGGTCCCAAAAATAAGTTATGACGGTTTACTTAATTTTTTTAAATGGATACCCCTATTTTGTGATATTTTTTTTTTGATTTTGCATAAAATATGTCATATACTTAATTTCAGCCGTTTGCGAGAAAATCGATATTCGGATTTCAGCAGATGATTTTTTTATTATTACTTAAATCATGAACACCGTTTTAAATAAAGCCTTTGGTTATTGGGTTGTCATACTGACAGTGACGGTTGCCCCTGATTTGAGTACTTTTGCGTCAAGTCAAAGTGGTAAATAGTATATTAAAGTACAAGTTTTATTAAGCTCATTTTAGCGCCCGCGTCCATGTTAGAAAACGAGCCGCTTGCGGCGAGTTTTATAACGAACAAGTGCGCTAATAGCTTTTTGAAACGTGTGCTTTATAGTATTTTTCTATTTTGGCATTTTTTTCAATAAATGAATCCATATTTAAAAAGGAAATACACCATACAAATTTTCAAAATTTTAGGCTTAAATTTTATGTTGTTAATACAATCAAATCATTTATCATAATAGCCTTGAAATCAACAAATAATTTTATTTTTCTACTACTGTATAAATAAATTACCCTTCGGGCCCTAGCAACACGAAAGATCACGAAAGTAAACATTAGAGTTACCTGAATATTATACGTCGCTAGCTACGAAACTAGTATATTTCTAGCTACGAAAGTACTACTTTCGGTGCCAGGACAAAAAAACACGAATTCGTATAGGAAATTCTTATTGTATTTATTCAAGCGAGTTTTGGAAAAAAACTTCATAACAAAATGCTTATATTTATTGAAAAAAACAAGTAATATAATAACAATAATTGCCATTAAGGTTAATAGTGAAATTTGAACAGTTGGAAAAATAAATTGATGAAATATTATTCAATTCAATAGCTTCGCCGCTTCGTATTAGAGTCTCGTTATTATCCTGGACGTGGAATATATTACAACTCATTCTATTTGTCACTCTCACGTCGTTAGATGGAATAAAAGTAGGAGTTCCATTTAAGATCTTTTTGGAAATTTCGATTTCATTAGTATAGTAATCACCAATATATCCCTCCGCAACGGACGAAGACCTCCAACCGCCATGTCTTTTCAAATCCCAAATGTCGACACCTGGAGCATTTGCAAGAAACGTAGCTGATGTTCTTCTAAACGAGTGACCAGTGTATTTATTTATGTCTTGAAGTTTTAAAAATTTGGCAATTTCTTTGGGAACATTTGAAGTAGTGTATTTTCCAATCACCTGATTCACATACCTACCTCGTTCATAGCAATAGAACAAACGTTCGTCTTGTGCATTATTTGGCCGAAGTTTAATGTAATCTTGTAGTAACCTCACAAAAGAGACTGGACCTCCATCATCGGTTATCACAAAACTTCTTTGAACCTTGTTTTTGCTCTGAAGGATTTTAACTATAGCTACATCATCCTTGATTGCGACGTCTTTCAACCTCATTTTATGGATCTCATCGGTGCGGCATGCTCCAGCTATTCCCATTACTGCTATCACTTTCATAGGTAAATAGCTATGATTAGAAGCGTCAAGTAAAATCTTTACTATTTCTTCCCTTCTGAAAATTTTAGAATTTTTAGCTTCGTAACCATCGTTTTCTCGTTTAATAAATGCAATGAGTTTCTTAAATTGCGAAATATCTATATTTTTGTTCACAGAAATAGTCAATTTGAGCATGGAATATTGTGGCCATAGGGATGGAGGTGATTAGGCTTCAGATTTCTCTAAGAAGTACGCTAACATCACATTTTCGTCAATTTGAAAAACGTTTTTATCCGCGAACCATTCCAGAAACAGGTTGTACGTTTGATGGTATCTATCTTTCGACTTCTCAAGTAGCAGTGAGGCACATGCCAGCTCGGCCGCCTTCTGAATAGCAACGTTTTGATTTTGGGAGAACATTTTAGACTAGCGAAATTAAAAAATTCGAACTGACAGACTCTAACAGTACTCAAATAACTAGTTGTCATGGATTATTTTACAGGTGGAAAAACCTGATTTTATCATTATAAATTGAATAAAATCAAAGTTCATTGCTTAATAATATATTGATCAGAGAACAGTAGTAGAAAAAATTTAATATATTACACGATGCGAAAGTTAATTTTTTGGTACGAAGAGATTTTTGAATAGCCGAGGCGTAGCCGAGGCGAAGCCGAGGTGATTCAATACCTCCGAAGTAATTTAAGTAACTATTCCGTGTCAGCCATTTTGTCACGAAGTTGTCTAATTTTTCTAACATACTACATACTTTTAAAATAAGGAGCAAGATAAGTTTAGTTTAACTCCCCCAATATAATGTAGTAAATTTGGAACATTATTTAATATTTTTTTAACTCATCTCCATTTCATAGAAATAATGCAACCAAACATACACGACAAAAAAATAAAACATTTGTAAACATCATTACCAACCTTAGAAAAATAAAGAAAACATAAAAAGTTCATTACGATACTGGAAACGATGTCAAAACAGATTTTTTATGAAACCAAAATAGAAAAAGTTATTTTGATAATCTTGTAATTTTAAAAAATGGTACGCTTAAGTGAAAGGCAGCGAATAGAAATATTCATAACGATTGGTTATGGAGATAAAATACGCACATAAAAGGAAGTTTGCGAACTCTTCAATAACAAGTATCACCGCAGAGAACCGATATCTCGATCTACTGTCAGTAAAATAGAAAAAGAAAATAGAGATTTGGGTCATGTTAGGGACAATTACACGAAAGGTTGACCTGCGGTATTAGAAGGTATACAATTGAATATATTACTGTCGGTTCAAAAAGACCACCATAAGGCGAGTAGTACTATTGCTTTGGAAAATCCTTTCTGCAAAATATCCCTCCCAAAGTATGTAGACAAAAATAAATTCCATCCTTACAAAATTCAATTGGTTCATGAACTCTGTGAAGATGATCCAGACAGAAGAGTCCAATTTTGGGAGACAATGATGAATATGTGCAATAATCATCCACAGTTTTCGAAACGAATTATATTTTCGGATGAGGCAACGTTTAGTTTCAATGGTAGTGTAAACAAACGAAACTGTTGATATGTGGCTACAGAAAATCCAGGTTGTAGTATGAAATATCATACTCAATATCCTCAAAAAGTTAATGTTTAGGCCAGCATTGTTGAAAATAGAATTTTTAGACCCTTGTTTATTGACGGAAATTTGACAGGTGAAACATATTTAGAATTTATAGAAAATAATCTAGTACCGTGCGTTGCCACGTTATACCCTAATCCAGAAGATCCTGATGCACCGAACAATGTTTTGTGGTATCAGCAAGATAGAGTACCTCAATACAGTTTTTCCCGAACGATGGACTGACCGACGAGGTCCAATTGAATGGCCGGCCAGATCTCCAGATTTAACCCTTTTAGATTTCTTTTGTGGGGTTATCTTAAGTCTAAAGTATAATATGTTAACCGACCAAACAATATTAAAGATTTAAAGAACAGAATAAAAGGCGAAATAAGATTGATAGAACCTTACGTCGTTAATAACGTTCTGCAAGAATATGAAGATCGTCTCGGGTATTGCCAGACTGTTGGTGGAGGTCATTTCCAACATTTGATAAAGTGACTTTTGGTTTCTTTTGAATCTTCTTTTCTTTTCGCTAATAAATAATGTGTTGTTGTTTTAGGTTAAAACACAGTTTTCTCGCAAAACGGCTGAATTTAAGTATATATTTCATGAAACATGTTTAGAATTTAATGCAGAATTTAAAAAAAATATTATAACATAGGGGTATCTATTTAAAAAAATAATGTAAACCGTCATAACTTGTTTTTGAGATAACTGTATACAAAAGATAAGCTTCAAGAAAGGCACAACAGAAAAACACATGAACTTTAGATGAATTTGTTCCAACCTTTACGTTCTCACTGTATAGTGTTGATAATTTAATCAAGAACTTCGAAATAGAAGCAATTTTAACTTCTTTACTACTTCGAGCGTAAAACTTTATAGTTTGGAATAGATTGCATTTTAAAACTACAAAAATGTAATCGTTCTTTTGACCTAGCTCTTTTGAATTTAGCCTCCTTGAGAGCACAGTAATGTATACACGATAAAAAGAATTTAAAATGAATCTGTGTCTCCCGGTATACAGAATGGCCATTTAGAGCGTTGACAGGAGTTATCTATAGTTCTATACAAGATACAGAAAAAGTTTTTATACAAATATGATCTGGGACCCAAAAAACATTTAAATTTATACAAAGTAATTCATGTTTTTAGAACATCTGGTATATTAATACCTTACTAATGAACAACATAATGTGGTTTTGTGGGTTTATCTTTTATTTATTAGTTTTTGAGATTCTAATACCATTTAAAGCAAATATTCGCATAATTTTGGCAAGTTTACTGACCACATGAAAAACAAAATAGTAAAAATTTCTAGAAAACCTATTAGAGAAACACTTCTTCTCTGATTCTGACTTGAGATTATTTAATTTCGTACTAGACCCTTGAAGGGTGACACGAAACTGGTTTACCACAAATAAACTAATTCTTAATGATAAACGAACTGCTTGTCGGTGGCGGCTTTTTAATAAGAGCTGGAGCACTGTCTAAAATAATTATTAATATATTTTTTTTTTAATTAACATTCTAATATAATACGTATTTTTATTACCTCTGTGTACGAACTCGTCGGCTATGTTAATTCGTACACCTCGTTGTCATTATTAAAATACACCGTTATATGCGCGTCATCAGATCGTTCATAGCCGAAAATTCAACGTCATCCCTAATGAAACTCAGCGGTGGCATAGATTTTTAACGCTTTACTTGTTCGCGCCGGGTGGATGTATTCTAGAACCAAGATTACTATTTTTGATGGTTTACCATATAAAAAGAGTTTGTCTAGGAATAATTTTGTCAATTTAAAAATACCCCCCCCCCCCCCCCCCCAAAAAAATAGTTATACTAAGAAGTATGTTTAATACTAACTGACAGCGGCGGTAAACAATGATGACGCGCGATTTTGGCTCTCAAGCTTTGCTGTGCATCCCGTCGAAGGTTAAATTGTCGCAGTTGCACGAATAGCAAAGCTCAAACGTCAAAATCGTGCGTTATCATTGTTGATTGGCGCTGCCAGTTGGTAATAAACAGACGTCTTATGGATGCGATGATAGATAAATTGCAAAATGCAAGAACAGTAGTTTTCAATTTACCTTCTTAAAAAATTAAGAATCGACTTGAAACATTTCTGAGCATTTCGGGAGTTATTAGGTCCATACAGTTTCTAATACTTTGTTCCAAATGTTCAACATTTCTAAAAGGCCGCTTTTTGTAAATCTGGTTTCTTAAGTACCCCCACAAAAAAAGTCTAAGGGTGAAAGGCCTGGGGATCTGGCGTGCCGGGGATTTACTACGAATCGGCCTATCCACTGATTTCCAAACTCGTCATTTAACCAGTTCCTTACTTCAATAGTGGAGTGAACACTAGCACCATCTTGCTGAAAGTACAGATGCCTTCTTTGTATTAATGGAAGATTATCTAGGAAGCCTGACAGTTCATTGTGTAATAATAATAAGTACCTAGCAGCATTTAAATTACCACGTAGAAAAAAGGATCCCACAATTTTCGTATCTAACATTCCGCACCACACATTTACTTTAAAACTATACTGATCTTTACACTGAATAACAAATCCTGGATTTTCAGCGGCCCAGTACCTACAATTTGGCGAACTCACGCACGGTGCCGTTAGAAGTAAAAGTAGGTTCATCTGAAAATAAAATTGTCCTTGGAAAATTAAAGTTTTCTTCGACCATACCCTGAAACCATGCACAAAAGTCAAAATGCGCATCAAAGCCTCGATCTTGTAACACTTGCACAAATTTCGGTTTGTACGGGAAAAACTTGTTTTTCTTGAATATTCTTCCTACCGATCGCTCTTCGACATTTGTCACTTCCGAAATATGACTAACTGCCACTTGCGGTGTTTCTGAAAGTATAAGTAGTACAGCCAAAGGATTTCATCATTAGTCACCGTTTTCTCGTGTGAGTCGTGAGGTAGTTTGTACTGATTTTCTACACTACCAGTCTCCTTAAATTTCTTCAAGAATCGCGTAACTATAGAGTAATGCAAAGTTTTATCAGGGTGCCTTTCACAGAATATTGCTACTGCCTCTCGAGCACTCTTGTAATTATTTCCGCAAATTAAAATAAGTTCTATTTTTTTCTGCAAGGTATGGTAATGGGGGCATTTTAAATACAAAACTTAATATTTAAGTAGAAAGAGTTAGTTAATAAAATATTTCACAAAGTGAAAATACAGAAATAGGAGGAAGCGTTTCCGGACCCATGTTCATATGAACTTTATTTTTTTTTTTCGTGTGCTCTATCTACACTAGAAGTTTGGAAAATGATCACATTAACATCCTGTATACAGTAAGGACCAGAAGTACTGCATAAATTCAGTAATTTGTTTTTTTTTCTTATGGACATATCTGGTATAGCATATCCTAGGTCTAAAGTGAAAGATTATCGAGAAATTTTCGATTGAATAAAAAAGACTAAGTTATAAAAATATTTATTAAATTGGGGGTATCAAAGCTTAAAATATTAAAAAGTACTCTAATCATTAATTAAGTAAATGTTCGAACTGTGCTCCATTGACTTCCTGACAGCAAGCAAGCCGCAATTCAAACTCTTCAAAAATGTTATGAATCATTTCACGGGTTATTAATTGAATTTCATATCTGATCTTATTTTTTAATTCTTCGATATTGTTGGGTTTGTTCATATACACTTTATGTTTAAGATAGCCCCATATAGAGAAGTCCATTGGAGTTTGGTCCGGCGACCTAGAAGGCCACTCTATTTGCCCCCTTCGGCCTATCCAACGACCCGGAAATACGTAATTTAAATATTCGCTCACTTCGCTACTAAAGTGCGGAGGCGCGCCATTTTCTAAAACCAAACAAAATCTCCAGGAATATTAGGGTTGTTCGCATTTGGAAACAAACGGCATAAGGCGGGGATCAATTCATTTCTTAAAAACTCCAAGTAACGTTGACCTGTTAGCGTGCCATCGAAGAAATACGGTCCTATGACTCTGTCGCCCACAATTCCCGCCCAAACATTAACAGACTGTTTATACTGGATGTGAGCTTCAATAGCCCAGTGTGGATTAGTAGAAGACCAGTAGCGACAGTTTTGTCTGTTCATCACCCCATTCAGACAGAAGGTCGACTCGTCAGAAAATATAATCCTACGTGCAAAAAAATTATCATTATTGCAAATATTCATTAGAGTTTCGCAAAATTCTAAGCGACGATCTGGATCATCTTCGTTAACCTTGTAGATTAATTTTATTTTATATGGATGATATTTCTCTTTTTTTGAAATTCTTTTTACAGATGATTTTCCAATTTCGTTATCCAATGCTAGCTCTTAAGTAGGTTTATGTGGATTTTCTTCAATGGATAATATAACGTTTAATTGTTTATCTTCTGAAATTGAAGGCCGACCGGACCTAGGAAGATCTCGTACCTGCCCCGTTTCTCTAAATCTGTTCTCGATTCTGCTTACGTTGGACTAAGATATCTGAATGTCTTAATATTTTATATTAAATAGTTCACAAACTTCCCTTTGAGTCCTAATACGATCACCACATCCTACCATAATTAAAAGATCTATTCTCTGAGTTTCAGTCAATTTAACCATTTTCTTTTGTGAATTTTTAATTTTATTTAGTTAAGTAGTACGAAATGCTGCATGAGACAAGATTACTTCAATGTTACTTGATAGTTGTCAGCTATAAACTGACAACTAATGACAACTCATTTGAAGAACTGGTCTATACCTACCTATTTAAATAATAAAACTCAAGGTGACTTTAAAAATACTATTATTCAATCGAAAATTTCTCGATAATTTTTCACTTTAGACCTAGGGTGTGCTATACCAGATATGTTTAGAATATTTACTAGAATTGAAAAATCGAAAAATATACATTCCATAAGAAAAAAAAAACAAATTACGTCATATCTTTAACATGTGTCACCCTGTATACTAAACTTTCACGTCAAAAAATGCGCAAATGAAAATAAAAATTAACGTATTGAAGCAATTTTTCGAAAAATGCATCACTAATTTTCTATCGAATTTATGCAGGACTTCTGGTCCTCACTGTATATATAATAATATATACTTCCAAGAGCTTTGAGATATACTTATTTCTCCATTTAAAATTGGAAATTTTTAACATAAAATACAAAAAGGTTTAGCTAGATTTTTCACAAGGACAAAATTTCACCTCAAGGACACACACAACGGTCTTTCAATGCGACTGAACCCTTGTTCTCACGATCAAGCCCTATTCAGGTAAATTTAATCAGACGATATAGCTTTCACTAATTGAAATGCAATATTATTGAGCAATATTGTTTAATGTCTGTTCACGTTAATCCATTTTGTTTGAAAGGCTTAGAATCAATGATATTGATCAATAAAGTCGACTAATGAGACCGGCTCAGTGGCGTAGCCAGCATTTTGAGGCGGGAGGGGCGAACCATCGTAGGGGCGCAGACTGCGGAGCTAAAGCGCCGCAGGCAAAAAAATTTTTAGGAGCACGCCCAAATTTTGTATGAATTCACCTTCTTGATGAATGAAGTTAAAATCCGCTATATAAAAAGAAATAAATTAAATATGATGGGACGCTCTCAAAACCGGTTTTATTAAGTTTATTCTGATCGCCCTTCTTTACTAAAAATAAAATAAGACCGATATTGTTTTCTAAGAATTATTTATTGAGTAGTAAAGGGGCGCCAGGCCAAGAGGGGCGGGGGGGGGCGACCGCCCCCCTGCGCCACCCTGTGGCTACGCCACTGGACCGGCTTTATGGTTAAACTTAGGTTTAGACGGTGGTGGTAGACAGAGGTTGCAAAATGGGTGTATTCTAAAATAATATAATAGTAAATTACACATTTGTTTATTATTTTGTGTTTGGGGTTAATCTTTGATTTATCAACCTTTTCAAAAATGATAATTTTCACAACACCCTGATATGCATTGTCAAGATTATCCTTGTCATTGTAATATATTTATTCCTAATCTGTAGTATTAATTGTTTTGTTGAAGAAGTCCTACTTTTCCTCATTAACTCTTTCCTCAAATATATTGTGAATATCATTCACAAAATCCATTTCCAGCCAATAATTCGACAAAATTATCATAATTTCTAGTTCAAACCATGAATTATGGAGTACTAATAAGGTACTTTATCCACAGGTTAGAGTTTAACTTAGGTTTAGACAATTCGGTGGCAACCAGAAGTTGTAAAATTGATATATTTTGGAATACTCTATGGTTTATAGTTAACTACACATTGAAAAGCCTCCGTTTATATCCCAAACGATTGCCACATAAAAACTTTTTTGCATCACGTCTATAGAGTTCGAGCTATATTCGTTCAAATGACCACGCTGTAGATACGCGGCATTACAAAGCAAATGCTCACTGAAGCTTTAATTTTTCGCCGAGATATAATAAAGTACGCTGATGAACTGCGGAGAAGCTAATTTGTTCCCCGACGATTTAAATTAGTATAATCCGTAAGTTAAACTTTCAAATTTAATTAAATCCTTGGAAAAGAATAATATGAATTCATTTGTAGTCCGAACTAGAACTAAATTACCCTGGAACAATACATGGGTGCTCATTGTTATTGCAGCGACAACAATGTCATTCAGCGCCAGTGAATATACATACTAATTAAGCGCGGTGTTAGGCATAATTTTAATTACAAGATGGCTTCTAATGCACAAAAACCAGTGCCGTATTTGGCAAGTATTGTTTGTAGCGGGTCATTAAAGGTTAAAGTTATATTAATGGCAACCTCCAAAATAATACTTTTGGTGTTTATTGTTGCTGTGTACATGAAGCCCTTAATAGTCAATTTCAGGGATGTAGATTTAATAAAATGTGTATTTATTTGAAGTCCCTCTTCAGTTTATCTAATTGTCCACTTGCGATGAAATAGCTCCCCCTACTCAATTGGAGTTATTGCCAAAGCTGATACTTGGCTCCATCTCGTCGCTATGTATGTTCTTTTTACCTGGCTAAAAGGATTTCATTAATTAACTTTCTTCAAACCTGTGCTAGAGCCAGTTTTACTAAAGCAATAAAGCTGAAACGTGTACAAAATTAAGATAATCTATGCGCAACAAGTTCTAACAGAAATCTTTAAAACTATATACTTCTCCTTATCAAACAACTTGCTGAAAATAAGCTCGTGTACAGAGTTGTCCCTTATCATTCCGTCAGACCCAAACTTCGGATGCGCTTCGCCGCATACGGCTCATCGGCAAGACTCCGGGTCTGACGAAAAGGTAAGGGACCTCAGAGTGCTTTTGACATAGAAATGCAATTATTAAATAGACGAGAGAGAGTTGCAGCACGTGGCTACATCTCATGGCAACCACACGCATCAACCCAACCAGGACAGCGAGAATCCATATGGGTCTAGCAAGGATCTGTTTAATTGCATTTCTGTGTCAATAGCACTTTGAGGTCCCTTACCTTTTCGTCAGACCCGGAGCCTTGTCGATGAGCCGTAGACGGCGAACCGCGTCCAAGGGTTGGCTCTAACGGAATGATAATGAACAACTCTGTACAGGAACTTATTTTAAGTTTGTTGTTTTATAATATTTAACTTTCGGTTGCTAAACCTACATATTGGCTTCCAGCGCCACCCCACGTAGTTTGCCCGCGATGGGCCGCCTTGCCAGCGTTCAATTCATATGGATTCTCGCTGTTCTGGTTGGGTTGATGAGTATGGTTGCCACTAGATGTGGCCGCGTGTTGCAACTCTCGTCTGTTTAATACATTTTTCCGATAAAGAAAATTGTACTTACTTTGTGTTGGTGTTGACTTCTTAATCCCTGTCTCTCCATTGCAGAGCAGGTAGAGGTGACGCACTAATATCCTGTCATTTTAACGAAATAATTTCTAAATATTTAGTCTGATCCAAAAACTCATAGAACATAAGTTGTCTAAAATGTAGCTAGTATTTTTTTGTGGCTAATGTATATTAGGGTTAGTTTTAATATTAAATGATTTCTTAATAATTGGTGTAGTGATCGAAGGATAATCAACGCTACACAGCAACCGATGTTTCCCGGATACTTTTTAAGTTGCTGTCGACAATATTTCAGCATCGCTCGAGTATGTGGCGGCAAAAAGGCGGTTTACAGACCAAAAGATAATCGTCGCCACACAGCAACAACCGATGTTTCCTGAATACTTTTAAAATGTTTCGGTCATTTGTGAGTTCAAGAAAGTCTTCCTGGACGCTACTTGTAACTTCTACTGAAGTAGAAAGGCAGCATTCGGATCCCACTTCGATCGTAAATGCATTCGCTACCTTTTTTGGTGGCGTGTATAGTAAAGTTTACGTTATATCGTTCACCTTTACTGTAATAAATCAACTACCTAATTAAATTTCATTGTGTAGGTCCCAACATCTTCAAACCGCATTAAATAGGTGCAGGGTCTGTTGAAAATATAGCTAGCTACATATTAATTTATTCTTATTTTAAATTAAAGAGACATTTTAAACCAAATGATAGTAAAGATCAAGTATTATAATAATAATATTTTGAGGCATAATAAATACAGTAAAAAATAATGAAATACTGAAATACAGATTTATTCGTTTCAATTGCGCTGATGAATTGACACCGGTATTTTGTAGGCTTTTTAACTTGTCTAACAAAAAAGGAATATTTCCTTCTTGCTGGAAAACTGCTGAGTCCAGCCCATACCCATAAAAGGCAAGAAGGCCTCGCCAAACAACTATCGTTTAATCGCATTGCTTTCGGTTATATCAAAAGTTATGGAGAAGGCTATCACCGAAAAATTATTAAAGTACCTGGACGGCTTCAACATTATTAGTGACCGCCAGTATGGATTCCGTAAGTCTAAACATTTCCAAGGCCTTTGACCGAGTATGGCATAATATTGTCGCCCATCCTCTTTTTACTATACATTAACGATCTTTTGGAAAATTTAAAAATCCTATATATAGCTTCGCTGATGACAGCACACTTGTTTCATCTTTTACTTTGGATGCTCGGACAGCGGCTGTCAATGCACATCTCTATAGGCAAAAAAAGGACTCACATCTCAACAAAGACCTGGAAGAAAGTCTGTCTTGGGGTGGCAGTAACCCAGTAGAATTTAACGCTAAAGAAACCCAGGCGGCAGTTTTTTCTAAAAAGGTTAATGTTAAAGAACCGGATATAGTCATGGCGGGACACTTGATTTCCTTTTCTGCATCAATTCATTTATTGGGCGTCAATTTGGATAGTCGTATGTCTTGGCGTAGTCACGTTGCGGCCATTGCTAAGGCAGCCTCGCAGAAGCTTGGAGTACTTTTCCGAACTAAGAACCTCTATACACCCCAACAACTTTTGATGCTCTATAAAGCCCAAATTCGACCATCGTCGGAGTACTGGTCGCATATTTGCGGCTCTGCTCCTAAACATACCCTGAGATTGCTAGATTCCATTCAAAGAAGAGCCATTCGCTTGATCGGTGGCTATAATTTGACAAACAACCTGGAAAGCCTTGAACATCGAAGGCGGGTTGGCGACTTGAGTCTATTTTACAAATATTTTCATGTGGCAAGTGCTCAACTGAGGTTGCCCGCTTAATACCACCCATGGTGCATGGTAGAAATATACAACGAGGCACTGCAGCCCACCAGTACGTGGTTCAGCTTAGTGTCCCTCGAACGACACTGTTTCAAAATTCCTTCATCTGGAGAACGTCATCACTCTAGAACGACCCCCTGAGATCGTGTTCCCCAACGAGTATAATCTCCAAGGATTCAAGATTCAAATTTTTACAGTCGTCAACCAGGTATATGAAAAAGATTTTTACAAGTTATTATGATTAAAATTTACAATGTTACTGTTAGGACCCTTTAATATGTTTTCGTTACCGCCACATTACGGCTTAAAAGTAACTAAAAGAAGATTAAATATTAAAAATTGCGTGACTATTCTAAAAAGCCGCTGAATGACATTTTTATGCGCACATCATTGATATTTTAGAAATATTGGCATGCGCACTCTAATTAAAATGTAATGGTAACATGGGTAACTAGTAAGTGCCGATCGATTGTTGGATGCGGCCAAGGACATTATAGTTATAATGTCTTTGGATGCGACTGAGCTGAATAAACGGCGCGCATTGTCACCGATATACTGTAGCAATTTTAAAATTGCCACTATTGACTTTGTGGGGAATGTCAGACTTTCCTTTGATTCTTACAGTCATATTTCCACAAAGTGCATCTTCTATAGTTATTTAGTTCAAAATGTGTTTATTAAATTGTGTCATCTTTGTTTACAGAAAATTAGTCAAAGTATGTAGGGTTAAAAGTAGTGCGTTCGCTTTTCTGTTGGTTAATTAAACAAGGCGCTGCAAGTAGGTTGACCATGTATTTCCGTTTCGGTCTCCGTCAAGTCGCAGAACGCCCATTTTTTACTCTTGGCAATTTTATGTAAAAACAAATTTGTTTGGAATTATATTCTTTATTTCATTATTTAATTTATGTTGGTAGACGCCCAGACTCTCTTATCATTCTGATCGTTTGTAGTGTCTCTCTGTTCCCTTCTTTTTTTTGAGGTTAGGTTAGGTTGGCAAAACCTTGTGTCAGTTGGTTGTTGGAAGAGAATTGGGTTTCTTCAGAGTGCTCGGGGCCTTTAATTTTACTTGCTTAAAATCCTTAGGCCATTTGTTATCAAAAGGCCACGAGGTCTTACACTCCCTTTAGAGGTAAGCTTCCTTGATTCCTTTTTTTGTGTTGTTTGTTGGGATTCAGTGGGTTATTTTCTTCTATATTATTTTTAGGGGTTTTATTGGTTTCGGCTGATTTTGCCGTTTTGCCTGCCGTTCGGCATTTGAGTGGGTTAGAAAAACCACATGGGATTTTAACACTCAGATGATAGCCCTTTAGCTATCAGGTTCCAGTTGGTCCATGCTGAGTTCAAATAATTAAACGATACCTATATATACAATATACATATTATAGCTCCCGCAGGAAAAGCGAGGGATTAGCAGGCTTGTTAAAGTGAACATCATTTAATACATTTAGCCATTTTAATTTAATTATTTCGTTGTAACATTTAAATTAACTAATATTTAATTAATAAATCTTTTGAAATGTAAAGCTATCTTGACAAAAGGTAACACTTTTATAACCATACCTCATTGAAGAGAAAAGGATTCTAGAATCTTCGTAGGTTAAGCCCCATTTTTGGTTTTAAATGCTTGCGCCCGGAAAAGCCGTATGTCTTTCTTTTAATCATTCCTAAACTTTACTAAATAATATTTCATACAATTTGGGGAATATAAAACTAACAAACCCTTTGGTTGTCAAGTAACCCCTTTTTTATAATAAAAACTTTATTGTTTGTGTGAGAAAACTTTTGTTTTATTTATTGTGTAGTTTTCCAATAAGTACTAACATTCGGTATATTTTTCCTGGTTTGGGCTTCTGTCAAACCAGGTGGCGGCCAAGGCAAGCCAACGACGAAGGAAAGGTGTAAGTATAACGGACCACGACCCAGTGCCTCCACATTAAGAGCTACTGTTATTAGATAGTGACAACCTATTGTCCATGACAAAAGGTTGCCACTGTCATAATGCACAGTGGCGTAGAAGTGAAAAGGTTGCACGCTGCAACAGTTACAATTATTTAGACTACACACTAATACAAGATTAAAAATTCAAATACAGTACATACAGAAAAGTTTTTTTTATAATCAATTTTGGCAGCTTAATTCTACTTTACTCTAAGTTTAGTTCTGTGTCACTATCACTATCTTCATCTAAACTTATTATTAAGGTTGAAGAAATAGTCCATACCTTAAGTGAGGTCAAAGTAATGTAAAGAAACAATACAATGTTTCTCCACAGTTTAATAATTGTAAAAACAAATAAATAGCACCCTACATGTTTCGAACGCTTAAGCGTTCATCCTCAGGGGATACTAACATCGAGTTGAGCGAAGCTATTAACGTAAGTTGTCTCAAATTAATGAGTACAACTTAACAGGATGAGGAATGTAAAATTAAAGACCTAGTGTACAGGCGCCAATTTTTTTATGTAATTGCAGGGTATCTCGGTAACTAGTAAAGATAAAGACTAACGATTTTTACATTATTGCGCTACTTCTTTGTGAAACAAAAGGTGCTGCAAACAGAATTGTCATAGCTTTCTTAGATTTTAACCTACAGGGTGTTTTCAAAAATGTTTGCTTTTTGACCATACCCTCTAACTTATTAAAAAATTGTTTCTATGAGAGTTGTTTAAGTTGTTAAGTTAATAATTCTCTTTTCTTCTAGGAGTCTTACTTTATGAAATTTAAAGCAAACATATGGGTTTTTTAATGAGACACCCTGTATATTTTCCCTTATTTGATTGGACTATTTTTAGGCTTTACAAAAATATCTAATAGTCAATAGTTACTATTAACAATAAACACACAAAACGAAAAATTTAGAAAATTAGGGTAGTATAGGTCATGAAGCCCTTGAACCAAACAATATAATATCTATCTGACATGTCTATTTGTGAAAATGTTAGGCAAAAATAACGTTTTGTTAAAATACATGTCATTATTACACCAAAGTTTTAAAAGATGGCTAAAATATAGTAGTATGAAAATTTTGAAGAATACATGTTTAGTTTGCTTTATAAAGTGTCATGAACATAGATAAACTTACAATCTTGTAATTTAAATATCTAACTTATAAGAGTTCTTACTTTCATGGATATCCAGAGAGAAGACAGCCCAATCAAGTAACATAGCAGTAATGGTTGTTTCACTGGTTTCATAGCCTCCTACCCTAGTTTTACTTCATTTTTTGAGTTGTGCATTTATTGTTAATAATAACTTTCAACTACTATATATTTTTAAGAAGCTTAAAAATAGCCCAATCAAATAAGAGAATAATATATAATATTTGAAAAATCATATGTTAACTGTAAATCTCAAAAAGTAAGACTCCCAGAAAAAAAGTAAGCACGCCACTGGATTTTACTTGAAATACTGTCTCAAAAACTATTTTCAATTTTTTGATAAGTTAAAGAGTAACCGAAATACAGGGGGTGGTCGAAAAGCAAACATTTTCGAGAACACCCTCTAGCTTAAAAACTAAGGAAGCTACGACAATTCTGTTTGCGGTATCTTTTGTTTCACGAAAAAGTAGCGAAGTAATGTAAAAACCGCAAGTCTCTATCTTTATTAGTTACCTAGATACCCTGCAATTACATCGAAAAATGGACACCCTGTACTAACCAGTCATATTAACATAGTAACATATTAATTGTATTACGATTCGAATATAAGTGAAGTTTTAATTATAAATGTGAAATTTTAATAATTAGTGGAGAAACATTATGGATAATAGTTTATTATTAACCAAGGTTTAGACAGCCATCATTATTGCCCGAGCGGCGAGTTTAAATCACGAGGAGCGAAGCGACGAGGGATTTAAGACGCGAGGGCTATAATAAGCTGTCTAAACCGTGGTTATATATTATTTTTTCCACTACTACAAACTTTTATATGACATTTATCTTTATAGTATTAATAATTATAAAAAATTATAGGTAGGTATAAGTATATTTTTTAATCAAGTTACCTGCGCTTTGGAATTGGCAAAATATTTTGTTGTTTTGTCAGGTGGCTTTGTCAATGTCAATTTGTGTTCATTTGTGCCATCAGATTTCACGAATTTTGCGTTTTTTTTTTAAATGAGCGAAGAAAATGTTAGTGATAATATTATGTGTACACCTCCCGAATTAAGGATGGAAGCAGAAAAAATGTTGATTGTATCGATATTTTACAATATCAAGTAATCTAATTTGTATTGATAACTATCTGGTTGCCTAACCACAATGAATTGATGTTGTAGAATTAAAAAATCAAGTTACCTGCGTTCAAACAAAATTCGGTTAAGGTCAAAGATCGGTCAATAATGGATTTCAATGGCTTATTATTGACCATGGTCAATAATGACTTATAAGGTAGAGAAAAACGATTTCTAGCGTTAATAATCGGTCAATAATGGCGATGTTATAGGTTAGTAGTGGAAAAAAGATTATAAATTGAGATATAACATTATTGGATAACTGATTTTCTATATACCCCATAAAAAAAATCTAACACAGGAAGATTAGGTGATTTTGGAGGCCACCTGACAGGTCCATTGGTATCAAGCCATTTATCGGGAAATGTGGTTTCTAAATATTCTCTAATTATATGAGAATTGTGACTCTGAGCGCCATCTTGCTGGTAAAAAATATTATTTAAATCGCCCAAAGGAACATCCTTTCCTTCATAGATAAAATCTTTAATTTTAGTGCCAAAATAAAGCATGACACGCTAAATCCAAACCGACCTTGACGTTCTCGTGGAAATATTACATGTTGGTTCTCGTGGAACCAGTACCTTAACAGCGTTCTTCATTTTTTAATCCCAACTTCATCATACACTTTTCCGCATGATATGGATATGGATAGTTATACCGTGACAGAGGCCAAAATATTTATTTCATCTTCTTCCCTGTTTTCTTTGTTGTAAAAACTAGGCCTTGGTTTTTTAAAAGATCCGTGCTCAATGAGATTGGCTTGGATTTATTAACATATTCTTTTATCAGGTTGTGATCTTTCTGGATATCTACGAAATATTTAAATATATAACAAAAGGCTAATAATAGATAACAATAATGAATAAAAACAAATTATTTTAAAACTTGCCTACTAAAATACAGCTTCGAGGCTGCGTTCGCGTCTTCATTAGCTTGGATAAAACAAACATACATATCGTGTTTTTCATAATTTTCATATTTATTATTTTGTGCCATGTTCAACAATTTTTCACAAAAATAAAAAATAAACTTACAAAATCAAACAAATACCTAAAATAGGGTGGCCCATTTAAGGAAACAAAAGCTTCTGCCATAACTCAAAAACAAAACCTTTTAGAAAAAAACTAACTGCGCCACTGAATTCTACATAAAGAACCCTATTTTAACCCATTTTTACCTTATTGATAAGTTATTAAATAATCGAGATACAGGGGAGCGTTTAAAATGACAAATTTTCAAAATCGCCCTCTATGTCAGAAACTTAGAGGGCTATTAAAATTTCGTTTGCCACAATGAAAGTTTCATAAAATAATAGAACAGTAAGCCGCCAACCCCATCTTTCTATCTTTTATAATAAGGGAGCTGGTATATGAAATTACACGAAAACTGAACACCATGTACCGGGTGTCCAAATAGGAAAGGACGCCGGTTATATCTTAGGAACTATTAGTACCAGAGATTTCAGGTAAAATTTTTTTGTACAAAATAGGCCATAAAAAATTGCTGCAAATAATTTTTAAGTTTGGTAGTCGTCCGCTAGGGGGCGCAACGAACACTCGAAAATATAATTTTGTGCTTATCTCCAAAAAGACATGCCAGAGGTATCCTAAAAATACAATATTTGAAATCTGATGAGATTATGAAAAAATTTAGTTTCAGACTTTTCGCTATTTCTCTTCAAATAAGGGGTGGGGGGAAGGTTCAAACATGCTATTAACAAATGTCATACAACTTTTTTGTTTTTTAACCGATTTTAAATTTTAATAAACTGCTAGCATATTAAATATTATTTTATTGAGAATTCTCATTGTTTTAAGTTTAATTGCAATACCACAACAACGACAAAGAATGGCGTCGGATAAATAAGCCTTAGTGACAACTACAGTACTACTAAGTACCTATTTGTATAACTTTCATTATAACAACATAAAACCCAAATTAAATTCATGCTACATATAATCATATTTTATTTCTTTGATACAATAATAAAATGTATATTTTCTAAACTGTGCTCATCTTTTTATCCATCACGTTCAGCCAAACTAGTCTTCAACTAACAAATTTCATTTGCCTTATGATCTTAAAAGAGTTGTACTCATTTATTTGAGGCAACTACTAAAACCGAGACCAAACTCGATTTAGGTAAGTCCTTTATGGTGCCTGTTGTCATTGTACTTTCATAGATTCCTTTTAGTTCCCCTGAAGATGACTGCTTGTACAGTCGAAACATGTAGGGACAATCACTTTTAAAGAAATTAATTTTTGAAATAAATACTATTTGTGGAGGAAGACAGAAGTTTTGTTTTTATCTAAACTACAGGTGTTTTGTTTAATTTTTGCATTTCCAGGCCTACTTACCCAAAACGGAAGGCAAAAAGTTTTTTCCAAAAATATTCTTGTATATCTTGGGATAGGATTAAGATATCGACTTGCGGTTTTCACTAAATTCCTTATTTTTTTATCCTCTTTCCATCTAAATGTAAAAAGCATACCTCATTACATTTGAAATTTCCTAAGAAAATGGGAAAATTATCGACTTCTTGAAATAGCGCCCCCTAGCGGCGACAAAATCATTTACTTTCGTTATTTTTACTATGAATTTTATTAAACAGGAAAAACTCTTTTAAATTATGCCAAAATCATTGAAATCGGTTAAAAACCAAAAAAGTTGTATGACATTTGTTAATAGAATGTTTGAACCTTCCCCCACCCCTTATTTATATAATAATGGCAAAAAGTCCCAAACTAAATTTTTTCAAAATCTCATCAAGATTTCAAATATTGTGTTTTTAGGATACCTTCAGTATGTCTTTTTGGAGATAAGCACAGAATTATATTTTCGAGTGTTCGTTGCGCCCCCTAGCGGACGACTACCAAACTTATTTCTATGGCCTATTTTGTACAAAAAGTTTTTACCTGAAAGCTCTGGAGCTAATAGTTCCTAAGATATAGCCGGCGTCCTTTCTTATTTGGACACCCGGTACATGATATTAAGGAACACCCTGTATAGACATTAGAAAACATTCAGCTTAACACATTATCTACCTGCTAGGCGTATAAAATGTAGATTACAGGCTGCGCATGCTTTAAAAAATTCTTTTTTATCCTAAAATCCCATAATTTTTATTTCATCAAAGCTTTGAGATAAATTTAATACAAACACGAATATGAAAAAAAACCTTTTTTGAACCTTTTGCAAGTTAGCAAGCAAAGAAAGAAAGTTTCTCCAATAAAATATCGAAGAACATCTTTTGTCGAGAAGTTTTTTCTGGTCTAATTTTGATTTATTACTTTTTTCTTGAAAATGTTTTCACATTTTAAATATCATATTACTCGGATTTTAATTATAATTCGTATAAGAGTACAAATAAGCAAAGGTGCCGAGTTGTATGCAAGACTGGTCGATTGGGAAGAGTAATTGGGCATATCTCAATTTCACCAGGAAGTCACCCATTTTAAAACCACTCTGTATACTTGCACAATTACAAGAAACTCTTTTAAAAAGGAAACCGACGATTAGGTCGCAGTTCAATTTGTTTTACACGGCCTTAAAAGGGATTCCCTTGAGACTCTGTCGATAATACTTTTTTACCTTCTTTTAGACGAACATCAAAATCCTTTTTTAATTGGTTAGGGAGTAGATGAAAAAGGAAACTCGTTAAAAGCGGTGCTTAATACTACTCCAATCATTCGGCTGGTATAGCCACAAGTTAACCCCCAAATGAGTTATGGCATATCGGGGGAAGTTGAGGTTTCATCTAAAGAGAGATTAGTTAAATTTCTGATATAGGTCGAGGAATAGAGGTTTCGATATTGTGTTATGTCGAAGACAGTTTACATTCTATAAAACTTATTTTAGTAATATTTGACAAACACAGTGATGTGTTTAATTGAATTTAAAGTTACCGTAGAGTGGGGCTACTTTGCCCAATGGGGTAACTTTGCCGAACATGTAAAATTAAACTAAATTAATTCGTTTCTCAAATTTAGCAACTCTGGTGGCTAGAGTCGCATGTCACATGTGTTCGTTAAGTGGTTAGCTGATCGTCGTAAATTTAAATAAGGGTAAGTCAAACTTGTAAAATCAATAATAAAAGGAATTGCTACATCAAATCTTGCTGTTTTTGCCAGATAAAACTAGCATGCTATACTAAGCCTTGTGGTTCCAAATAGTATATAATAAACCAAGGGACTAAAGTGCCAAGGGTTATACAATTTGTACAGGGTAATTCAACCAGGACTGAACAGGGGCCTTTTTTTTGAGTTGCTCTGTATTTTTAATAAAACCAATATAGCCATCTAGTTTATGGTTTGCCATAGAATCTAAGATTGCTATTTAAGAAGCGATCTGACTTAAAACAAAGGAACTGTGGCTTAAAGTTGTGGTATTTTTAATGGAACACCCTGTATATTTTTAATTTTTATGAAACGTCTTTCTTTCCTCATTCCATAAATATATAATTTGTCTATATTAGCTCAAACCGTTTTTAAGATATGAGCAATCAAATATTTAAAAAGCTGTATTCATTTGAGCTTAATATGTATGGAATGCCTTGGAAAAGAAAAGCCCCGTAATGGCGTTGCATTAAAATAACGTCTGGCGAGGTGTTGGAAAATAAAGTTTCAATATGTCTAGAATGCCTTGAAAACCAAAACCAGATAAATAATAATATGTCGAAAGTCTAGAGTTTTTATAATAATGTGTATAATAACGATAATAAATAATATTACAAATTATAACTGCAGTTTATAAAATTAATAAATAGTTAATAATTTAATTGTTCAATGTGGCCCCTATTATTTTCAAAGCAGGCCCGGTAGCCCCTTTTCAGTCGGTCAAGACTTGCTGTTAAAATATGATTTTCTACCTTAAGTCTATTAATTTCATTGTTAATTTTAATTTTTATTTCCTCAATATTTTGGCTTCTATGGCGGTAAACAACATTTTTTAAATGCCCCCATAGAAATGTGTCCATTATTGTAATATCTGGGCTATTTGGTAGCCACCTCATAGTACCATTACGACCATGCCACTCGTTGTATCGATGATTCAAAAAATCCACAACATCACGAACTGCATGAGGTGGTGCTCCATCTTGTTGCCAAATAATATTTTGGTTTACCATTAGCGGTAATTCGTCAATGAGATTTTCAACTTCATTTTGAAGAAATTGGAGATATCGTTGGCCAGTTAATGACCCATTAAAAAAAATTGTCCCAATTATTCTATGGTTAACTATACCACACCACACATTAACAGACTTTCTGCCTTGATATTTAATACTTTGGTATTTTCTTGGATTTACTCGAGACCAATAGTGCACGTTGCGTCGATTATACATTCCTGATGTTGAGAATATTGCTTCGTCTGTCCACAGGACCTTTTTGAACAAGTCAGGATCCCTATCTTGTTCTCTCATAATCATTTGTGCAACAAATTGAAACCGAAGTTCCTTGTGGTTTGCCGTCAGGTGTTGCATAGGGTGAATTCGAAACGGAATTAATTTATGCATATTTAAAGTTCTTTGAACGGTGCTAAAACTCACTCTGTTTCTTCTTGGACCATACAGAATATCTCTTACCGCTTCCTCTATGGAATTCATTGGGTTAATACTAAAATAATTTATTATTACACGTTCTCGGATCACGTTTCTTCCATATCTTCGTTTGCGGTCGTGTAATGACTTTGTCTCCTCAAATAAACGTTTTAAAGTCAAAATTTCCCTTGCATTTTCCCCACTTTCATAGAAAAGGGTGATTATCTGAAATCGTTCTTCCAGGGAATATTTCATTTTAACTAATAAATACTCTAGACTTTGACACATTAATATTATCATTTTCATGGCTTGTTTTTAAGGCATTCTAGACAAATCGAAACTTTATTTTCCAACACCTCCTCTGACGACATTTTAATTCAACGCCATTACGGGGCTTTTCTTTTCCAAGGCATTCCATACATATTAAGCTCAAACGAATACAGCTTTTAAAATATTTGATTGCTCATATCTTAAAAACGGTTTGAGCTAATATAGACAAATTATATATTACAAATTATATATTTATGGAAATTGGAAAATATTTGTAGACTTGTCAAAATTGTTAACATTATTAAAAAAGCTTTCTAAGTCTCTCAAACTTGCACAAGCTTCAGATAGGCTTGACATTTTCGACACTGGAGCATGTTCAAGTTCCTCTTCCTCTGTCGGGAGCAGTTTCATCCGTTTCTTGGATCTCTTCAATACACTCGATGATAGTCAATTCTGCACTTTGTGTTGACAAATCGTTATCAATAGGGGCAAATTGTTTTAAGTTCACAAATGTGTCCTTATTGTTAGAAAACAGTTGTGCGAGCGGGATGTTATCTTCTTTGAAGTCGTCAATATTATCTGTATTACACAAATATCCGGCTTTCATAAAGCATTTTTTTATTGCCACTGGGGGGCAAGTTGCGCCAGGCCACCGAAACCCATATAAAGGCGTTGGTTATGGTAATATTATTTTTGATTTCTTGAAGAGGGCAATCACCGTCTGTACATGCTAAAAGCCTTTTAATAAGGTAACTTCTGTAGAGTATTTTATAATTCTAACTGGTCCAAAGTTTGATAATGTGAGGTAGTATTGGGTGGAAGAAAAATAAGTTTGACATTATCCAGTATAATTTTCGAATGAGACGTTGCATTATCCAGAAACAATACCACTCTTCTGGTTTCTTCATCTTGGTATCAAATCTGTGAAGTCATGTTGTCATGATGTCTGCTGACATCCACGGTATTTTGTTCAAGACCCATTGAAGAGGTGATCGATATGTGCGCCCTTAAAACATCGAGAATATTTGATTTTGCCTATTATAAGTGGTTCTTCCTTCTCACTTTCCATATATGCACAAAACTAAATTGTAAATCGTTGGTTTGCTTTTTTTTTCCAGTACATTTGTCATTTTTCAATGCATATATTTCTGTCGGTAATGCACAATAGTAGATACTTGTCTCATCTGCATTAAATACGTCCCTTGGGGTATAATCCTTCGAAATGGTCAATAACCTTTCTTTCCAAGCAGTTACATCTTCGATATTGGTATCGGGTGATTCATGACATATTTTCTGGTAAACCACGAACTGTCGATCTACATGTGTCTTTGTATCCGGGACAGTTACAACAAGGTGGGTTTCAAATTCCTTAATATCTTTAATTTTCATTTTACATAACTCCACTCGGCGACATGCCCCAGCGATGCCCACAATGAGTACCACCTGAAACAACCAAATAAGTTGTTGTTTAAGGGGCATATTCAGTGAACCGCGTGATCCGACTTGGGAATTTGCCGCGAAGCACGATACACATAAGTTACACGGTATGATCTTTAGACAGACGAAAATACGAAATTTCTGCGCATGACGTCATGTGGGTGACATTTCTGTCAGGTTGTGCATTTGTTGATATGTAAAATATCTGTCGTTTTGAAGTATTTGTGGAATTTTATTGTTATTTGCTTAATGAAACGTATTTTATAATAATATATTGATATAAGCATTATTTACGTAAACGTGAAAGTGCTTTAAAGTTGCCTAAATTTGTGATTAACGGTTAAAATGCCGAATTGTGCTGTGGTACATTGTAATAACCATACCCGAAAGACTTAGGGGAGCACTATAAAGTTCTTTCGATTTCCAAAAGATCGCTAATTTATCAAAACAGTGGATTATTGCCTGTACATGCGAGGACAAAATTAATGCGAAGAATGGTAAGTTAATTTTGATTTTTTTAAAGATATTTTTATGTATTAAGTAACTATAGTTATTCAACGCGCTTTTATCTTTATTTTCTTATCAAGACTGTTATGTTTTAGCCCGCATATGTTGTGAACATTTTGAAGAGACTTGTTTTGAAGTACCATTAAAAGAACGACTTTTGGGGTACCTATGTACAAATAAATCGACATTTAAAACCTGATGCAGTTCCCACATTAAATTTATTTAAAAAACGTAGAAGACCAAGTAAAGAACGCAAGGTATGATTTGCACAAAAAAGGAGACGAGAGGAAATTAAGAATATTTTGGCAGAAAGTGTTGTTATACACACAGCATCTCTTGAACCGGAGACCTCATCGGATTTAACATGGATCCGTCTGTCAGCACTAAAGCAACTTCTGTTTTTACAAAGACAAAGGCGTATGTGTAAGTTTGTATTGTTACTTTTACTTAACTTGAACATACATGAACTGCTTTAAGCTGGCCCAGCAAACATTGAGCGTCGATTAAACGTCGGCCGATTGGTTTCGGATTATCGGGCCAATGCCGGACGCCAACGTCGATCCGGACCGTATATGACCGCCTGGCCGATAGCAGAGCCAGCAATCGGCCAATTGGGGGTCCCGATATCTTGCCGATATTCCTTTACAACTCGATCCTCATTTAGATGCATATTCTTTACACAAAATTTGTTGGTACAATATCTAAATATTGCGTTTTATTTTATGTTACGTCATATATTCCTTTTCATTTAAATGAGGTATATTCAAAGTATGGATACATTTTATTTATCGGTTATCAGTTTTTCAAAAATTTTAAAAAAAATTTAGATTTTATATTTTTTACTTTTAAAAATCCCTACACTCGCAAATTACAGCTTGGCATAGGGATTTTTTTGAATGTAAAAAATATAAAATCCAAAAAATTTTTAAAAATTTTTTAAAAACTGATAATTGAAACTTATTGTTATTACTTGGTCCCTTTTATAAGTAACTAAAATAAAAAAAAAATTAAAGATATAGATAAAATAGGATGATGACTATATAATTTTAGAGTGATCATACATTAAATTAGATACATTCATTTTTAGTCTTTTCACTTTTGGTACAGATATAATAGGGATTAATATAACATATAACTCAAAGCCCTCTCAAATAGAATAATTAAAACAGTTGATATTTAAATATGAAACGTTTTTTTATTACACATCTTTCCCAGAACATAAAAATATTGGAAAACCTCTAACAGACAAAATATTTACAGTATAATATAACGTTATATGTTTAAGTTAAATAGGAACATAAATTATCATCAAAGCCTCTTGAGACATTATTTTAATTTTAGAAGGCACAATGATCACAATCGTACAACCTACAAACAAAAAATATATGTCAGTGAATTGCCAGTAAAATAAATGAAATTTAAAAACCGTAAACCACGAATTACCTAACAATAATTTACTGAACTTATACTTGGCAATAAAAATACCTAAATGAAAAGACAAAAAACTTACCTGAAATTTGGAAATATGAAAATGTAACGAAACAGCAAATCACTCTAATCGTATGCAACGCCGAAAAACACAAAAACACACCGACCGAAGCCAAAGAACTAAAGAACGCCATTTGCATTTGACGTCATCGTCACATGCAGTGGTCGGTAATGCAGGATACGATACTACCGTGAAATGGCGCTAAAATTTGAATTCCCAACTAATTTTTATTGCATTACCTATTCCGTTGGCTCTCGCCGTCTAAAATTAACATTTTCGATGACGAAAGAAAGAGCGTCGGTTAATATAAAATAATCGACATATAATAGATCGTGTTCAACCGACAATCGAAATATCAATGTTTTTTCGATTCAGATCCGATTACTATTCCCGATTGTCGGGAACGGGGCGTAAATTAAATGGTTTACCGTTCCAAGTAAACCGATCCCGATCAAAAATAGATCTGCGCACAGTCGGCCGACTTAAAACCAATCATAAATGTTTGCTGGGGGATTTATAAACTCGAAAAGTTGGTGAGGTTAAAGTTATGATCAAGTTTGTGAGGTTAGATATTCCGAACTCCGAGCATAAAAATAGGTTATCTCGAACTACCCCGGAAGTTTTCGAACCTTACATGAGCTTTACATGAACAATATGAACGAGTGTATAAATGGAACTGAGTGTTCCCTTTAGTTTAAATTCAACTCCTATTTCCAACACCGACTGAACCTCAACCTCGCCAACTTTTCGAGTTTATAAATCCAGCTTTAAATATAATTTATTAAGAAAAAAAAAATTTCAACTTATTTATTTATTTTAAGGGAAATGAAAATAGAATTAAACGAGCTTAGAAACAAAGTTAAGCTTTTAGACGATCAAAACAATGAACTCCGAAGAGAGGCCAAACAAGCAAAAGTTGGGTTTAGAATTGTCCCTAGAATCCAATAATGCAACAATATACAGGGTATTTCATTTTAAAAAATATAACTTTGATCTGTCACGCTTTGATGCAACACCCTGTATCTACGAAAATGCATTTTGCAAAAAGTTTACATTAAATCCTACAACTTCTGTATTTAACAATTTTTTCTTAATTGCGAAACAAAGAAGTTAAAGAACGAAAAGTGAACACCCTGTACCTATTCTGAAATACCTATATTATTATTATTATTAAGAATAAACATTTATAAAAAATCAATAATATTTTTATTATTTTGTGAGAACACTTTAAACACATATAAAGAAATTATAGGTATTCAACCAGTCACCAATTCCTACATAAAAAAAATTCTTTTAACCAATATGTGTCTTAAAAATATAAAATATTTAATAAAAATATATAAGCTAGTTATTAAATCTCCATTATATAGTAACAACTTAATAGAAATATTAGCTAAATTAAGTAAAAATGTCCCAAAAGTAGCGACATATCTTAAATCTCCATTGCTTTTATATGGCAAGTGTTGAATTTTATCACCCAGCTGACGTCATTATTGTGGGAGAGAGATAGCTATACTATGCGCAAGAGCATACCGTGTTTATGTGTATCGTGCCGCGAAGGAGGATAAGTCAGTGTTATTGAACAATCAGGCAACATGGCTATTCCTAGATTCGTCGCCGCGCCGCGAGACATAATATAATTTACCGCTCCGAGCGGCGAGTGGCGGTCAGGACTGGCTAGATAAACCGCAGTGTTGCCAAATCGCTTTAGATAGTTCCGGTTTTAGGTATTTTTTCTCAAAAACTCGGTTTGACGTTTTTTCACATTAAAAAAAAGGTATAAAATTAATTGAAATTGTAGGTAGTTGAGGAAATACTTTCAAAAAAGACTGTATGGGAACATTTTCTCAGCTTCATCTATATTTATCGTTTTAAAAAAAAATATTTTTTTTTTTTTTTAATTCAAGACCATATAGTCATACAGCACCAAATTGCGAACCTAAATTCAAAATTTTAACAAATTCTATTCAATAGTTTTTTTGTAGTTTGTCAAACCTTTTCACCTTAATGGAGGTCACTGATAAGAGCTCTTAAAAGTAGATTTTAAAAAAATCGCAATTATGTACCTTCATTAATAAAAACTCCTCATCTGGTGCCGTGACAAGGAATTTTACAACCTCATTCTTGGAGAATGCCTTTGATTTCTTAGCTTTGTATCCCACAGACTTCCTTTTTAAATATGCCATCAGTTTTGCATACCTGCTTATGTCGACATTATTTTTGATACTTATAGTAGATCTGAGCATTGAGTAATAACTCCATAAAGAGGATGATTTACTGTCCCTAAATTTATCCACAAAATAGGCAAGCATCACATCTTCACTAATTGCTTTAACTTTCTTTGATGAACACCAGTCCATGAAGAGCCCATATTCCTTCTCATATCTATGCCGTGATTTATCCGGCAATAAATTAAGGGTAGCTGCTTTAGCAATATCCAGAACTTCCTTCGGAATTTCATCATCACTGCTGCAACTGACATTTAAAGGACGTAAAACACACATTCACGAAATTGTTACAAAAATAATTATCGTTTATTCCGTTGTCAAGTTTTACATCTGTCATATAAAAGCCAACTATTAAATTTCTACAATTTATTTCCCTAGCAACCTGATGTTAATGCATTGTTGATAAACGACTTACGATGCACCGACGGCGACGGGGTAAATTAAAACAGTGCTCTTTTAGAGTTTTCAATATTGGTGCCCTAAAACATGCTTGTAGATAAAATATCGTACTATACATTTACGGCAGGTGTCTTTACCGCATGTGCGTGATTTACCAAACTCGCCTTCGGCTCGTTTTGTTAAACATCATGCACATGCGGTAAAGACGTACCTACCGTACTTGTATTGTAATATACTATTGTCTAACTGATTAAAAGCTATTAGATTTAAATATAGGTTTGTTGCTTAATCTTCTTGAAGTTGAAGTGCTCCAATCATAAGATGTGCGATATATCTGCCACAAGCATCTGTGCTTTCGTCAACAATAATGTAAAAAAAATTATCAATCAGTGAAGCTGCAATTTCTTCTAAAACGGTTTCGTATACTGAATGGACATTCTTCTTTCCGAGCGTGGATTCGGCAGGAATAGTTTGTTGACAATATTTTTGCAAAGATCCTCTCAATTGCGGATTTCCCAATTTTTTTAAGGATATGTTTGCTGCGACCAAAGCCTTGAATAGCTGAACTGGCTTAGATTTCATTTTTTGTAACTTTGATTTATGCAACGGTGTTTTCAAATGTTTGGAACTTCTTTTCACAAACAATAATTTTTGCAGAAGCTTTACAGAAGACTTTTTCTCCAATAAACTCTAACTCTGGAAAATTTTTAATCCACGTATTACAACTCGCTATAAATACAGTTTGTTAAGCAGGTAATATAAGGCATTATTAAATGGCAATAAATAACCCCTAACAATATACCTGCAAACCCCGGAAACCTTGTGTATAACCAAAATGTAAATATTAATTATTATATATTGGAAAATCCTTGAAACAAGTGCCGGACTAGACATTAAAACTGTGAGTCTACGAATTTTCGTGACCGGGCGTTTTTAATTTTTTGATAACGCCGAAAACATAAAAATATGCTCATAAAATAATAATTTGGGAAAAGTATGCATTTTATTATAAAATTGGCCAAATATGCAGAAAGTGCATACAACATACACACTTTGCATATATTCCGCTCTTTATTTATAATATTAAATTTATTCTCTTATTTAGTTTTCTTTTGACTTGGAATTGAGTGGTTCTGTGTAGTTAAAAAAGTTTTTTCAACGATGAAAATGTCAAGGGAAGCGCCTGATAAGTTTTGTTAAATTTCTGGAGTATTTCTGGTGAGGCCACATCCTTCTTAAAATGTGAAAAAATACTATTTAATGTATTTTGCTGTTTTAATCGGAGATCAAGAAAGGCAGTGGGCTCCCCATGTGTGGTGTGTCAGCTGTGGCGTGCAGTGGATCAAGGAAAAGAGAGAAGGTATGCCTTTTGCAGTTTCAGTGGTATGGCGAGAACCCACCAAACATTTTGACAATTGCTATTTCTGCATGCAGGTTATTCCAAAAAAGAAAAGGGCAAGATTGAATATCCGATTTTACCTTCTGCCATAAGACATGTTCCTCACAATGCAGACTTACCAGTACCGACTGCGCCATTAGGTGAGTGTACAAAGCCTGCGTTTTAAAATCCCAGTCTCAGCAACAAAAAGTACTATTTTTCCATAGGGTGATTCACTGATTCTTTTTTCTAATTTCACTCTCAAGAAAACACTTTTTTTCACAAAAGCATTTCTTTATTCTACCAAACTATGCCATTTGAACAGATAATATCAGGTGTTTACATAAATTGTAAAATCGTACTATTACTTCACATGACTTATTAACGATTAACTAATCAATGGCCACATTGACTAATCAGACTTAAGAGGGTTCGTGTAACCCGCAACAAACTATTATATGTTTACTTCAACAATCTTTGCAAAAGGTTGTTCCGTGGGAAGAAGACGTTTCACCACAAAAATAAGCTGTAACTAAACTCACTCTTTGAAAACACTTGGCGCTGATGGCCCGAATATACGTGAGGAGAAGACGTTCCGTCACGGAGTGAACTATAAAACCTATTCACTGTTTGAAAGCACTTGGCGATGATGGCTCGAATATTACGTGGCGACTACAATCACGGCAGACGTACACCACGGAGTAAATCTTAAAACCTACTGACTCGCTTTTCAACACGTACGCCACGTCCACAACGCTCGCCGGTCGCCGTTTCTCATAATTGGAAAAGCCTTACCGAAAGCTGATGTTCACCGCCCATCAATCGAACCGAAATCATATATCTACTGCTTTCCAGCTAAACGCAGTTCAAAGGTCTATAAAAGCGTAAACAAGCTGCTTTGTTAAGGGTTTTCTATTGTATTATTTTACCGAAAGGATTATTAAATGCGACGCAAATTCACAGTTAAGTTTTTATAATATGTTAAAAGATGAGTTTTATTTATTTCTTTAGAACAACAAAACATAACCCAAATGCGGCGTTGCCGATCATTATTAACTTTTCACTGAGATGCGATTATGGTTTTGGTCCAATTATTAATTAATATTAGAAGTTTGAATTATGTTAATTAGACTTGTAATGCACATGCATGTTTCCACAACGGTGAGCAAGATATTGTTTTGGGACGTAATGCAGATAATAACGCATCATTAGGCAGATCCGAAGAACAGTGTACCGACCCCACTTTTACTTCAGGTTCGAGTTCCGGCGAGCCACATGATTGTTCGAAGTGAGTTAAATGATGTACGTGATTGGGGGTTGTTAAAGCAACAATCAGAACTTCTTGATTCCTGTCCTAAGAAGTGGAACTTGCTAGCCAAAGAAACAAAAATTACGACAATGCTACGTTTTCTGTATTTTACAATACGGAAAATTCGTGCGTGTACTGATTTCGATAGTACTCAATATCGAGCATTTTCCTTGTGGATGGTGCTTGTTCAGAGACTCATTGAAATACCGGTATTAAGTTAATATAAATTATAAATATAGTCGATATACAGGGTTAAAAGACTTGTTAAATCATGTTTTCAATAAATATTAAATGGTGCCGTTCTACATGTGGTATGTTTAATGTAAGTAGAAAATCTTACGTGTTTTTGGCCATTTTCGTATTCAGATAGGTTCATTCTACAACAATAGCTTTTAAGCTTTATGTTACAACAACAAAGAAAAATCTTTGTCGCCCAGTATAATTATTTCAATTTATATTATTTGCATACAATAGAAGCCCGAATTTTAATACATTCTAAAACAGTCGAAACGTGTAACTTTGACTAGCTTGAGGGCGGAAAAGGGTTGTCTAGGCCAAAGTCCGAGAAGTTTAATCAGCACACATGAACCTTCCGCAGACCAACCGGAGCTATTTTTTTCTCAAGAGGGACTCCGACTATAAATACGCCAGCGCCATGCATGCAACAGGGGCATTTAAATATTTCTCTTCTAAAAGTTAAGTTGTTAGGCTTACCAACTCTCAGAGTGTTTGCACATTAGGGTGGTCCTTATTTTTATAGAGCAGAAAAAAATTTTTTTGTATGCTATTTTTTAGAATGATTCTCTACAATGAAAAAATCATGTCTATAAATTTTCAGCTCTATTCTTTGAAATTAACCCGTGCCGCCGAAAGGAGAAGAAATTACATAACGATTTCATTATATTCGAATTGCATATAAAATTAAGCATATTTAGAATGTTATTAATATTTTTATTATTAGTTATAATAAATAAGCTTACAGAGAAATGTTTGCAATGAAGAAGTCAGTGTTTGTTTTTTAAAATCAGGATATTATTTTCTATAATAGTCAGAAACCACTTTTTACAATGTTACGGTAAAATTCACATTTACCATACTACCTCTAAATCTCAATATAAATTTCAAATTCAGTAATACTATCGCCACCTGTTGATACAGGATTGAATTTCAACTAGGGTATCTGCAACCTGACTACGGTAGA
The DNA here is from genome assembly GCA_963920685.1 of Polydrusus tereticollis. Lineage (NCBI taxonomy): Eukaryota > Metazoa > Arthropoda > Insecta > Coleoptera > Curculionidae > Polydrusus > Polydrusus tereticollis. The sequence continues at coordinate 44,344,942 of OY987332.1, read as the reverse complement.
TATGGCGGTACCGGTTTTATTTCTTTTTAATTAAGATGGCACTGGTCAACCAGGGTGATCTTATTTTTAGTCCGGGTCATGACTGTCTCCTTCTAACAGTAAAAGTATTCATGTTTAGCATTTTCCGTCTCTTTCTTCCGCACTGTTAGAATTTATAGTTTATCGTGCCTTTAGTGGATTTTATAGATACGTTTATATTTACATAACCTGTTAAAATTTAATGAAATGTGCGAAGATCGAATTTTCATTCCTTTTGTTTAATAAATTTCAAATTAAAATGGATGTTTTACCCGCGAGCGAATCGAGCAGGGTGTAGACTTTTTGTGATGAGTGCGTGACCTATAAAGTGATCTGTAATTGGTCCACGTGAGGTCGCAGGGATATGTAGAGGGGATTTTTCTTCAGCAGGAGGACGGAAAGGTAATTTTTCTGGGGTCTCTAGTTGACAAGCTTTTGCACAGGCAAGTACTAAAATTCTTCTTTCTTAACTTTTTTATTTTTTTTTTGAGTTTCATCATAGAACCCCGAGCTCAGTTGTTTTATTTATTTTAAAAATATCTTTTAATTTTACCCTAAAGATTGATTAGTCATTTTATCTATTTATCTTGTCTTAAAGGGCATAAATTGTCTCTTTAAACATTCACCTGGTCGCATAGGCACATGGGCACCCCTATCTTAGGTTTTGAATCCTAGAGGTTCATTACTTATTCTATATTTTGGACAACTTAAAGAAAAAGCTTCACTGCCCTGGTTTTCTATTTTTTTATACTTTGGAAAAGAGACGAATTGCTCTAATATAGAGTCGGCGTAAGCCATCTTTGTAGTTTCTGCCCAAAAAATTATAATTTAGAGAACCGAGCATAAGTTTTAAGTTGCCATTATACATTACGCTATCTTTGGTGATTGATCGCTGGGTACTGAGTTTTTTCTGATGTGTTAATATCTGAAGATTTGTCTCGGGGGTTCTATGATGAAATCTCACTGCATATCTCTTTAAATTTTCATTTATCTCTTGCTAATTTAGTACCTATTACCTGCCTTGCCTGTGCAGAAGCCTCTCCTAGAGCACCATTTAATTTTATGGTCTTATAACTGTTATTTTTTTTTTTATAAATTACTATTGATTTTTTTATCTAAACCTGGTTCTGCGCAGAAGCCTCTCCTAGAGCACCATTTAATTTTATGGTCTTATAACTGTTATTTTTTTTTTATAAATTACTATTGATTATTTTTATCTAAACCTGGTTCTGTGCAGGGCTTTCTCCTAGAGCACAATTTAATTTTGTGTTTCTATAAATTGTATAGCTACTATATCTGTTTTTATAAAATTACGATTGATTAATTTTATTTAAACCTGGTTCTGTTGAAATAGTTTGCACCAGAAAATTATTTTATTTTATGCTCTTCTAGCTTTTATTTTTTTTTATAAAATTACTATCATTGTCAAGTTATTGATTATTTTATTTAAACCTGGTTCTGTTAAAAAGGAGTATCACTGCAGTTTCACAATTCAGTTTATTATTACATTAATTAATTAATTAATTAAAATTAAAATATATTTCCTTTTTTTTTGTTCTGTAAATATTCCTTTTCAAGCAGAGCAAGGGAATTTATAAGGTTTTATTTGGTGAGTCTTAACACCTGGTCTTTTCTCGGTACCCAACTTCGGAACTTCATTATTGGAGCCGGACAACGCAGCTGACGTGACGTCACGACAGGGGCCCAAAGTCTGTTGAGCTCTACTCTCCTATACCTGTAGAGAGTCGATTCCTAAGCTTCACCCGAAGCTCTGACATAAACTGGTTATATCTCTACAGGGATCCGAAAACCACCATTGAAGAAAAGGGTAAAGGTAACTGACGCCTTGTGTGTGATTCACCATAAAATAAATAAAAAAAAAACCTGTCAAAAATCTTTATTGCACTTTTGTTATTTTTTTTATCTGATTGGATAATAATATATCATCATTGAAACTGTTATTTTATTTTTTTTTTGCAAAAAAAAATAATTCTTAATTGATTCAAACTATCTTTAAAATTTTCCTTTTGTCAAAATCTTTGTCATACAAATACTTATGTAAATAGACTAATTGTTAAGTTGAACTGAATGTGTTTTTATTTCATACTGGAAGGGACTGTTAAAATTTAAACTCGAACTTACCACGCCCTGCCTGAGCTAGCAAAGCAACAAAAGGTAAGAAATTGGCACTCAACGACTAAATTAAATATTCATTACAACAAGTGAACTAACCTGAACTAATCTAAACTGCTTTTGATCTTCTTTTGTGCTTAACTTGTCATTATATTCTTCTATTAGTTTCACTCCTCTCTCAGCTTATCAATAATATCTTTGCCTCGCTGATATTCCTTGTTTGTAATCCATTTAGATGGATCTTCATTCAGGAAAGAGGAATTTATATTAAAACGAATAAAACATCTTTTAGTACCTGAACATACGAACTGTTCCAAATCTCTATTCACAATATCTTCTAGATCATGACGACATTTCATTTTATTTTGTTAGTTCTTAGTACCTATCAATGTAATTTTGAAATAAAGATGAATAAATAAATAAAAAATAAATCAGAATATTTTAATAGAACCTTTTTACATAAAACACTTTCTTTATCTGACTCATACTTTTCAAAAATTGTTTGACACATTTTCAGCTTTACTTCGAATGGGACACTTTCATCAAAAAAAGAAAACGCTACAGCCTTTGGACTTAAATACCATTAATGACGTAAAAATTTTTCTAAAGAAATTTTAAATATCTGTTCATTATTTTTTTTGTACTCGTACAAGTCTTTAATCAAGTTGAAGTCAGATCGTGGTGACTGTGCAGAAAACGTATACAAAAACCAGTTTTCTGCGTAAATTTTCACAATAAAAATACATATTTCAGACAAAGCTCTCCCTACAGTTGCTTTTAACTTAAATTCCTTTCTAAATAAAAATACTTTTAAGGAATAAATAACTTTAGCCATCCAGCGGGCGTGGTGCATTGCCCCTGGGTAATAAAAATATGTATTTTCGGTCTGATATTCTCCTAGGAAAATCATACATAATTGTGCAAATTCTTTATAGTCATCACGTAAATAATTTACTATTGTCTTTAAATATTTAATTATTTTAGCCTTATCATCACTGAAAATTTCAGATATGTCTTTCTCTGCATTTCCAGATACAAATTTAGTTTTATCGATCTTTCGCTAAGAGTCTTGAAATTTTTTAAATAATGGAACACTCGAACCCGATGTTCCTGGAATCCCTTGTTCAAATACACTTTGTATAACAATTTCTAAAATATGATGTCTACAGGGAAGATAGTAGGCTAGTTTCTAGTAATTGTTCCCGTAAGACGCAAGCACCATTGTACGAACCAGTATTAGCAGCAGTGGTATCAAAACAACAAGCTTTAATTGTATTTTCCAACCCACAATCGCGCAAAACCTCAAACATAGCTTCAGCCTGTGCTTCTCCTGTACCATTTTCCAGTATTGCAACGTGAAGAATCTGTTCAATATCACCATTTGTAATAACAATTGGCAATCGATCAATAGTTTCTTTTTCTGTTAGCGCAGGTAAAAGCTTTCCATCCCAATGTATTACTGCTGCATTGAGTGCAACAGTTTTAAATTCTTCTTTTATTTTTTTCAGCTTTCTTTTTTCTTATATCTTGACGACAGCGTCGAACAAACGATCTGTTAATTACCAAATTGCTTAAATCCTCTCCTGAAGCCTCTGCTACAGCACACATAATATGAACAGCCTTACTTTGCATTTATCCATAGTAGATACCAGACGTTTAGTAATTACCGATTTACGACCTCGAGATCTACGTTCTTCTATAGCCATTTCCGGGTTTTCCAAATTCTGGTTTTGAAAAACCGTTTCTGAGAAGGAAACAGCATCGTCTAACAATATCAGCATCAAGAATTTCATCACTCGCACTGCTAGAAGTACTAGAATCCAACTCATTATTTTCTCACCTGAAAATAATATAAAGAATTGATTTAAAAATTTTTTGGAAGGATTAAAAGAATACTGCACCTAAATAAATATTTTTATCTTACCTTACCTAATTTATCTACTTCTATTTTCCGTTTCTTAAAAAGTTCTGTTTTTTCAGCCCGTTTAAGCAAGCGTTTTTCCTGCTCTGCTAGATTTTTGTCTATCCCACACATCAGAATCTGTCTATTTGACGGTAGTTTAAGCTTCCTATCAAATAAACATCACAACCCTTACGCAAAATTGTTTTTAAAGACGAAGCCATCAAAACCAATATAACAATGCACACCCCGCAAAGAAAATAATTAAACTGGCTGAAATTTTGCACACTTTATTTTTTTATGGTAGAGAATCGTTTCAGAGGGTAGCACACATAAAATTTAAAAAATAAGGACCACCCTATTGCACATATGTTTTCTGTCTACTTATCCGAAGTACCCCGTATGCCGATTACCGCTACGTTATCTAATGGTGAGTTTGATATATCGCGGTAACAGAATAGGGAACTAGCACTTTATTTTATTGATAAATATGCTTAATAACATTAAAAAAATACGATGTGCAAAATATGACTCCTTAAATATCAATAAATAATTTATTGTTAATTATTAAATTTCTACGCGCCGGCAAGTAATTTCAAATACGGGAAGCAGCGTGACGTCACCTGTCACGAAATCAGGATTATCTACGTTGACGATTACACGAATAACGTTAATTTGGTAGTTTAAAAACTTAATACAGCAGCTATTTCGGTTTTATGGCAAGTGCTCAACTGAGGTTGTCCGCTTGATTCCACCCAGAGCGGTGCATGGTAGAAAAACTGTTTAAAAATTCTTTCATCTGGAGAACGTCATCACTCTGGAACGACCTCTCTGAGGCCGTGTTCCCCAACGAGTGTAATCTCCAAAGATTCAAGACCAACGTGAATCGTTTCCTGCGCACATGCACCGCTCGCAGAGCGCCATAAAGGATTAATCCTGTAGTGCCGTGCCTTATCATAAAATAGAAAAAAAAATAGGAAATCCTGCAAAGATAAAACGTCATAATTGCAGGAATCCTCGCTAGGCAGCGCTATGCCCGAGTGCGGCGTCTTGTCGATTTAGTAACCGAAAACTTAATATGGTGACAAGGGTTTGCCTTTTCCTGCTGCCAGAACCATCCCAGACGCGTTTCGCTGTATAATAGCTCATCAGTGAAGCTATAGGTTCTGACAAAAGGAAAAAGCATATACGTCTATTTTAAAACAGAAAAGGCGATATGAGTCCCGATCCCGATTTTTCAGGCGATTGCCCCCCCCCCCTTTGCCCCCCTTCCTTCGTGGCAATGTTAGTGCAAGGCTCCACGGATGGTCTCCTAGACTCATAGATCTAAGCCCTGTCGACTTTGATTTATAAAGCAATACTTATAGTATTTTGTTACTGCACTAAATTAGTCTAAAGCAATACATTACGGGGCAGAAAAATATCCTTAGAAGTAGGAAATCTTACACCGTTTCCCACAAATATATTTAAACAAGGAATACGAGAAGTTACTTAAGAGCGTGGCATCTTGATATTGTATTACAAATATGTAGGAGGGTGAAATATGGTAATTGTGTTTTTCTTTTAATATTTATTACTTCGGTTAGATATCCGAAACAGAAATAAAATATTTTCGCCAACACCGCATCATTTCTCGAAACAATTTTGTTTTCTCGTGGCCGTTACTAAATCCCCAAATTGTTCGCTATTGTTTTTTATTCAAGTCATTTACTTACCTACGTCTTTTCCGTCTGTTCTCCATGTGGAAATTTCAATTCCGTATTCTTTCAAATAATATTGTTCGAACGATTTTTTTTCTCCTGGGACCCGAGAAACCATAAGATTGTTTATATATTGGCATGTTTTGTTTTTGTTTTCTTTTATATACATTTCGGTTGTATGAAGATGAAGTTAAATGCTTATAAAGAAATCCTTGTCAAATGAAAAACGCCATTTTTTTATTTGAGGTTTTGCATGGCTTGACACAGGTAAAACGAAAGATAAATAATATGTGCTTTGTCAGAAATAGAAGCAGTAGAAGCCGAGTGCTAATATAACGAGTGATTTTTAATTATTTTGCTCAAGGGAGGCCATGCATTTTAAAAGCATCATGGCCGTACTGCGTAGATAAGATGACATGATTGTTTTATGACATTTACGTCTTATTTGAATTTGTGTATTTGTAAAGTTCAAAAAATGGAGAAATTTTGTAATTTTTGCAGTTATTTGAAGGTAGGTTACTATTGCTTTAACTAATATTTCTCCGGGGAGTCGTCTTTTGACTATTATAAAGTGCTATTTGCAGGATATGATTTTATTTTTTATTTTTTTTTTATTTTTCAGCGTATCAAGTTTTGGTGACGCTTTGTTGCCGGATTGAAAGTTCTACAGTAAAAATGTTTAGTGAAGCACAAAAAATTTTTATTGTTGAAAGTTTTTTTAGAAATAGGCGGTGTGTGGAATTACTCTATGCATGACTGCTTTGATGAATTTCGAACCGAGTTTTCTGATGTTGCGGTGACCTTTCATAATTTTCGTACTGGGTCGCAACACCTAATTGATAAATTTCGTCAGACTGGTTCTGTTCAACATAAAAAAGGGGCTGGAAGACCAACGAAACGATCAAATGAGGTTATTGAAGAAGCGCGACAAATTATGGAAAATAATCCTTCAACTTCTATTAGGCATTTATCTCAACAAATTCAGCAAGGTGTCTAGAAGTAGAAGGCGGCCATATAAAGTAGGCTTTCAAAGTAAGATAGCTCAGGATTTTATATTACGTACCGTCAAAAAACATTATTTTAGGTTTTCAACGTGACAACGCTGCTTTCTTGCAAATTCGCCCTATGATTTAATCTACGCGCTACTGCTACACTATGTATACTGGGTCACAGCCGCCCTTGAGCAAAATAATTAATAATCACTCGTTATTTATTGGGTTGTGCAAGAGCCAAATAATGTTCCTCTGACGATGGTTTAGGTTGTTTGAAAGTGGCTAGAGACTCTGTTAAAACATGCATCGGGCAGTTAAGAGAGCAGCCTAAAGTATAGTTTTTAGATGGGTTACATATTGTAGTTCATAGTATACAGGGCGTTATTTAAGTAGGGTGTCAAGCTTTTTAAGAAGAAAAATCGTTTTTTCGTAAATATCTTAATTATCCTTTAGCCGATTTTGTTGAAATTTGGCAGTGTTATTTAGGGTAGTAAGGAGCTAATTTAGCCCTAACAAGAATAAAATTTAGTCCAGTGGCGTTCCAGACGGCACCTTAACACAAATTTTTGAGAAAAAAAAATGTGCACCACTGATTTCTTTGCAATTTTTATATTTCTTTCGCATTAAACAACTAAAACTACAATTTTTTTATTTTTACAATTTTTTTCGAATCTTGCTTCGTTTTTGAGAAAAAAAAAATAGAAATCACTTTATTGCATCAATAAAGAAAATTTTGTGTTTTATAAATAATTAAATAAGTACTGTTTTTATTGTTGTTCATTGATACGGAATAAAGTGATTTTAATTTATCATTAAGCAATTAAAATTAAACGAAATTCATCTGTTGAAAAACAATTGTTCAAACAAATTTGACTTTGGCATAACTGACATAACTTTAAACAGTGCATACGTAATTATTTTATTGTAATTATTTAAAGTGTTTTTACGAGTTTTAAGCTATAAAATTCGTTACTGATATTACAAAATGGTTCAGTTTACAAACTCAGGAATGGCCGATATGCATTTTGTCTATGAGATGGCTCAAGGCAGTTCCAGTGCGGCTAGACGCATTTATCAAGAGAGATCATCGCATTGTACCAAATAGACAAACATTTTTTTTTCATCAGACCCAACCCTTGGACGCGTTTCGCCGTATTACGGCTCATCGGCAAGGCTATAGAGTTTGAGGAAGAGGTAACGGACCTTACAGTGCATTTCAGCACATAATGTAGCGACACATATGCGAGATGTTGCACGTGGCGACATCTCGTGGCAATCGAGCTATCCACCCAACCAGACCAGCAAGGACTTAGAGAAGACCAAAGGCTGGAATGGAACCCGCATAAGCAGGTATCTAATATCAGGTGGCGCATCCAAGGATTGAGTCTGGCGAAAAGACTACTGTCAACTGCAACTACTGTCCCAAGAACACATCAACAACATCATTAGAAGTACGCCTCGGATGTGTCATGAAGTCATTCAAAGTCGCGGCCACCCCACTTGTTCCTTTCATCGAGTACCAATTATTTTCACTGTCGTATTTTAAATGTTTAAATAAAGTTATCATTAATTCAATTAACTGATGCCTCTAGTGTGAACCAGCCTTTATCGTTTCCCAATTATTATGTTCTTATAAACAGAGACACATGAATCACTCACTAACAAAAAGTCTTATCTAACTGTGAAATTGTATGGGTTAATTTGAAAATTAATTAATTTATCGATAACTCCAAAAATGTTTCGGTAGAATCCAGTAAGCTTTCCAAAAAATACCCTAGGATAAGTCCGAAATAATTTAAAAATAAAAAAGAAATAATAAATAACTCGACAAACTAATTTCTGCTATAAAATATTTTTCCTCAAAAAGATGCAAAAAAATTTTAGTTCTCTACTCATTTTTAAGTTATTTACTTTAAATTGAATTGATGGTCGGAAAAAACGTACAGTATTTCACTCGCAAGTAATAGCTACAACTGCTCATTAAATAATACACGGTGTCCCACGACGATTTTCCCAGCATATTGCTCGGAAACGGAACCAGATAGAAAAAAAAGTTCAAGAACAAAAATTGAGGGCTTGTAAGGGAGCATCTAGGAAGGGTAATTTTAGATATACAGGGTGTTTTAAAAATAGTAATATTGCTGCCAAGTCAATTTTTTTAAATAGAACACCCTGTATATTGTTAGTTTTTCGAAAAGCTTGTTTCAAGAGAAATTCAACCATACCATACTTGTTACGTTTCTAATTTAAAATGACTGAAATATGAGCGACTAAAGCTGGATTTATAAACTCGAAAAGTTGGTGAGGTTGAAGTTATGGTCAAGTTGTGAGGTTAGATATTCCGAATTCCGAGCATAAAAATTGATTATCTCGAACTACCCGGGAAGTTTTCGAACCTTACATGAGCTTTACATGAACAACATGAACTAGTGTATAAATAGAACTGAGTGTTCCCTTTAGTTTAAATTGAACTCCTATTTCCAACACCAACTGAACCTCAACCTCGCCAACTTTTCGAGTTTATAAATCCACCTTATAAATGATCAATTACGTAAGCATGAACAGATATGCAATAATAACAATAACCACCAGCGAAATATTGAAGAGTATGACGGGGGCTGTCATGTCACGAGTCAGAAGTAGTTTCATTGTTAATTATTTTAAGTAGTGAGAAATGCCTTCGCTTTTTACATAATATGACGAGTATGTCGTCATGCTCCTGATATACGGAGAATGTCACAAGAATGGAAGACGTGCTCAAAATCTGTATAGTCAACGATACCCGAATCGTGAAATACCAAGCTATAGAACGTTTCGTAATGTTGAACAAGAATTAAGAAGTGGTTCCTTTCCCAGTGGCAGGGCGAAAACACCAAGAAGAAAACGAGTCCGAACAGAAGACAACAATATTAACATCTTGGCCTATGTTCAAGTGTATCCACATGTCTCAACTCGACTCCTCGGGGAAGAATTAGGTATTGGAAAAAGTACAGTTGAAAGGACACTAAAAGATTATAAATACCACCCCTACAAAATTCATCTGGTGCAGGGCTTAACACCTGAAGATCCTGAACGCCGCCTAAATTTCATTGCTGAGATGTCAATAAAATTTGAACAAGACCGTCTTTTTTTCAACAAAATTTTATGGAGCGATGAAAGTAGGTTCTACAACAACGGCATAGTAAATCGCCACAATTGCAACTACTGGTCATCCTCACTGGATGAAGGAGACTAATTTTTAGGTAGTTTGGGGGGTTAACGTTTGGTGCGGTATATTTAATGGCTTACTTATAGGTCCTTACTTTTACCAAGGGACACTAAATGGAGAACAATTTTTAAATTTTCTTCAAAACGAACTTCCCTTATTAGTTGAAAATATCCCAATCAATGAAAGAGCCTCTATGTGGTGGCAGCAAGATGTTACTCCAGCTATGATTACAGCAACGTGTACCAGAAATCTTATAAACATATTTGAATATTGTATTAGTGAGAGTGGTAACCAATTTGAACATATTTTGAGAAGAAGTCGTAATTAATTTTGTTTAGTTATCTTCTTGTTTTCGATTGATTGTTACATAATTTAATAAAGTGTTATAAATCGCTCATATTTCAGTTATTTTAAATTAGAAACGTAACAAGTATGGTATGGTTGAATTTCTCTTGAAACAAGCTTTCCGAAAAACTAACAATATACAGGGTGTTCCATTTAAAAAAATTGACTTGGCAGCAATATTACTATTTTTAAAACACCCTGTATATCTAAAATTACCCTTCCTAGATGCTCCCTTACAAGCCCTCAATTTTTGTTCCTGAACTTTTTTTCTATCTGGTTCCGTTTCCGAGCAATATGCTGGGAAAATCGTCGTTGAACACCCTGTATGCCTACTATATTAATTAATTTATAACAATATGTAGCCTTCACATAAAATAGGGACATACAATAATACCATCCGCTTACTTTGCTGTAAATTTAACTCTCACATACCTCCCCCTATTTCATCCTAAACGAAAGAGTAATGAATTCTCAACAAGATCAATTTATGTACGCATTAAAGGTATCTGTGGCATGGAGACGGCCCCCCAGGGAACAATATTGGCTCACCTTATCGATCCTCGTTTACTTGAGAGAATATTCATTAGCTAGATAACTGGATGCCTGCACTAACCTTAATGATGCATGATATGGTTAACATTATCTAAGTAGATACATATCATGTTAGTCTGTATGTTATACGTACAGGTTGGGCCAAATTGCAGCACTTTTAAAGAAACCCCCCTATTTCTAACAGAGTTAGATAAAAACTGATGGCGTTGTCTGAGGCTTGATTTTAACGGCAAACTTAACGGTGAAAACCGCATATCGATATCTATTACCGTATCGGAGATACAGGGTGTTTTCCAGTTAAAATTTTTTTATTTTTATCAAAACATTTCCAAAGCACTTTTTTACGTAGAATTAAATGATGTAAGTAATTTTTTTTTCTGAATAATATTTTAATAGGTATCAATAGAGAAAAATAACTTTTTAAATGAAGCACTGTGTATACAGGGTGGTCCAACGAAAACTTAACACCTCGATTTTCCTGCTTTAAATTGAAAATGTGGAAAATCGCTCGGACCCGTCGATTTCTGATTCGAGGGAGAATAACTTTTCCGCTTTTTTCATTTCCGTAACTTTAACCCCCTAACGGGGGTGAGCACAACCCCCTGATTTTAAATAGGGATGAGGGGTCTTGCGATACTTCATTTTGAAGATCTTATCGAGTACTATCTGACCCTAAAATTTCGCTTCAAAATTTTCATCTTTAACGAAATGACAGCTAAAATAGTGGAAGGCTACTTACTTTTGTGATTAGTTTATTAAATGCTGAAAATGGCCACCATTCACTTCGATGCAGTAAAGAACGCTGGTGTATGAGGAGAGAATCTGAAATTTACCTCAAGGATATTACTCTTATCAGGCGCATTTGAATTATTTGTTTTATTCGTTACTTTTTCTGTCCAAAAAAGTAGACGGACCATGTTTTTGATTTACCTTAGTCGATCGTGAATTTTTAAGATCGTTAAAACTGTGTCAGAGCGATTGCAACTTTGTAGTAGAATTAAAATGGTGTATTCCGTAGATCCGTAGAAGAAAGGGTGGAAATAAAATTATTTTTTAGAAATAACGACTCTACGTGAGTAACAGCGGCTTTATTTAATAAACGACATCCTAAAAAAAATGTATCCGCTGCTTACGTTGTGCAACTGGTTGCCAAATTTGACGCTACTGGTTCAGTCGGAAACAAAAAGAGGGTGTATGAAATAGACGAAGCGAGGGAAGTGGCTGTCTTAGGTCAAGTAGCAATGGATCCGACCCTTAGTACTAGGAAATTGTCCGATGTATTTGGTGTTTCACGCACAACAATCATGAGAATCCTTAAACAACATAAGTTCCATCCTTTTAAGATACGACTGGTTCAGGAACTCAATGAGGATGATTTCGATCGCCGACTCCAGTTCTGTGAAGTGGTCGGTGGAATTATTAACAATAATCCTAACTACATGTTCAATATCTGTTTCTCGGATGAGTGTTCATTTTACCTTAATGGCATTGTAAACAGGCATAACTGTCGGTATTAGTCAGATGAAAATCCAAGATTATTTCGTGAAGTGCATACTCAGCATCCCCAAAAGTTAAATGTTTGGGCGGGTATTTATGGAAATCACATAATCGGCCCTTTTTTTATACCCGGTAATCTCACTGGCCAAATTATTTAGAACTATTATTAGGGAACGCTATTTATCCAGCCCTCGTTCAAGTATTGGAGAATGAAGAAGACCATGTAACGATCATTTTTCAACAAGATGGCGCACCACCTCATTTCGCTCAACCTGTGCGTCAGTCCTTAGATGAAAATTTTCCTCAGGCCTGGATTGGAAGAAGGAGACATATTGAGTGGCCACCCAGATCACCTGATCTGACTCCACTGGACTTTTTTCTATGGGGTCACCTGAAATCTAAGATTTCCGCTACGCAGCCTGAGTCACTGGATGATTTGAGAATTCGGATCATTGATAAAATGTCGTCAAATTACACCAGAAATGTTGAGTAATGTACGTGAACGTTTTGAGCAAAATTTATTTTACTGCATGGAAGTGAATGGCGGCCATTTTCAGCATTTAATAAACTAATCACAAAAGTAAGTAGTCTTTCACTATTTTAGCTGTCATTTCGTTAAACATAAAAATTTTGAAGCGAAATTTTAGGGTCAGATAGTACTCGATAAGATCCTCAAAATGAGGTATCGCAACACCCCTCATCCCTATTCAAAATCAGGAGGTTGTGCTCACCCCCGTTAGGGGGTTGAAGTTACGGAGATGATAAAAGCGGAAAAGTTATTCCCCCTCGAATCAGAAATCGACGGGTCTGAGCGATTTTCCATATTTTTATTTTAAAGCAGGAAAAACGAGGTTTTAAGTTTTCGTTGGACCACCCTATATTTCTGCATATTTAAATAGAGCTTGAAATTACCATTCCAGAAATATACCATACTTAGTGCTTTGCGTAAGTTTTCTTTGAAACACAGAGGTTTAAAAAATTTTTCCGTGTTGACTTTGAAACAGGCACTTTGAACAAGTAAGCTTTAGACGACACGGGGATAAATATGATTCAAATGTTAACTGCCAGGTGTCAAATTTTAATAAAGCGGTTCAAAGCAGTAATTAACACTCATGATTACAATGAAAACGCCACAACGTTATAATAATTTAAACTCTAGTACAAGGGTTGCATTTTTCTTCTGCCAGAACCATCCTCAGGCGCGTTTCGCCATATAGCGGCTCGTCAGTGGGGCTAAAGTTTCTGATAAAAGGAAAAAGCATAAGCGTCTGCTTGATAACAGAAAAAGCGGGATAAAACAGAGATTAAAACTAGATGGTTCCATCTCGTGGTGCTGGTAAAAAACAGCGATTCTTAGGAATACCTGCGCCCTCTAAAATCGACTTACAAAGCCACAAATATCAGAGGAAAACCTGCAAAGACAAGACGTCACAATTGTAGGAGTCCTCGCTAGGCAGCGGTATGCCCGAGCTAGGTGTCTTGTCGGTTCAGTAACCGAAAACCTATCAAAAGTACAGGGGTTGCTTCTTCCTTCTGCCAGAACTATCCCCAGGCGTGTTTTGCCGTATAACGGCTCGTCAGTGAGGCTATAGGTTCTGACAAAAGGAAAGAGCATCTGGTTTCATTTTCTGTTTTAAAATAGACACATATTTTTATTACCCTTTTGGTTCTTTTTAAATTGGTTAATTATGTAGTGTGGCAATTTTGCGAAAATGTTCGTAAAAGATAGTCTCCTCTCTCTGTATACCACACGTGGTAAAAATTTCTTGCCTCCTCTGCATTTTCTCCGGTTTGTTTAAAACAGACTATTAGATCCCGGCTTTCACAATTTTCAAATGTCGCTGCAAATTATTTCAAAAATTGAACGAAAATGAAGAAATGAGAACTGTCTTTACTGCCTTAATCAAAATTTACCCCTGGCAGTAAACATTTGCACTCTATTTATCACAGCCTACTTGTTACAATCGGGTCGTCTATGTCTGTGTGTTGATTTGACACAGGGTTGAAAGAAAGTCATGTCAAATTTTTCATAATAATGAAACATTATAGCGATGTAAGTTTAATATTTTGTGAGGATTTTTAGTTTGATTAGGCAAAGTATTTTTATTTAATGTACAGGGTTATCCAACCAAGACTAGACAAGGCGATTTTTTGACTTTTCCTGTACTTTTATAAAAAAACTGAAATAGCCATCTTAAGTCATTTTCTCCCGCGAATTCGAATATCTTCAGCAAAAAACAATTGAACATCAAACAAAAGTACTAGGGGTCACTTTGATATTTTTTTAAATGGGATGCCGTATTTTTAATGAGCTTATCCGATTTCTCATATAAATTTTGTTGTCTAGTCTTGGTTGGATAACCCTGTACCTATTTATGTATAGATACCTAGCATTCGTGTTTTTCTGGTTATTATTAAATAGTTATTAAAATTCAGGATTGTTTAAAATAAGATTTGCTACATCAGAAATTGTGTAATGAAGATTTGTGTAGGTTTTTTATAGATTTCTTTAGTCTTTTTGACTTATTACTGTATTGATTTCGTAAAGCGGGTAAAATAATGTGAAAATATAAGAATATGTTTTGTTATCTTGTACCGGGTGTTCCAACTAAGGAGGTAATCGGCTATATATCAGAAAGTAATAAAACTAGGACTTTGGGAAAAAATATATATCGATAAAAGCGGCCAAGAGAAATTGCTGGAAATCATTTTAAAGTTCGAAAAATGACCGCTAGGGAGCGTAAGAGAACTTTCAAAATAGAAATGCCAATTTTCGCTTGATTTTTCTTAATAAAAATATGTTATAAGCATTTTAATAATATTCTTCATAAAATTATGCAATTTTATGTTAGGAATCGTTTTTTCCTATTTTCAATAATGTGTGGCTTGTAGAGGAGGAAAAGTTACTACAAGGAACTGAAAACCGCAACGTGATATCTTTTGTTAAACCAGAGATTTAATTGATTAATTAATGTTTCAAAAAATGGTCTATTTTTCCATACTAATTATTATTATCCCTAATTTCTCTAGTTTAACAAAAGAAATCACGTTGCGGTTTTCAGTTCCTTATAGTAACTTTTCCTCCTCTACAAGCCGATGGGGTTAGTTTTTTAATCCGACGTTTCGGATTTAAGCGAACATCATCAACTTTTTTATTTTCAATACGGACCTGGATTTTTTATTCCACTATTTAATAGCCTTTATAAGCCTAAACTAAAATATGATGAAAAAGTCATATCATAACGTTTCATTTTTTTGAGAAAATCCTTATTCATTTAGGAATTACGGAAAAACGCCATCTAGTGGCCACCATCAGAATCAATATGGTATAGTAAATAGATCTACGTGTAGAGGAAAAGAAGGGCGTTTTTTCAAGACCAAGTTGAATAAAATCGGTTTATCCAAAGCAGAGATATCAGCGTTTGAAAGAAAAAAGTTTGACCTTCTCCCACCACTTTATTATTGAAAATAGAAAAAAACGATTCCTAACATAAAGTTGCACAATTTTATGAAGAATACAATGCTTATATTATTAACATATTTTTATTAAGAAAAATCAAGAGAAAATCGGCATTTCTATTTTGAAAGTTCTCTTACGCCCCCTAGCGGTCATTTTTCGAACTTGAAAATAATTTCCAGCAATTTTTCTTGGCCGCTTTTATCGATATATATTTTTTCCCAAAGTCCTAGTGTTATTACTTTCTGAGATATAGCCGATTACCTCCTTAGGTGGAACACCCGGTACTATAGAGCGATGTTACTTCATATTTTTTAACGTTTCTACAAGTTATTAGTGTACCGGGTGTCCTTAATTAGGGTTGAGTTGAGCTAAATTATTATTATAAATAGAAAAATATGAATTGTTCTTTCTTTGTTAACTTCTTGAATCATAAAATTTAAAATTACAGAGTGGTGTCAATAACTTCAAGTGGTATTCCTAGAAGTTTTTACCACTTGATGCCTTGATAAGGATTTAAAAAATTGTCCGAAACTAAAAAAAAATGTGTTGTTAAATGAAATAAATGGAATATTTTTATCTAAAATATTTCGAAGCATTTTTGGCCGCATTTACTGTTTAATAATAACCAAATAATTAGGTTATTGAGCTATTTAGAAAAAAAAGATTTAATATTTCCTTCATTAATGTTGAATTATTTTTTTTTTATAACGAACGGTTCCGAGGCAGTTGTTTTTGCTTACAATAATTATTATACAGTAAAACTTCTCATTTCGGCCACCCGTTAAAAACGGTCACCCCTCTGAACGGTCAGTTTTGGCTTCTTAAAATAAATCTTATAGCATTTTTAATAATAAAAGACCCCTCGAATACCGAAACACTTCTAAAACGGCCACGGTCACATGAATCCGTAACTTTTAAGAAAATTACCTTGAATTTTTACCCTGAATTGCGGTCGTCTCGACCCTTCTGGGAATGTTTGCACCTAGCCGGTACTTTATTACTGGTACTATTGGAAATACCGGAGAATGATAAAACCTAATTATGTAAATGGGTTTTTAAGTACGTACAAATATAATTTGTTAACTCTTAAGATGTTTTCATAAAAGGTAAAATTTTATTCAGTTGCATTTTAACAGCACAATAGTCGATCATGTCTCTGAAACGTAAACGTTTATCTTTTAAACAAAAATTCGAAATCATCGCGGATAGTGAAAAATATGGTATCAGTGCTCGAAAGATAGCGGAAAAGTTTGTTGTTGGAAGAACGCAAGTAAATGATATTCTAAAAAGTAAAATTGAACTGAAAAAACTTTATGAAGAAGGAGGAGTTAATGCAGATCAAAAACGGAAGTTTCCAAAAACAGACGGACTTGCGATTGACCAAATGGTTTATGAATGGTTTTGCAAAGCAAGAAACAAAAACATTCCAATATCCGGAAAACTACTAAAGGAAAAAGCTCTGGAAGTGTCAGAAAATTTGAAAAATTGTGATTTTAAGGCATCAAATGGCTGGTTAGATAGATTCTGCAAAAGACATGACATCAATTTTAAAACAATTTCTGGTGAGTCTGCTGATGTGGATGAAGTGAGTGTTCAAGATTGGTTCACTAAGTTAAAATTAATTATCAAGGATTATGATGATAAAGATATTTTTAATGCAGACGAAACAGGCCTTTATTATCTCGCAATGCCAAACAAAACTTTTGCCTTAAAGAGTGACAAATGTGCTGGAAGAAAATCAGCTAAGCAACGAGTGACAATTCTTTTTTGCAGTAGCATGAATGGTGAGAAGGAGACCCCATTAGTTATAGGAAAAAGCAAAAATCCGCGATGTTTTAAAGGAGCACATGTAGACAAATTACCATCAGAATGGATCTCCAATAAAAAAGCTTGGATGACAACAGAGATAATGATTTCCTGGCTAAAAAAATTTGACACCAAAATGAAAAAACAAAGAAGAAAAGTACTTTTATTTTTGGATAACGCAAGTTCTCACCCGAAAATACAACTGGAAAATGTTCGAATTGTTTTTCTGCCTCCAAACACTACATCTTACTGCCAGCCATTAGATCAAGGCATCATACAAAATTTTTAAATGATATACAGAAAATATTTGATAAAAAGACTTTTAACTTTTACTAACACCGCTACCGAGGATGCGTTTGAAAAAGCAGAAAAGACCATAAATTTGTCAAGTGCTATGGTATGGATTGTTGCAGCATGGAAAAATGTTTCGCCTAAAACGATTAAAAAATGTTTCCAAAAAGCTGGATTTATGGAAACTCTCCAAGAGAATGAGATTTTTGAAGAAGAAGACGATATTCCACTAAGTCAGTTGTTTTCCGGTATCCCAGGAAATCCAAACCTGGAAAATTATCTTCAAATCGACTCAAACATTTCAACGGAAAATCCCAGTATGGAGATGCAGGAAATAATTCAGGAGTTTACCAGCCAATCTGAAACTACCGAAAATGAAGACTGTGAAAGTAAAGAAAACCAGGAGGTTTTTAGTTCGTCTTTAAAAAGCATCAATAAAGTTTGTGAAAAAATAAAAGACGTACAAAATTTTTTATTAGGCAAAGAAAATGGCAATTTGGCCATTGATATTTCAAATATCCTAATGAAATGTGAAAAT
This sequence comes from Polydrusus tereticollis, assembly GCA_963920685.1. Classification (NCBI taxonomy): domain Eukaryota; kingdom Metazoa; phylum Arthropoda; class Insecta; order Coleoptera; family Curculionidae; genus Polydrusus; species Polydrusus tereticollis. The sequence continues at coordinate 44,326,502 of OY987332.1, read as the reverse complement.
GAAGCAGCAAAAATTAAAATTAAAAATATGAAACAGACTTCCATTGAATCTTTTTTTCACAAAGCATAATTTTTTTTCGTATGTAGTGCACATTTTTAAACATTATTATGTATACATATTATGTAGGAGTTATGAAATAAATAGTTATGTCTGTATATTTACAGTTCATATTACATCATAACGTATGTGTTTGTAATTAGCCTTTTATTAATTAATGAAGTTGAATTTTATTCACATGACACATATGTTATATGTAGATATGTAATTTTTTTTTTCCTTCCCCTCAAAAACGGTCACCCCCTCAAACGGTCAATTTGTAATGAACTTTTTAGTGGCCGCTATTGAGAAGTTTTACTGTATATAACTCGATAATTAACTTTTATTGACTTTTTGAAAAGAAAAAATGTATGATACATTTTTATTATTTCGAGTTTGTTCAGATAAAGTAATATATTTGTGGTACCTAGCTTTATTCTTTTAATACTACCGATGTTTATTTGATATTTTCCCCAAAAACGATTACTTACCTAAAAAAATACAATTGGACATAAACAGAAACATAAAACAAAACTGGCTCTTATAGATAAAAAAAACATATAAGTTCGACACGAAAATAAAAATCTTCATTTAATAAAATTATTTTAAAAGAATATAAAGTTAATTAATAAATAACAATAAATACTAGGCGTCGATAGTTTTAATAAATATATAAATAACTGTAAGCAACATTACTCAGTGGGAGAGTATGTTACATTAGATAAAATGCTTCTGGCTTTTCAGGGAAGGTGCAGTTTTCATATGTATATTCCCAATAAACCCAGTAAATACGGGATCAAAATTTTTTCAACTGGTGATGCCAGGACATTTTACACGTCACATATGGGAATTTACGCTGGTGTGCAGCCAGAAAGTCCTTTTAGAGTAGACAATTCTACTGTAGCGGTAACTCTTAGAATGTGTCTGTCAGGTACTGGAGGAAAGATAACTGTGGAACGTTAGTCTACGAGTTATCCTATAACTGAAAAACTTCTCAAATAACACGAATTAATCGTTGTAGGTACAATGAAATCGAATAAGCGCGAGCTTGCAGCTATTGTAACGCAAATAAGAGACCGCCCAGTGCCTTCTTCGGTTTTTGCTTTTGGAAGTTGTATAACTGTAGTATTCTATGCACCCAAAAAGGCCAAAAATATTTTACTCATTTCGTCTTTACAACATGACGATCAAATTGATGACACAACAGGGGATGCACAAAAACCTGAAATAAACACATTCTACAAAGAAAACAAGGTCTGTCTATACCACCAAACTAAAATTTTTATTTCTCCCTTTAAGGTGAAAAAAGGATTAAAGAGTGTACATAATTTAATGTCATTTTAGGTTGTACTAGTTTCAACTTTAGTCAAAGTCATCATCAGCAACCATACAATTAAGAATTATGTTTAGGATGTACCTAAATAAACGAATTAAAACAAATTAAAAGTATGATTAATAGTATGATTAAATAAAATAAAGTATTCTCTTATAAAGTTTTTTGTGCTCTCTCACATCATTACTTTGATTTATCTATTATAATACTCATATATGTACACACCCCGAATAAGGGATGTTAATGTAGTCTAACACTTATTTATAGTGTATCATAAAGTCCACGTCAACCTCCCTCCATCCCCCCCCCTCTAGGTTATGACGATTCTTGTTTAAATTTGAATTTGCCGCCTTTGGACTTGACAGTTGATACCCGGAAATACGAAATTTTAAATAATACAAAAAAGAAATTTTCAGTACTGATATTAGAGATACCCTCCATTTTATTGCAACATTCGCTTTGAACAGCATTAAGTCTTAAGTCATGTTCCTAATTTGTGCCTCTTTTACTAAAAAGAAAAGAAAAAAGAAAATTTGCAACGTAGACCCGATTAAGTCGACATAATTTAAATAATAATCCCTAAATATGGAGAATTTGGTGAGTACTTGATCATATTTCACATACAAATTTAAGTCTAAATTATGAGACCATAGATTACGATATTTTCGTACACAATTTTAATTGGAAACAATTTTCTCCTTTCAGATGACCCCAACTGACTTAATGACGTAAATTTATTTTAACACATTTTAATTTCCTTCCCCCCCCCCTTCCTTTACTTTATTACTATTCTTATTAAAATTCTGACCCACCAAATATAAATCATGTTCTTTCTTGGAGTTGACTCATGAAACGTTTACTTTATTGAATTTTCATTATAGACAGCTATACATCATATCATGACTATAAATGATTCCATTTGGAATTTTTCCTCTACTACAATTTTCGCATCTAATTTCCTTCATTGCTGAAAGTAGCATCGTGTAGGTGATTGTCTTCTGTCGAGTCCATTGGCTGCATAAGATGCACGTTATGGCCATGTATTGTTGAACCACTTCGTTCCCCCCCCCTTTTAATTTGTTTTAATTCGTTTATTTAGGTACATCCTAAACATAATTCTTAATTGTATGGTTGCTGATGATGACTTTGACTAAAGTTGAAACTAGTACAACCTAAAATGACATTAAATTATGTACACTCTTTAATCCTTTTTTCACCTTAAAGGGACAAATAAAAATTTTAGTTTGGTGGTATAGACAGACCTTGTTTTTTTTAATAATCTCGCCACAGAAAATGGACTACTTCTTGAACATTCTACAATGGTACAAAAAGTGAAGTTGATGTAGTGGACAAAATGAGTTCATTATATAATGTTGCCAGAGGTACCAAGAGGTGACCATTAGTAATTTTTTTGGGGTGTTAAACATTGCTGGCATTAACGCCTTTGTTGTCACAAGACATAATAATCCTGAAATGCCATGTAGGAGACTAGTTTTAAAACAATTGCCACTGAAGTTAGTAAAAGAAAATATTGCGAAACGAGCAACAATGCAAAATTTAGCCAGAAGCCTCCGACAAACTGCTGCGAAATATGCTGGAGTGACTTTCCATGACCAACCAGATCCACCACCAACTAAAAGAGGTTACTGTAAATCCTGTAAAAGACGTAAAACTAGGTATTTTTGCAAGTTTTATAAATAGTGGCTTTGTATGGAACATATAACAGCATGTTGTACTGAGTGTGCAAACAAAATGTCCTAAATTTTATTGCTTAAATTCAAAACGCTGCATTTTTTGTTAAGATTTTTGTTCATTGCCTTCTAATGTTTTAACTAAATAGTACAATCAATCTGTTATGGAAAAGCGGGTTAACGGGAAAAAAATATCATAAGCGATTTTATTTTATAAATGGTTAGGGGGGCATGTGATTAGCTTAAAGCCACATTCTCGCCCCCCCCCCCCCCTTGGGCGCTTGTAGGAAACTCAAAAAGAATTTTGACTTGATTTTCCGCAAAAACGGTAAGTCGCAGAGAAATATTTTGTAAACAAATATTGTAGAAAACAATATTCTCCACAATTAATCTTATGGAGTCACTGCGCTACGACTAAAAGTGCAGAAAGCAGAGGGCGCCAAAGTCGCCAAAAATCACTTTTTCCTTATTTTCGACGCGAAAAATATTTTTTTAAAAGGCTTTTCTCACTCCATATATCATCTTATGAACTACGGCAATATGTGTTTTACTAGGGGGCGCTGTCTTACAACTTCACAAACATTGCGCGTTTTTTCCATAATTGTAAATATAAAAGTATAGGTTTTTAACTTCACCTGCTTACAAGGACGATTAAAAGTCTAAGAAGTCGGCGAAAACCGCACGTTAATATTTATTTTCAATCCGGAGATATCAACAACAATAATCATAATTACGGAACATTATGACATAATTACGGAACATTATGATTTTATTTTGAATTTGCCATTGTAAATGTTTTTTTAAGAGTCAAATAGGCCTTGGAAAAACAAAATGTAAATTGAAACTGTGCACGCGTGTCACCTTTCATTATTACGTCAAAATTTTTGTCGTGCCAACAGTGTTGTGTCGTATTTGATTTTCAAAATGTCTCTGTTACTTAAAGAAGCGGTTGACATCATTGCGGTGTATTTTGAATGTTTTGGAAATGCAACAATTGCTGAACGGGTTTACGCAGTACCATACCCTCAAGGGCGTCGATACGACAGTAGAATGTTTATTCGTTTAGCTAGCCGTTTTGGTAGTACTGAATGTCTTCGTCGCCCTGTATATCGCAGACGCCGCCGAGGTCGAACCGAGGAAAACATTGTAATTGTTTTGGCATTATGTGGAATTTAATCCACAAATTATCTAGATTAATTGTTAGAGACTTGGGCATTACTCGCTCTACTCTGCATAGGATTTTATTAGAAGAAAGGTAAGTAATTATATCTATATGTTATAACTCTTAAATGGTTTAGAATAATGCCAATATTTCTCTTAATACCTTTCAAGTCAATGTAATAAGTATTTTGTTTTTCTTTAGGCTACATCCCTACCATATTGTGCTCCACCAGGCTTTGACCCCGCAAGATTATGATAGAAGATTGGATCATTTCTATTGGTTGCTCAATATGATATTGGAAGATACAAATCTCCTCTCCAGAACTTTGTAGACTGATGAAGCTACTTTCCATAGTAATGGAGGAGTAAACTGCCATAATATGCATTATTGGTCGCGGGATAACCCATTGGATGCGGGAGGTGCAGCATCAAGGAAGATGAAGTGTTACTGTCTGGTGCGGCATTTTGGGTAGCAGAATAATTGGACCGTTTGTATTTAATGAGTCGCTTACTGAGCAAAGATATTTACATTTTTTAAATTACGAACTTTTAATTTTTCCCGAAGATGTGCCCTTGGATATTCGCAGAACTATGGTTTTCCAACACGATGGATGTCCTGCACATTTTGCGGCAAACGTTCGTCAACTTCTTGACGACACATTTCCTGCAAGGTGGATAGGAAGAGGGAGTATATTTCCGTGACCTGTCAGGTAATATTATAGGATATATTGTGAAACTGTTAACGAAAGTGGTCATTTCTATTTAAGATCACCTGACTTAACATGCCTAGATTTTTATCTATGGAGGAGATTGAAGGATCTTGTTTTCGTTGCCAGACCCACCACAAGGGAAAACATGATAGAAAGGATAATGGACAGCAGCCGCCGTATCCCTATGGCAGAAGTGGAAACTGCAGTATTATCAACCAGGGAGAGATTGGAGTCGTGTATACAGAACGATGGGCGACAATTTGAACATTTAGGGCGCCACTGAGATTTATTGTCGTAACGATATATTTGCTTGAAACATACGTACCTTCATATTTTGTTTTTCCAAGGCCTATTTGACTCTTAAGAAAACCTTTACAATGGCAACTTGAAAATAAAATCATACTGTTCCGTAATTATGATTATTGTTGTTGATATCTCCGGATTGAAAATAGATATTAACTTGCGGTTTTCGCTGACTTCTTAGACTTTTGATCATCCTTGTAATCAGGTAAAATTGAATATACTATTATATTTACAATTATGGAACAAACGCGCAATGTTTGTGAAAATGTAAGACAGCGCCCTCTAGTAAAACACATATTGCCGTAGTTCATAAGATGATATATAGAGTGAGAAAAGCATTTTTAACAAAACTAAGTTTACTAAAACTAAATTATGTTAGGGCAGACCGGAGTTATCAGCATTTATTACAAATTACGTTCAACCTTCCCCCACCACTTTATTTGAAAAGTGACGAACACGTTCTATAGGTGAATTTTATTAATAAATCTTCGAAATATACAAAAATGTTATTTTCGGGATACCTTAACTAGGCGACTTTTAAGGAAACTTCGTGATTCATATTTACCATTACTGTTGCGCCCTCTAGCGCCAGTCTGAGAGACTTGAAATAAATTTCAAGCAATTTCTCATGACCACTTTACCTAATATATTTTTTTTCCGCAAGCCATACGACTAACACTTTCTGAGATACGGCCGACAGCCATTCTTAGAAGGACACCCGGTACATGTTTAGAACAAATGTGTTAGATAATTTTAATATTTACTAAGCTTAAAAATCAATAATTGTTGTTAACTTAACACGGTTGGAAGATTTTACAGAACAATAAAATAATGCGAAAACCCCTTCAATTAAATGCTTCGATCTGTCTAAAGTTCAATCTACACGGAAATCAAAGCTTCATCCTAAGCAAATAGGATCCCTTCGGGAACTCTATCGGTTATCTTTATTGACACTAACCTTGATAGAATATTCATTAGTTTATCCTGTTTCCCTGATACTATTACCGTATACATTCTGCTATTAAATCTATATCCTTCTAAATGGAAACTGAAACGGGACGGGTCCGGAAGGAAAATGAAGGTTAAATCATGTTATACGAACATAAAGACTTTTTCTCTTTATTTCCTTTAAAATATTTTGCGTTGGTTTTGATTTACTCTTCGATTTTGCAAATTCTTTGTATGGATACCCTTTTTTGCTTAATAGCCCGACCAAGCAAATATCTGTAGACATGTAATAGCCCATGAAAATCCAAATAAAAAGTTACATAAACCAATTTACAAGGAGACGAAAAATGGCTTTATAGCAAATAATAGAATCTTATTTAATATAAAATCGGTTTAGGTGGAATTGAAATAGAGATAATTTTATTGGAATTTAAAGACCGATTCCACAGTTCGATGGAAAATCGCCCCCAGCAAGGAATGATTAGGGGGAAATCTAAAACGGGCTTATCGATTGCCTTTGCTCTTTTTTAATCGGATAAAAGAAAAGGCGGATAAAGTAGGTAAATGATTGTGAAATTGTATTTTTTTATATTATACCTCCTACAATAGGTACTTATTTTACTGGCTTAAAAATCTTACAAATTAAACCATGTAATAAAATTGACGACTGATTTTATTTGTTAGGTATTTTGTTTTCACCTCGTATCTCCTCCACGCAAAACCTGAAACCTCAATATTTTGGTGACCTTTAACCACTTGCCTTATTACTAAATCGAGCTGCTCTAATCAATCTTTCGATCTCTGAAGAGGGACATACACTCAGTCCAAAAAGTCTCCATACACTACATATTTTTATGCATATTTTTTATCAGTTTAACTATCTAACTGAAACTATTAAAACACAAAATTTATACTATTAGTTCAGGCCTAACCAATGAAAAATGAAATAAAAAATAGCCGCAAAATATTTAATTCAAATGTTACATCACAATTTAAAAATATTAACAAAAACTAAGTCAAAAAAGTATCCATACGTTAAGATATACGCAAGGAAAACTACATCATATTCAGTTGCACTTAATCAAGTAGTCATTGCTAGCTAAATTTAAAACAAATGAATCATTTTCAGCCATACTTTTTAATCTGTCACCCGTTGTAATTGATTTTGCAGTGAATTTATTTAATTGTTACAAAAATGAGTGAAAGAAATTGTGAAATTCCCAATGCAGTTCGAAAGATTGTAATTGATTTACGGAAAGATTAAAAATCATTTAGAAATATAGGAAAAATTATAGGGAAAACACACGCTACGGTTCAGTACATAGTAAGCCAATACAAATCAACTGGTTCGTATAAGATTCGACCCCGCTCCGGTCGACCTAAGAAATTAACTCCGCGTGATTGTTAGAGAAGTAAGTAAAGATTCAAAGAAAAGTGCACACCCAAAGTTGCAGAAGAAATTAGAGAAGAATTTTCGAAAAACAGGTTATAATGGATGTGTAGCCAGAAAGAAGGCGTTTATTTCAGAAATTAATCTCAGAAAACGGTTAGAGTTTGCTAGGGAATACGTTTCAAAGCCTCCTGAGTTTTGTGAAACAATAATTTTCAGCATGTTTATCTAAACGTTTTAAGGAACAATTTGCGAGAAAGTGTCCACAAATTGAGACTCGAAGGAAGGTACCGTTTCCAACAGGACAATGATCCTAAACATACCGCAAAGATGGTCCGCGAATGGATGATCCATAATGTGCGATAGCAGCTTCATACCCCTCCACAATCACCCGATGTTAACCCCATCGAACATTTGTGGCATGATCTAAAACGGCGCATTCGCAAACACAATTTTTCAAATAAGGAACAGTTAAAAAATAAAATAATACACGAATGGGAGACCATACCTCCAGAAATTACTAGAAAGCTGGTTGCAAGCATGTTAAAAAGATTACAAGATGTTATTAAGGCCAACGAAGGTCCAACTAAATATTAGGTTAAAAGGTATTGTAATTCTCTGTTAACTTAATATTGATTATTGTTAAGTCTATAGAGACTTTTTTGACATAGTATTTGTTAAATATTTCTAAATTATGATGTAACATTTCAATAAAATATTTCGCAACTATTTTTTATTCAACTTTTTATTGGTTAGGCCTGAAATAATAATATAAATTTTATTTTTCATAGTTCCAGTTACCTGGTTAAAACTAATAAAAAATATGTAGTGTATGGAGACTTTTTGGACTGACTGCATGAATGTCCGAAATCTGTTGGGATTATTAAGATATTTACTTTTAATATACACTGTGAATACCTGGATTTCTTTGTGGACTGTATACACTTTTCATTAATTAAAATTTAAAATACTCTATTTCTTAGCAGAGGAAATTAAAGTAGTACTTGTTAGATTTCACAATTTATTTCAGTTTCCTGACACGTGTTCCAACCCTTGCGGGTCATTATCAATAGTAATATGTTAAGTGCATTTAAAATTGCTGAAAATCATGCATGAAGGTTTGTTGGTCTAGAAACAGCTTGAATCCCTTCGGTCGGGCACTTTTTAAGGTAAATAACAATAAAAATGCATGAAAGCTGTTTCTTTAGGGCAACAAATCTGAGTGCATGATTATCAAGCCATTTTACATGCACGAAATATATTTTTTAGACTATTTCCTGAATGAAAAACTAAAAACGAATCATTTTGATAAATTGACGCGAAATTGTCAAAGCAGAAATTTCAACTTGTTGTGACAGTGACGGTTATTTTCGTAGGTAACCAACAATGAAAAACCAGAAGAGTGCAATTTTCAGCTCAATCGCGACCGAGGGCTGATTTTCACCGAAAATCAAGTGAAAAGCGCATTGTAGTTACAGTATATGAGGGAAATAGTCAATAGTAATATGTTAAGTGCATGCAAAATTGCTGAAAATCATGCATGAAGGTTTGTTGCCCTAGAAACAGCTTGAATGCATTTTTATTGTTATTTACCAAAAAGTGCCCGACCGAAGGGAGGGCACTTTTTAAGGTAAATAACAATAAAAATGCATTCAAGCTGTTTCTTTAGGGCAACAAATCTGAGTGCATGATTATCAAGCCATTTTACATGCACGAAATATATTTTTTAGACTATTTCCTGAATCATTTTGATAAATTGACGCGAAATTGTCAAAGCAGAAATTTCAACTTGTTGTGACAGTGACGGTTATTCTCGTAGGTAACCAACAATGAAAAACCAGAAGAGTGCAATTTTCAGCTCAATCGCGACCGAGGGCTGATTTTCACCGAAAATCAAGTGAAAAGCGCATTGTAGTTACAGTATATGAGGGAAATAGTCAAAGGCATTATGAGACAATAATAAATTCTACACATGTCATTAAAATAAAAATTGACAGATGATAGGTTATTTTGGTCCTTAATTTACAGCTATTGGCCAAAGGTAAAACTAAATTACAGGTGTGATTATGGAGGTATTTACATCTAAGTAATAAAATTAAGAAAATGATATTGTGTATAATAATTATGGGGTTTTCGTTGGTAATTATTGACAGTATTTATTGTCAAGGCACAAACACGTTTAAAAATAAATTATAGGTGACAGATGAAAACGATGACTAACTCTCCTTTTTGTAGTACGTTACTTTGAATTCGAGACGTATTGCGTAACCCCGGAGACGTCCTATTATGTTTTTAATCACCTTTAATGCTATGATAAATAAAGATGGGGGGTTGTAAATCACGTTGTTTCTTGATCGTTGGCCTATCACTCACCGGCAAAGATCCACCGTGCCCGACTGTACGTTGTGTATCTAGAACAGTGACGATAGTTGTATGTTGCATTTTTATATTTTAAAAATAGAATAGACAGAAGAAAACTAGGGGAACGGGAGGAAATACCGTCATGCTTAGCGAAATAAGGTCTCTAAGATCGTTTAAGTGAAAAACGGAAAAATCTCTTGTCACCATCTAATAGGCAATTTAATTGACAAACAAAATTGCTTAAAAGCAGTAATCTATATTTACAACACAGTTAATTGCTTAAACCACAGTAAAAAATCGTCGAATGGCGGTATTACCTTTACTTATGCAAATTAGAATATTGTTTGGTGAAGTAAATGACAATAACGGGTCTTTTATCTTCTGATATTTTATTTTAAAAAACAAAATACAAGATCCCATACTGGGTTACAAAATACAACTAATCTAGTTTGCTTAGTATTCAGTGGCAATATTCACAAACATAATTTGGGCAGCCAACCCAGCTACTACATTCGGTATGTACCCATTTGCGACATCGAGTGCATTAATACCACAATTAATTGTCTTTTTCCGACCAATTACAAGGAGAGCAATTTTCTTTTATGTGGCTTTCTCCATGATGAAAGATTCTTTTAATATGCAGCCATCTCATCATCATCAAGTTCTATATCACTTGACATAGATTAATCTAATTACTTTTCAAAAGTTCAATTATATCCTCTTGATTTTTTTGGTTATCCCACATCTTTTTTGTTTGTGTTTTCTGTGTTTTTATTATAGTTTTCTTCAAATATACAAGGTGTCCGGAAAGTATATGGCATACTCTCGGGAGCATATAGGGGAGGTTAAAATAACCCTTATTTGTCATAGAAAAAGAAATCTTGAAGTGCCCTTTAACGGAGATACCGTGACCGAAACCTTTTCGGCTCTTGCTTTTGAACCAACACGTATAATTTATTGAAATTTTAATATTTTTATGTAGGTCATAAAGACTCATAAAAACATACTACAGTAGATGTTTTACATCGTTAGGGATGTTAGGAACGGTGTCGTTTTACAGAGTTGAAAACTATATACTCTGATCATTTCTCTTTGAAAAAGGTGCTCTACATTTGTTTCGATAAAATTACCGGTTTTGAAGAAAATAAGTTTTTTGTATACGATGTTTAAGCATTGACGAAACTTGTTTAATAATCAACCTATTAACCTAAGTTTTTTAAACACGCTTATCGAATTACAACATAACTAATAATTCGCAATAAAGTAATAAATGTTGCCATTATTACATCTCATTAATGCGCACATACATTTATGGACAAGCAATCGACAATAGTGTAGATGCAAGCAGTGGCGGCTCTTATATAGGAGCACTTGAGCACGTGCCTCCCTAAGATTCAGCCCCACATCGACAAATATTCACTATAAATTACATATTTAGTTTACAATACAATGTCTGTTACAAAGCAATTCTAACATGATTTTATAAGCTCCCTAACCAATTATCGTTTCGCTAACTAAATATTTTGTAGCAGGTCTCTAATCCCGAATGATTATCGCAGGAAAAATGTGCTCCGTGGCTATCGCTACTTGATATGGACGGTTCGCTTCCCGCAATAAATGTACCTTGTCGTCCCCATCTCTTTTTAGCGCACGGCTCTAAATGGGCTTTCATTCCTCTCAAATGAGCACGCTTTTGCTGTGCTGCATGCCGTCGCCTTGTTTTCGGATGGTTTTTGAGCGATTGTTTTATATGTTTTGCTGATCCGTGTATCGCGGTAAAGCCCTCCATAAGCGGGGCATAGCTTGTGTATGTCATCCAGTGTTGCCAGACCTTCTGTTTTAACAGGAGATCTCCTGCTTTTGCCCGCAGTCCTGTTATTCTTTTACTTCTATTGTGCTAATGAAGCTACATAACACATATATGTATACAAAAATATCAGAACTAAGAATAAAAACATTTTTAAGGAGTATTATGAATCAAGAGAGACTTTCTGCCCTGGCAATGTTGTCGATAGAGAAAAAGATGTTGCAAGATATTTCTAACTTGAATGACTTAGTTACTGAGAAATTTGCTAAACTTAAAGACAGAAGAATGCATTTTTTGTTTAGACACTGTGTTTAATCAGTTCTGTTTTTTAAAAATATTTTTAGTTTTTTTATGTTGTCGTTGTTGACTTTTCTAGTTACTGCTTCCCAAGTATGCTGTATGCTGTATATTAGTAAGTTTTCAATTTAAATTTATATTTTGTTTTATTAACATATCTACGTACAAAAAGATCATAAAAATTAGGAAAGCTTTTTACTCGTAAATTTGACACTTAATCACGGCAGATTGGTATATCAATTCTGCCGTGACTTAACTACACAATATCTTGTGGTTGGAACAGAGGGGTGAAATAAAAGGAATGGGTAGTGGTGGGCGGAGATATGCGCAAATTTTTCGTTATTTTTTTTTGCCATGCTTGATGCTTGTGAACCTCCACAAACTTCCGTCACGAGCCGCCACTGGATGCAAGAATTTATTTTGTAGCGCATAAGGGAGCCATTGAAAGGGTTGACATTCTGGAAGTCACCTTAATGCAAGAATGTTAAAAATGTAGAAGATTTTCTTCTTCTTGTTTACTTCATTTGATTTTCGAAATGGACCTCCATACAGGGTGCCCGAAATTGGTGCTGACAGTATTGCGATCTCGGAAACTAGAAGAGATAGAAAGGCGGTTAAATGGGGAAAGTTTTAGGCAATTATGTAGGTAGTTTATTGGTGTTGACGGATCGATTCTGGTTCTTTTGGGTTTTGAGATATTTTGAATAATCCAATATGTTGCATTTTCTTAGATCGGTAGTAACTTTTTTATTACCCAATATTTTTTAAATCCAAAAACACATTTTCATTGCCACTCTATACATAGAAGATGATATTTTGGTTACAACTTTTCGGTTTCCTGTAACCATCATCAACTTTCTTTTCTCTTATGATCGCCATATTGGATTTTTTACTCATCGAAAAATACCTAATTTTTCCTGTACTATGATATCAAACACTAATACAAAATAAAAATTTATAACCTCAAAATAACAAAAACATCATATTTACCAACATATTTGGCAACACCGACATATCGCAAAGTTCTTTTGCTTAAGAATCAAAGTTAATTAAGTAAAATATACTAAGGTTCAAAATGTCGACCATTTTTTTCAACGCATCGCTGACATTTTTTTTTGCAGATCTAGTTACACGATTAATGGTTTTACGGTTATTATGACTAAAAATATTCCTAGTTCGCTGCTCAAGAACTTGGCGAGTTTCAGGGGGATTAAATTCGTATACATCATTTTTGACAATCCCCATAAATAAAAGTCCAATGGGGTAAGGTCCGGAGACCTAGCAGGCCAGCGCACAGGACCACTGGTTTGTACTTGTCTGGAATTATGTGCGGGACAACCATCTTGCTGCAGCCACACGTTATTAAATTGATCATTGGGAACAACTTCTTAAAGTGCTGTAATAATTTTATTTTGCAACATTGCAAGGTATCTTGGACCTGTCAATGTTTGGTCATAAATAAAAGGACCAATTAGCTGATTTTCTAAAAATAATAAAAAGTATGCAAAAGATCCATCGTAATCATTATAATATTGCTAAATAAATTGTGAAGATAAATAATTCAAGCATTTTTTGCAGTTAATTTAAACCAAAATAAAATATTTCTTACTAATTATTCCACGCCACACATTAAATCCAAATCGTACTTGCAATCTGCGTGGTTTGAGTAATTGCGGGTTTTCAAAAGCCCATTGATGGTGATTCTTTGTATTTAAGATTCCACAGTTGGTGAAATGTGTTTCATCTGTCCATAAAACATCATCCGAAAATGTGAGATTTTATCGACATTTACCAAGATACCAATTATAAAAAATGACTCTCCTATCAAAATCACCTTCTTGAAGTCCTTGTACAGGGTTATCCAACCAAGACTAGACAAGGCGATTTTTTGACTTTTCCTGTACTTTTATAAAAAAACTGAAATAGCCATCTTAAGTCATTTTCTCCCGCGAATTCGAATATCTTCAGCAAAAAACAATTGAACATCAAACAAAAGTACTAGGGGTCACTTTGATATTTTTTTAAATGGGATGCCGTATTTTTAATGAGCTTATCCGATTTCTCATATAAATTTTGATCTAAAATGTTGGATTTTTAATTTATTTATTTTTTTTATTTTTTTAATTTTTAACATTTTCCGAATTTAAAACTGAAGAAAAAAGGCGTTTTTGAATTAAAAATCCAACATTTTAGATCAAAATTTATATGAGAAATCGGATAAGCTCATTAAAAATACGGCATTCCATTTAAAAAAATATCAAAGTGACCCCTAGTACTTTTGTTTGATGTTCAATTGTTTTTTGCTGAAGATATTCGAATTCGCGGGAGAAAATGACTTAAGATGGCTATTTCAGTTTTTTTATAAAAGTACAGGAAAAGTCAAAAAATCGCCTTGTCTAGTCTTGGTTGGATAACCATGTACAATTGTTAGCTTGTAAGGATGGTATTTAGCAACTTTTTATACATATGTGTGTTAGCGATTTTTGTAGATGAAGTCGGATATTCATTAAAATGTTCTAAAATTATTCTATTACGATTATCGTTATCTATTCCATATTCTTTGGGACGAGGCTTTTCAAAACTGCCAAATTCTAGTAAGTTTCTACTCAGTTTAGAAAAATACGATCTGCTGGGTTGTCGTCTTTCGGGGTACATTCCAAAATAATTATCCATAGTTCTATTCGCATTTCTGTCATTTTTTATAAAACACGCTAACATATCAAACTTCTCATGCCATTGTTAATGATGTTTATTACAACGTAGAAAAATTATTTGACAGATTAAAAAAATTTATTTATTTAAAGTTCAAAGCCTTCTAAACAAAAATGTTACAATAAAAAACTTATCGAAATAGGTACATATTAGATAGGTACCTACTAGATTTTTATGATTTTTAAAAAAGTTATTACATTTTAACTTTAATTTAAAGTAGTATAAACTTATATTGTTATTTAATTAACTTTATTCTTAAGGAAAAGAACTATCCGATATGTCGGTGTTGCCAAATATGTTCGAAAATAAAAATTTTTGTTATTTTGAGGTTATAAATTTTTATTTTGTATTAGTGTTAAGTATCATAGTATAGGAAGAATTAAGTACTTTTCGATGAGTAAAAAATCCAATATGGCGGTCATAAGAAAAAAGAAAGTTGATGATGGTTACAGGAAACTGAAACGTTGTAACCAAGATATGATCAGGTAGGCATCTTCTATGAAAAAGTGGCAATGAAAATGTGTTTTCGTTTTTAAAAAATATTGGGTAATAAAAAAGTTACCACCGATCTAAGAAAATGCAACATTTTGGTTTATTCAAAATATCTCAAAACTCAAAAGAACCAGAATCCATCCGTAAGCACCAATAAACTACTTACATAGTTGCCTAAAACTTTCCCTATTTAACCGTATTTCTATCTCTTCTAGTTTCCGAGATCGCAATACTGTCAGCACCAATTTCGGGCACCCTGTGTATTTCCTTAGCCGGAGGATGCTTTCTCGTTGTACTTAAAACAACATTCCAGAATTGTCTCAAATTTTGTTGAAATAGTGTGTTATTCTTTTCAGATCTTCCCTGGTGTGGACTGGCGGCCAATATACAAGTTTTTTAAATTTCTTCATAAAAAGAAATCCAATGGAACGCAAACAAAGCAATACTAGTAAAATTATGATTTTGCCAAAATCGTTTCAAAAACCAATTTGCAAAGTTGACTCTTGCAGGACAATCAGCGGGAGACATGGCATGTACCATTTGGGCGTGATAAGGATGTAGCAGTTGTTCTCGAAGGGTCTCATGAACAACCTACTTTGTCGCATGAACTTGGACCGAGAGTTTTCTTACACTATTAGAGGGATTTTCAGCAATTTCATCCAGAATTTCCTTTTAACTGATGATTCCTTGCTCTTCTTGGAGGCCCTTCTCCACCGCGATATGGCAAAAAACTTGCTAAAATGGATTAGCAAAAGATTAGAGGGTTTTAGCATTTTTTCTATTTCACTTGACTTTTTACCTGTTTCTTTGGAGCTACGATCAAACCTTTTAAAAGTTCTTTAAACAATTGCAGAGTGCTTGTCCATAAGTTAGATGCATTTCAACATATTCACTATAGGAATAATCCTCCATTACTTAAGTCTTATGTAGGTACAGGGTGGCCAATTAAGAATGCGAGGTACTGTATCTGGGAAACAATCCATCGTAGAGGCTTGCGGCAAAAAAAATTATTGCTAAAACGGCCAAGAGAAAAACCTGGAAAATATTTTTAAGTTTCTGAAATGGCCGCTAGGGGGCGTAACTGCAATTTTGAATCTAAAAAAGTGATATTTCTGTAAATTCCGCTATATTAACCTAATAAAAAAAAATCCTGATCTTTAAAGTCGAAGATAGTCTGAACCTTTGTTGTTTGACAGTTTTTGCAGTATCTCTAAAAATAAAGTGGTGGGGGGTATTGAAACGTTTCCGTAAATAACATCCTGTATCTTTGAAATGGCTAAGCCGATTTGAACAAACCTGGGCTCGTTAAAAGGAGCTATTCTTGGGCTGCAAACATCATTATATTTGAAGTTTTGTAAGTTTATTTTGAATGTCTTCAAAATGCCGGAGTAGCTAAAAAGTTTACGCCGCTCGATATCCAAATCGACGTCTTTGCGATGTGAGAGTTTCTCCCCGATTAGTGGCGAGTTTACGAGCCAATGGTTGTTTTCGGCCTAAGTTTCAACGGCAAAGAATTGGAAGAACACAAGAAAATATTAACTACGTACTGGAGTATATTGAAGGAAATCCTCATGTTGGCACAAGAGCATTATCCCTTAAGTTAGACATATCACGAAGAACGGTTCAAAATATTTTGAAGGACCATAGGTAAGTTCTAATGGCCATCAAAGTTAAAAAACTTTTTTAATTACTTTTAGAATGCACCCATATCATGTCGTTTAGCATCAGGCCTTGAAAGGGAAAGATTTTGATCAGAGGTTGGACTATTGCCATTGGATGTTAGGTATGTTAGGCCAAAATAAAGAATTTTTATTTCAAATTCTTTGGACCGATGAAGCCACCTTTAGTAGTGACGAGAGAGTCAATCTACATAATATGCACTATTGGTCTGCAGAAAATCCGCATTGGTTGCGTGAAGTTCAGCACCAAGGACGTTGGAGTTTAAACGTGTGGTTTGGCATACTGGAAGCCAGAATTATTGGGCCATATTTTTTTGAGCAATCCCTAAATGGCAATGTCTTACTTGACTTTTTGGCCAATCAATTATCGTTGTTGTTGGAAGATCTGCCTTTGGAAACAAGGCAAAACTTGTTTTTGCATTTAAATGGTTGCCCAGCACATTTTGCCGTTAATGTGCGAGAGCATATTAAAGCAGTAATATAATATATAATAATAACACAGCGATGGATTGGAAGAGGAAGTCTGTTTCCATGTCCTCCGCGATCTCCAGACCTAACCTGCCTGGATTTTTATTTATGGGGGCGGTTAAGGGACATCGTGTTTCAGACTCAACCTACGACCAGAGAAGATTTAAAAAACCGGATTCGTAATGAGAGCCGAAATTGAAAGTGCAGTTTTGTCTACCCATGAGAGGCTTCAGCAATGCATAGAACGTGATGGTCAGCATTTCGAGCATTTGCGGGGTATTAAAAATATTCCTTTTATAAATCGGTCCTTTTTAAGGCCACAACTTACAAAATAGGAAGAATTCCAGAAAAATATAGCTACAATAAAATGAAAATTTAAGGCATTTTCGTATAAAATTTTCTATTGCCGATATTTTGGGTTAGGAACAAGATATCGAGATGCAGTTTTCGCGAGCTAGTTCAGGCACCATTTAGCTACTTTTTCATGAAAAAAAAATCATATCAATGCATTCTATTTTGTTGAGAAAATTAACCATTTCTGTTGGAATGTCGAAAAAAGCCTTCTAGCGGCGATTGGTGAAACTTACAAAACGTCAAATATAATGATGTTTGTAGCCCAACAATAGCTCCTTTTAACGAGCCCAGGTTTGTTTAAATCGGCTTAGCCGTTTCGAAGATAGAGGATGTTATTAACGGAAACGTTTGAATCCCCCCCCCCCCTCACCACTTTGTTTTTAGAGATACTGCAAAAAGTGTCAAACAAAAAAGGTTCAGATTATCCTTGACTTTAAAGATCAGGTTTTTTTTTATTAGGTTAATATAGCGGAATTTACAGAAACATCACTTTTTTAGATTCAAGATTGCAGTTACGCCCCCTAGCGGCCATTTCAGAAACTTGAAAATATTTTCCAGTTTTTTTCCTTGGCCGTTTCAGTAACAATTTTTTTTGTCGCAAGCCTCTGCGATGGATAGTTTCCCAGATACAGTACCTCGCATTCTTAGTTGGCCACCCTGTAGGTACTCAATCAATTGGATAATTTAGAAAATTGTTAACGAAATAAAAACTACATGTCTCTTAATATGGTATTCTGATTTATTATTTCAATATCGTGCTATAAAAAAAATATTTTCTTCGAAAGCGGCTAATTTTATCGAAACAAATTATGTAGAGCACATTTTTAAAGAAGAATGACCAGAGTATTTTAAAAATCAGTTTTTAGCTCTGTAAAATGACACCTGTCAAAATTTGTGCCCAACGAGTATGGTGGCAAGTCCGTTTCTGACTTCCCCGACGATGTAGAACATTTAGGCCCGGTTTAATAATGTGCTGGCAAAGTCTCTGACTGTTACCAGGAGCATACATTTTATCTCTCTGGTAAACCTCTGTACAACTTCTGATCAGTTTATGAATTAAATTTTAACCTAATGACAGATAACCAGAGCTCTACAATTTGGCAACATGAGGTTGCAAAATCCACTAAACTAAAGAAGATAATATAGGATTATGTTACAAGTTTTACCATAGATCATTTTGGTCATAACATAACGTATTCTTTTAAGTTTTGGTTTATTTTGATTAATCCAAGTGTATTGGGAGTTCAAGTTACTTCAGGAATATGAAGAAAGAAAATATAGATATACTATAGATATTTTATGTAGCTATTTTTGTTAAATTTTCCTAGTTTAAGTCCTAATATCTATAGCCCAGCGAAATATTCTTCTATAAGTGTGGATCTATATGAATCACACTGTTCTTGCACTATATCGTTATTACTTGGAACTTCTTCGTTTATTAAAACTTCTATTTCTTCATCAATCAGCAACTCATCAGGTTTATTTTGGGATCTTGCTAAATTGTGCAAAAGTGAAGTTGCCTCTATTATATCTTGCGTTAACTCCAATTTAGTTCTCAGCCCCAATGCTAAACAAGAAAATCTCCTCTTCCATACTCTTATACATCTTTCTATTGCATTTCTTCTTCTAACAAGGGACTCCTGATATCTTCTCTCGGCAACCGTAATAGGGTTATTTAAGGGCGTTATAAAATTTTGATTTACTGCTATACACTATCCCCTATAATAATATTTCCTAATCGCCACTTAAGATTGGAATTCATATACACTATCATATCATGAGTTGATCCAGGCCACCGAGCAACAATATTTCGAATTTTTAAATCATGATCGCAGGCCACTATTACATTAAATGTGCCCTCTCACTTGGACGAAGCGGCGCGTCGCGGCGTCGCGTCGCGATGCGTATTTTTTCCGCTTGGGAAAGTTACATATAAGTAAATGTATACTGGTCCACTTGCGCGGTGCGAAGCGTGGCGAAGCGTCAGTTGACGCGGGAGAAGTCTTGAGAGCAGCCAGGCGAAGATTTAAGGTCGGTTCTCATTAGAGCAGCATCGAGCGGCGCGGTGCAGCGCGGCGCGAAGCTGGGCGTAGCAGCATTTTGTACGGGGTATTCTCACCTAAGCAGCATTTGGTAGCGAAGCAGCGAAAATCTGTTTGTTTGTGAGTTTAGTGACAATGTATTCGTACACGCCCGAGAAGGATTCTACATCATCATCGTCATCATCATCAGATGATTTTGTGCTTGTAGCTGCAATATGTCATGAACATGAAGAAAAGAGAAGAAAAAAACCGGCAATATTGGGTTCATGACATATTTCGTGCAAGGCTAGAAGAAGGTGAATTTCATACACTCTTTAAGCGACTTCAGCTGGATGAACGTAAATTTTATAAATATTATGGAATATCTTGAGGAAAATTTAATCAATTGTATGAGCGCGCCGCCGCCTTGCTACGCTTCTCGATTCCCACTTGTCCGTCAAGAGGCAGAAGCGCGCTTTTCAAAGCAGCAATGCCGCGAGTCAATGCTTCCCGATGCGTTAAAAATTTGCCGCGCTGTACCGCGACGCTCGGCTCTGCACCGCTCTGCCTTGGTGTGGACGGGACCACTTAGTTACATAAAAACAATTTAGAGCAGCATTTTGCCGTGCTGCGCTGCGCCGCGCCGCTCGATGCTGCTCTAATGAGAATCGGCCTTTACGCGACCCGACGCTTCGCGCCGCGCAAATGAGCGGTGCGAAGAGAAGAGAAGATCCGATATAGTTTTTTCTTCAGGAGCTGTAGGAAAATTTACATATTAATTTTTTACAGAGCAGATTGCGTTTGTGACCCTTCTTACCAAATTCGATACTGTAGATTTATGCACACCAGCATGATCCCGGACGAAATCATAAACTCTCCAGTAGCATAAAAGCGGAGACAAAGCAGGAATTGTTGCAAAGAGCTTAGAACACAGTTCCTATAAAATAAAGAAAAGCCGGTCAAAATCAAAGTATCTATTATATTGTAACATTAAAACTTTTTGACTGAATCCAGCAGAATACTTGAGCATAATAAATAATAATTTTAACTAAAAGCCTATGGATAGCGAATCATATTTCCTATTCGATGTAAGAAAAGGTGGACGGTTTCCTCAGACAATCTAAAACGATTGACAAAATCCGTATCGTCCCAGTAATTTATGTGATTTGGGCCGTGGTGAAAAATCCTTGCTTTTCTCAATACTTTAGTAACATAATCTTAAAAATCATCATCTGAATTCGATTCATCCGAAAAAATGTTGACATAAAAAACACATTAATTTTATTGCCAAAAATTACTAAATTGAGGTTATAACATTTTTGTATTAACTTTTAACCCAGTGGCAAACTGTTAACAGCCAAGTTTTCTGCTGGGTAAATTATCCTTCTGGCAAGGATTCTTTATCTTACTGTTAATGCTATCAGGAGACTAATAAACAGATTTTTTTCATTAACAGCAGAATAACTATGCCAGATACTTTGCCAGCACATTATTAAACCGGGCCTTACTGTAGTATTGATATATAAGTCTTTATGGCCTACATAAAATATTAAAATGTCATTAAATTATACATGTCGTTCCAAAAGTTAGAGCCGAAGAGGTAAGCGGCTGGGTACCCCTTTGGGGCTCTGTATCTCTGTTAAGAGGCACTTTAGGAATTTCTATCACAATTTAGGGTTATTTTCTCTATACGCTCCCGAGAGTATGCCATATACTTACGGACACCCTGTAGATTTCATCGGTGTACTTGTCATTATCTGGGGAAGTTGTTTTCGCCTGTTCGTCAGTTTGCGGTATTCTTATCATGGTCTAAGATCCCTAAATAATTGTCTTGTAACTGTTTATTTGAAGAGATAGCATTTTCATGGTCAATAGTGGCTCCTAAAGTAGACGAGCGGGGCTCGAACTCTACTTTTTGTTGTTTGCTTGGGGTTTTTCGTTTCTAGGTATCGTAGTCGCTACCTAAAAAGGTAAGACTATTATTTAAGGCACAAAACTACTGGCCGAGGCAATATCGCTATTGCGGAATTGTCGTAATTAATGTTTGCTTATTTTAACCAATTTAAGACTAATCGTAACAAGACAGTGTGTATCGTAATATTTTAAATTATGATAAAAATTAAAACTTGTAAGTCATACTTTAATAAATTTTCTTAAACTGATTGGTAAAGACAGATATTTTCTTTGTTTCATATATTAATACCTTCAAATCCGCCTCAGTATACTGAATTTAGCTATAGTAGCAGTTGCAATCACGTTATAGGATCATAAATACACCGAATGTCGTTTTTGCATACTTCAGTTTGGGAGAATTTCTTAAAGTATGACTTACAAGTTTCAATTTTTATCATAATTAAAAATATTACAATACACATTTTCTTGTTCTGTTTAGTCTGCATTTGGGTAAAATTAATGGCGATATAACCCCATAATATGAGGTTGTCGTCAAAATAGTATATTAATAGCAGCCCGAGAGCAACAACCTTTCAAAGGATTAAGGCAGTTTGTTCCCTTGGTGTTTACAATACTTTTTGTACTTTCGGGAACAGTATAAATAAAATTAGGTAATATGTAGATATAAATATAAAAACACCTGATAATGTCATAATTTAATGCAAGTACCAGTTGAATATTTTATTATTCTAATTTGAAAGACAACCTACAGTATAAATAAACAAGTTGTCAGTTGTTTTTTTTTAATTATATGTTGCTAGAATGCACTTTAGTCCCTTGGGATTAAATGGCACACTTTAGTCCCCGTTTAGCGGGACAAAAGTACCTACTTTAGTACAAAAAAATAAATATGGCTTCCCACTAGTACGAGAGATTAGTAATTCGGTATGCACATACCTTTTAAAAACATAAGCAATTGTAAAAAACATGTAATTTGTCAAGGTTTTTTTTGTACCCTACCTTTAAATTTCGTAGCCCCAAAATTTAGAATCATTAACAGAAATATACGACATACACCAATCACATCAAAACATTCACTGATAACAACCACTTGAAACATAACACCTAACGTTTTTCGACACAAACGTCAGCTCCAGTGGTGGTTTGTCTGATCAAATCACTTACAGTTTCTTTTAAAACCCGAGTGGCGATATTCTCCCTCTTTCCCCTATAACAATTTGTTTACCTGAATCTAAAGAAAAACGTTTGTGGACCTACGTTTATATGAGATTTCTTTCTTAAGACATCGTAAGAGATTGCATGAACCATACCCACCTTGAAAACACCATGAATAGACAGAACAGTAAATACACGTACCGGGTAGGCCACTAAGCCTATTTTTGAAAGGTAAAAGCATTCATTACAATTGATTTTAATAGAATGAATAAGCTTCTACAACCTGAAAGATTTGACACTGATCAGAACTATCCCAGAGCTGCTCAAGAATTGACCCATTAGAAAGTAACATATAACAATTTCATATCATCTATCTTCACAGTTTTGCTGTTCGGCAGGGTGCTCGGTTCACTCTGGCATTCCCAGACTAGCTTTGATGTTACCCCCTGGCGAGAGCCTTGAAAACCGCTTGACTGTCTGAGCATATGCAGATTCATCTATTTTGGTAGGCTCTTCTATTGTTTTCCCATGCACATAGTAGTATTGCATGGGTTTCTGCCTGGACTATTGTTGGGACTTTTCCCAAAGGAAAGAACAAGTATTTTCGTGGTCTTAATCCATGTATCCCGGTTTCTGTACCCCTTCAGTCTTAGATCCATCGGTGAACCACACCAGAGCTCCAGACAAAAAATCTGGATCATTGTTTGTTCACACGTTTTGATCCTGAATGCTTATCTTAAATGGTGTGTCGTAAACAAATTTTGGTGTCATGTGATCTGATCTCATGTTCATCTCCGGCACATGCGTTATTTCTTCTATAAGTCCGTGACATACCTCTTTTCTTCTGGAGGTCGGCAGCATCATCTGAAGGCGGTGAAGGCCCATTCTTGCCTTTCCTTTTATCAAATGTCAAATGAAGAGAAGGAAGGTCAAGAAGGCGCTCCATCGCTGCAGAAGGTCGATTTCATTGCCTCTGTTATATCTAAGCAGGCCAGTCTCCAAGGACTTCCTAGCTTTAATATAGAGGTCTTCTGCACAACTTTTGTCTACCACTCTAGTGTACCATCTTGGGCGATAAACCCCATTTCTATCCCTACATTCTGCTTATTACTGCAAGAGTAATTTCTGATTTACGGATAATTTTCTTCATGTGGCTATTCCAAGTAAGTCTAGAATAAATGATGACCCTTAGATATTTTACAGCTGCAACATTTCTCCTTGGAGAATTAGCGGTCCTAATTCCTTTTTTTCCTTCGCTAAGATGTCGATCTCAGCCCCGCTGCGACGCCCTATAGAATGCTGGTCTACCTCCTCTGGTAATGTGTAATTCTGAATGATCAATAAAACGTCATTAAAGGATTCCCCAGTCTTTCATCTGCTCTTCCCCTCAACGAACCGTGGAAAGTGACAATAACCATCAATATCAGAATATGCTCCGATTTCCGGTTTTTTTTTTAATTTTAATTTTAAGCTATTGGTCTTCCCTCACTACGCCCATGAAGAGAAGTATTATCGTCATTAAGTGTTGGGCTGATATAGACTATGTAATAGGGCCTGGATGACCAGACGTATTAAAACATGCCAAGCGATTTTTCGTGATATATCCGATATCCATTTAACATATTTACCCCCTCCCCTAATTTAAATCCACGTCGTTAAATTTGCAAGTTAATCTTGTGCTATCCATCAAATTATCTCTAATATCAACCGTTTCATATTGCCTATGTTATCCCCCTTTTACATCTCTAGTGTAGGTGGAATAATTATTTTAAAGGCGTAGTAGGCGGGTGTTTTTGTTTTGCGACTGGGGAGTTAAGGAGTTATTTCAAGAAAATTGCTACGTCTGCTCGAGATTTAATAAATAAATAAGCCAGGCGTAAAAGTTGATTGAGAAATACGCCCGAATTTGTTGGATGGAGTGAGTATATCGTCTGTAAATATTGTGTTTCTGAAGGCTTCAAAAGTCAATTGAAAGTCTATAAGGTTCATAACTGCTGAAATATTTTTTTTGTTCATTGTAACAACCTCTCTTAGGGCTCTACGACGTGCAAATTTATAGAGCGCATAACACGGTCTCGCTACTGCCGGATTCTAAAAAGGCTATTTAAGATACGAGTCAGCTTAAATTATATTTTAATAAAGGACTACTTCTATTTCTAAGGTGTCCCGTTCTCGTGTGTTTTCATATATTTTTAATTTAATTTTGAACGAGAAAAAAACCCAGTTGGTTGTACTGGGTAAGTCTAAGTCTTCCATACTTGAAAATCCTAATTTTAAAATAAAATTATTGTTAATGGCACCACGCTGGTACCAGCTGATAACTGTAAAAACTTAGGCTTAACCATCGATACAGATATGACGTATTCTGATCATATCTCTTCCCTAATCCAAAAAACGCATGCTAAACTGAAACTTTTATACATGCATAGAGACATTTTTGATACAGCAACTAAATTACGTTTAACTGACTCTCTTATATTATCCCATCTGGCCTATTGCGATATTGTTTACTGGCCTGCCTATGTACAGAAGGACAAGAATAGCTTGCAGAAACTTCAGTACGCGTGTCTTCGATATAGCTATAATGTTCGTAAGTTTGATTACATTACCCCTTCTTTGAATGAGTCTAGGTGGCTTACTATTAAAGAAAGATTTGAGCTCCATCTTTTGCATCTTGTTTTTAAAATTAGGCTTAATCAAGTCCCTAGATATCTGTTTGATAAGCTTATTAAGGGTTCAGATTTACATAATCTTTCTACACGCTACTGAGACCTGTATACTATACCCATGCATTCTCATACGTTCTTTCAGCGTTCGTTCAGTTACATGGCGGCAACGATTTTTAACTCCTTGCCTGATGATATTAGGAATTCTCCTAGTTCCGCTGCATTCTGCAGGGCTGTAAAGGGTCATCTATTGGGGGGTCATGCCCTCCGCTAAGGGTCGTATGTATGGGTGTATATATATTATAAAGATACATTTAATTTTTATTTTCGTTATTGTTTGGTTCTTATCAATTCTCTTGATTTTTCATTATATTTTTGTAATATGAATATGTAATTCATAACAGTATAATTTCATAGAAATAAAGGTCTGTCTTTACCACCAAATAACTTTATTTGCCCCTCTAGGGTAGAAAACAAGGGTTATAGAAAATACATAAAATAACGATGAATTAAATTAAATTTCTTAACGTATGTGTTGTACTAGTTTTGACTTTAAAAAAAGTCATCCTCAGCAACTAACCATTTAAGAATTTTTTTTACTATCAAAAGTAGTTAAAACAGTTGGGGGAGCAGGGGGTGATTCAATAATATAATATAACAAAATGCAAATTATGCAACCATTGGAATCGACAGGAGCTTAGTATAAGAACGATGTATCTCCATGTAATGGTAGGAGTTGATTTATACGCGAGTAGAATAAAGGACATTAATCATAGTAGAGTGATTTAAGTAATGTTGAAGTTAAAACATGTTGTAAAAGAAGAATTTGAACATATCAATTCATTATTTTTACTAATGAACCCGACTAAGTGAGGGGACATGTTTAATGTTATTTTTATTTACAATCTCGCCACAGAATATGGACTACTTCTTAAAAGTATAATTTCAATTAGTATAATTTTAATTTGCCAGGTACTTTAGTTTTAGTAATTATCTATGTTTTCTATTTCCAACTTTTTCTTTATACATTTTTAGCGGGGGTGGTTGTAAGAGCAGCATTAGTTGGATACCGCCACCCGTATTTGATTTTTTTATTGTATTGTTTGCTCAATTTAATAAATAAAGGCATTTATGGTTATTATTATTATTATTATTATATACCAGCTCCCTTATTATAAAAGATAGAAAGATGTGGTTTGCGGCTTATTTTTCTATAATTTTATGAAACATTTATTGCCGCAAACGAAATTTTCATGGCCCTCTCAGTTTCTGATATACAGGGCGATTTTGAAAATTAGTTCTTTTTGAGGCGCCCCTGTATCTCGATTATTTGATAACTTATCAATAGAATAAAAAGGGGATAATATAGAGTTTTTATGTAGGATTCAGTGGCCTAGCCAGTTTTTTTCTGAAAAGTTCTGTTTTTAAGTTATGACCCAAACTTGTGTTTTTTTAAATGAGACGATATATTATACAGCGTGTCCAGAAAAGTTCTAGACATATGGGAATTTTCTTTATTGTTGATTTTACGAAAAAAAGTTATTCTTTATAAAAAGTTCTGCTTGATGCGTAAATAACATTGACATATCAAAACTTAAGATATCATGTACAGGGCGGCAAAAAAATATAGAAACACAGAATTACGTTAATAGGGAAGTACCCTCAATTTTTATTTTTGAGCAAATTGTTATAAGAAAACTTTACTAAGGACTACAAAACGTGGTCAGATACAATTTTTTGTTGAAATATTTTAATTTACAGGGTACCATCAAAAACACGTTGAGCATTCATTACCTCATGTTGAAAACCAGTTACGTAAGAAAATACTGCGAGATTATTTCATGTTCTAAAATCAACCTATCTACCTATCAGGAATATTAAAAACATTTAATTTCCTTAGAGCAAAAATAAATTGTGAATGTGAATAATAAACAATATTTTAGCAATTACATGGTAAAAGTGATCTACAAACAGGTACTTTAAAGTGCAAAATTATGTCTCCACATGCCGCCCTTCTTTTTCCATGCAAACTATAGTGTAATTTCTCTTACTGTCGCCCGTATCATATTGGGAGTAATTTCTTGGACACAATTAGTTATTACCACTTCAAGATGGTCAATATCCTGAAAAGGTCTATGCCCATACACCATTTCTTTTAATTGGCCTTATAAAAAGATGTCCAGGGGTGTGATGTCAGCCGACCTGGCTGGCCAAGGAACATTTGAACGTCTGCCTATCCAACGGTGCGGAAATACTTCATTCAAATACCCAGTTACTGTGTTAGTACTATAACATGGGGCTCCATTACGTTGATACCAAATTGTACGTCCTATATTTAGTGGCAGTTCGTCAAGAAATTGAGACAACTGGTTCCTTAAGAAGTCCAGGTAAATGGCAGCATTTATATTTAATCGAAAAAAGTATGGTCCAATGGAATTAAATGAATATTGACTACGGCATTCGATTATAAAATTTGGATTGTTGTCACTCCACCACCGACAATTTTCGGAGCATACCACGGCGTTGAAAGTAAACATGGCTTTATCTGTAAAAAATATTTTTCGTGCAAAGAAAGGATCAACTTCACACTCGCCTTGGAACCACGCGCAAAATAGGAAACGGAATTCAAATGTATTTCGGTTCATATGGATGAAATTTATTTATTTATAAAATATTACTAGCAGTAGACTTTTTGACGTCAACTGGAATAGTTTTTGACAATTTTCTTAAAAAAATTTTCGGGTCTTCGATAACTGCTTGCATTACATTGAGTTGCTGTTCTTCTGGTGTGGACCATTTGTTGCGTTGTTTCTTAACTACATTTTTGACGGAAGCAGTACCTTTAAATTTATTCATTACGTTTGCTACATACCATTTCGTCAGGGTGTCTAGTGTTAAATATGAGTGCGGCTTTCCTAATAGGTTTATAGTGATCTCCGACGATAGGTACAATTTCCATTTTCTCCTGCAGCGTTAACTTTACAACCATGACGAAAGTAACGAAAAACTCTTGTTAATAATAAATTAAAACAACACTTCTGTCTTCCTCCACAAATAATATATATTTTTGAAAAAATTTTTTTAACGATTGTCCCTACATGTTTCGACCATATATATAGTCATCTTCAGGGGAACTAAAAGGAATGTGTGAGAATATAAAAACAATAACAGGCATCATAAGAGACTTACCTATATCGAGTGTGAAATTGGATCCAATAGTTGTCTCAAATTAATGAGTACAACGTTTTATGTTATAGCAAGTGAAATTTCTGTAGTTGAAGACTAACTTGAGGTAACTCAGAGTTGTGGATATGTAAGTAAGCACATTTTAGTTATTTTAAAAAAAAATGTTTTATGTTGATAAAAGTCAGAAAATTTAGTTGTATTTAATGAGCATGGTGTGAAAATAAATTTTAATAAATAATATATTTAAATTATAACATGGTTTATGTGGAGAAACCAAAAAGAAAAGAAAGAAAAAATTTTTTTGGTTATTTTATAAAAATATGAAATTTCACGTTCTTAGAATACTCTTATGAAAAAATAAATAAAGTAGAATGGGGGCTAAGCCCCTATGGGTTTAAATAGAACCGCATTGTGATGTTAAGAAATAATTTTTTAAGTTCTTTACAAAATTTAAAAGAGAAACGAAATTTCGTGCAAACCACTACCACGTTTAAATTAAAAAGAATTTTTAAGGAAGGTGTGGCTAAAGTATAAAATGAATGACAGATTTGACATATGGCATAACAAATATCAGACTGTAGAAATCCTAAAAATTGAAATGTTGGTGTAATCTAGAGCAACTCGATAGTAGGTTTACAAAGTCTACAAGATATAGTGTACCTGATGTTTGAAAGTTATTATAAATGTTAAACACACAAAGTACCTGAATATGAAAAAGAATGAGACATCTGTGATTGAATGTATGAATTAATAGTTTTCATAAATTAGTAGTTTACAACAATTTTACAAAATTATTTTTAAAAAAGGAAGTTATAAAAGTTCATGGGAGGGCAGATACTACTGCACCGAAGCATATATTTAGAGTTAAGGTTCACTGCACTTTACACTAGGTGGACATTTAAGAATTTAAACTAAAAATTATGATTAACATTATAAGGAAAACAATAACATAACCAAGATTGAATCTAACAAAACTAGAATGAACATTGGGCAGACTGACGTAGGTATGCTACAATTAACAATTAATTGTCAAGGTTGAGTAGTGTATAATAGGCTGGAAAGAGTAATGATATATTGATGAAGCAAACACAAGTGCTGCAATAATAATGGGAGGGGTGGCGCTGTCCCGCCAAGAATACCAACAGCAAAACACCAGGATCCGCAAATCGACCTCATAGCAGCAGCCTCAAAACTGAAACCGTGAGACTAGTGACTAGCCGATGCACTGATGCATGAGTCGCTGATTTAAAGGTCCAAAAGCGACCCCCACTGCCCACCGTGAGAAGGTGACAGGACAACGCCTTGTCTTTGGGAGCTGGCGTTGTCCTGTCACCTTCTCACGGTGGGCAGTGGGGGTCGCTTTTGGACCTTTAAATCAGCGACTCATGCATCAGTGCATCGGCTAGTCACTAGTCTCACGGTTTCAGTTTTGAGGCTGCTGCTATGAGGTCGATTTGCGGATCCTGGTGTTTTGCTGTTGGTATTCTTGGCGGGACAGCGCCACCCCTCCCATTATTATTGCAGCACTTGTGTTTGCTTCATCAATATATCATTACTCTTTCCAGCCTATTATACACTACTCAACCTTGACAATTAATTGTTAATTGTAGCATACCTACGTCGCAGTCTGCCCAATGTTCATTCTAGTTTTGTTAGATTCAATCTTGGTTATGTTATTGTTTTCCTTATAATGTTAATCATAATTTTTAGTTTAAATTCTTAAATGTCCACCTAGTGTAAAGTGCAGTGAAACTTAACTCTAAATATATGCTTCGGTGCAGTAGTATCTGCCCTCCCATGAACTTTTATAACTTCCTTTTTTAAAAATAATTTTGTAAAATTGTTGTAAACTACTAATTTATGAAAACTATTAATTCATACATTCAATCACAGATGTCTCATTCTTTTTCATATTCAGGTACTTTGTGTGTTTAACATTTATAATAACTTTCAAACATCAGGTACACTATATCTTGTAGACTTTGTAAACCTACTATCGAGTTGCACTAGATTACACCAACATTTCAATTTTTAGGATTTCTACAGTCTGATATTTGTTATGCCATATGTCAAATCTGTCATTCATTTTATACTTTAGCCACACCTTCCTTAAAAATTCTTTTTAATTTAAACGTGGTAGTGGTTTGCACGAAATTTCGTTTCTCTTTTAAATTTTGTAAAGAACTTAAAAAATTATTTCTTAACATCACAATGCGGTTCTATTTAAACCCATAGGGGCTTAGCCCCCATTCTACTTTATTTATTTTTTCATAAGAGTATTCTAAGAACGTGAAATTTCATATTTTTATAAAATAACCAAAAAAATTTTTTCTTTCTTTTCTTTTTGGTTTCTCCACATAAACCATGTTATAATTTAAATATATTATTTATTAAAATTTATTTTCACACCATGCTCATTAAATACAACTAAATTTTCTGACTTTTATCAACATAAAACATTTTTTTTTAAAATAACTAAAATGTGCTTACTTACATATCCACAACTCTGAGTTACCTCAAGTTAGTCTTCAACTACAGAAATTTCACTTGCTATAACATAAAACGTTGTACTCATTAATTTGAGACAACTATTGGATCCAATTTCACACTCGATATAGGTAAGTCTCTTATGATGCCTGTTATTGTCTTTATATTCTCACACATTCCTTTTAGTTCCCCTGAAGATGACTATATATATGGTCGAAACATGTAGGGACAATCGTTAAAAAAATTTTTTCAAAAATATATATTATTTGTGGAGGAAGACAGAAGTGTTGTTTTAATTTATTACCTACACTCCACTGCAAGTATGGACTACTTCTTCAAATTTAAATTTTCTTGTTAATAAGTCGAAAAATAGTAAATGATTTTTGACTAACATGTCAATATTCGTTACTATAGTCACAAATCACTGAAATAAATTTAGATACGTAAGCTGGGCGTTCCCGCCAAACAATTCGTAGATGGCGCCGGTAGTAGCATCGCCCGATTTGGTTTAGTTAAGTTTGTATAGAGGGCACCACGTCCATTTGCGATTTGCGATCGAGAAGAAAATGAATATTTAAACTTTAAACCAAGGAATATTTTAAATTTTAAAGCGGTACCAATATCTACCGACAAAACAGATTTCATCAAAAGTTGGTAAAACAGTTCTCTTTATTTTTACCCATAGTTGCCAAACAGATTTATTTCTTTCTCGCGTGTTTCGGATCGCAAATACTAGGACATCAGCGCCAATTAGTTTTTGACAGTTCCAAGAGTCCAGTTGCGTATCTAAATTTAATTCGGTGATTTGTGACTATAGTATTGCACATAGTTGTTGCAAAATTGTTGCAGGTAACTGTTAAAGAAATAAAATAAAAAAATATTTTCCAAATAATGCTTTTTGATGGTTGTTAAATTAAAATAATTCATTGAAAAATTGTATCCGACCACGTTTTGTAGTCCTTAGTAAAGTTTTTTTTATAACAATTTGCTCTAAAATAAAAATTTAGGGTACTTCCCTCTAAACGTAATTCTGTGTTTCTATATTTTTTTGCCGCCCTGCACATGATATCTTAAGTTTTGATATGTCAATAATATATCTTTATAACTTTTTATAAAAAATAGCTTTTTTTCGAAAAATCAATTATAAAGAAAATTTCCATATGTCTGGAACTTTCCTGGACACGCTGTATATTTGTCTTAACCCTATTTTTAAGAGCTTCTTATGTTAAAAGCAAGAAGCCTCATATCAGGATTACGTACAACAAAAGGCAAAGTAGGTGACTCAGACCAATAGGCAGTTGGAGGCACCTTAAATCATTTTATTTTATGGATTATTCACTGTTTACATTTAGTTAAGAATACGCACTGTTCGTATTGAAGTCGTATTTTATTAAATAGGTATAAAATTGAAATTATTAATTGTTTATACTTAAAAAGGTATAATAATAGTCCATATTTGTTTCTTTTAAAAATGGATAATTTTAACACTTTTGATAAAATTAATCATTTTTCGCATAGAAGGCTTTGTCGTGAAATAAAAACAAGATTAACAACATTATTTTTATTACACAACTTTATATTATAACATAACTTTAAACTGCCAATAAAATAAATACACTATATTATTAGATTACAACAATTGCTCGAATTGGGCTCCGTGTATTTTAAACACTTTCGACACACCGTTTCGATTCTTCGCATGCATTTAATAAAATAATTGGCCTTTCCTGAAAAAGCCTAAAAGTTTGATGGGTATAGGTTCTTGAAGTTGATCAATATTGTAGTTATATAACTGATTCTCTATATACTCCATAAGAAGAAATCCAAAGATCAGGTGATCTTGGAGGCCACCTGACAGGTCCATTGATACCAATCCATTTACCGGGAAATGTAAATATTCTCTCACTACAGGAGAATTGTGACTCGGAGCGCCATCTTGCTGTTAATAAATATTATTTAAATCGGTCAAAGGAACATCCTCTAATATTTCCATTAGTGCTAGGTGTCTATTTCAGGTTAAAGTTCCTTCGTAAATGAAATACCTAATTTTAGTACCAGAAATAATGCATGGCACTCTAAATCCAAACCGACCTTGACGTTCTCGTGGAAATATTACATGTTGGTTATCTTGGGACCAGTACCTTGAATTGTTTTGGTATAAGATACCAGAATTTGTAAAATAAGCCTCGTCAGACCATACCAGCCTTCTTTTAAAATTTGCGTTTTCCTGCAACATTTGTATACCGGGTGTTGCATCGTCGAGCGGGACATAGGAAATCCCATGTAATTTTAAATGGGGTCAATTATTGGCTTCCCTAATTATTTTAGAGAAAAATTCTATTTAGGTTTATTAAAGAGCACTAAAACCCACATTCAATAGAATAACTTTAGATATTTTTGATGAGCCCGTTTACGGGTTATCGCCGATTTCTTTTTAACTATTTCTCCTTTTTATGGCCCCGTATTTGCGGGCACCAGTCAAGGTAAAAGATGACTGTCAAATAAAGTTGTCATTTTGAAATGTGTGCTTTTTGTTATAAATACTCGTACATCGAAAATATTAAAGGTGTATTTATGAGTACAAATTAATCTGAAGAAAACTAAAATAAAGTATCCAATTACAAGGTTAATTATGACATTTTACATGTTTCAATATTTTACTAATTAATAGGTAGCTACTATTAAATTGTTGGAACTTTAGGATTTAGGAAGATGTTCAAATATTCCTCAAAATGACAACTTTATTTGACAGTCATCTTTTACCTTGACTGGTGCCCGCAAATACGGGGTCATAAAAAGGAGAAATAGTTAAAAAGAAATCGGCGATAACCCGTAAACGGGCTCATCAAAAATATCTAAAGTTATTCTCTTGAATGTGGGTTTTAGTGCTCTTTAATAAACCTAAATAGAATTTTTCTCTAAAATAATTAGGGAAGCCAATAATTGACCCCATTTAAAATTACATGGTATTTCCTATGTCCCGCTCGACGATGCAACACCCGGTATAGGTACCAGTTGCAAAAAACTATCCTACGTTCTGCGTCACCGGGATGCAAATGTTGGGCAAGATGGTATTTGTATGGTTTAAATTTATATTTTTTTGGTGTTAACTGCGATCTTGATTTTTGACTCCCAACTTCATCATACACTTTTCTGCATAATATGGATGGTTGTACCGTGACAGAGGCCAAAACATTTATTTCTTCTTCTTCCCTATATTTTCCTTGTCTTAATAATTAGTCCTGTTAGTATTCTGTTGCCTTGTCTGATGATCAATAAATTCGAATAGGGTAATTGTTTATCAATCTTCTATAGTGAATAGTAAGTTTTCGTTAATATTATGGAAATTATCTATGGTTATGTATACTTTGTTTTTGATACTGTCAAAAGGGTGTCATCAACAGAAATAAACAGAAAGGGGACGTAGAAGTCCTAATTGGATATAGCCTAGACATGATCATGATTAATGCCGCCAAGATTGGACTAATCGTTTTTTTTCTTGTATTGTGTGAGCCAAATTATAATCTAAACTGTTGCAAAACCAATTATTAAAATTTAATGTTTAGCTGAGACAAAGTATAACAACCCGTACAGTATCCAATTTTTTTTGTTTCAGAAGAAGCACTGACGTGTAACGTCTGCGACAGAACCTTCTCCTGCCCGAAGCAATTATCAGCACACAAACAGAAAAAACGACATTTTGGGTAAGTCCACCACTGACTATGCCGTCGCTGCAGACAATAAAGAGTACACACACACAAAATCCCTCTCTATTTACTTTAAATTTATTTTCGAAATTGCCGAACGACCTTCGTCGGACGTAAAAAAACTCTCGGGAAATTTTTATTCGTTCTAGACACGTTAGAAATCCTCTGCCTGTTTTAAATATCCCTTAAAAACTTTTCAGATCGGGTAAAGTTTTTCGGCGTATCGCGAGTATGTAAAACATTACGGAAAAATGTGTATGAAATTATCTTATACTATTTTCCCTGGCTAATAAAAGGTAAAATATTGTCGGATCGGGGTTTAGCGCTTTTTATTTAATAAAAAAATGTAGATTCATAAAAAGGAACAACGCACTTTTTTGTTCCGAGAATCGTTTCCGTGGAACCCATCGCGGATCGAACCTACATCTTTAGGATCTTGTTCCCGAGTCCTTGAAATTCACCGATGAAGTGAAGTGGCCAACCTACTTTCCTCGGCGCCACCGTGAGGGACCAGTCGTATCCTATCGGCCCACGCACTCGAGTCATCTTAACTACCATCACATAATTTAATACAGAGCCAATCAGATAATAGAACAACTTATAGAAGAATATTACAACAAACAAATGTTTGTCCCTTATCCTTTCCATCAGACCCAATCTCTGGACGCGTTTCGCTGTATAACAGCTCATCAGCAGAGCTATAGGGTCTGACGGAAAGGAAGGGACTGTCTGTGACTTTCATCACGATATATAGAAACACATATTGGAATGAAGCACAACGGCGACATCCTATAGTAATCGAGCGTACCACCAAGCGAGCCGGTGAGGTTCTATAAAGATCCATACACCGGCGCGGAGCCCATAGTAACAGGCATCTAACCTCAGTGGCGCCGAAAACCATTTCTTCGGTTTTGGTTACCGAGGCCTTAAGATTACAACAAACAAATGTTTGTCCCTTATCCTTTCCATCAGACCCAATCTCTGGACGCGTTTCGCTGTATAACAGCTCATCAGCAGAGCTATAGGGTCTGACGGAAAGGAAGGGACTGTCTGTGACTTTCATCACGATATATAGAAACACATATTGGAATGAAGCACAACGGCGACATCCTATAGTAATCGAGCGTACCACCAAGCGAGCCGGTGAGGTTCTATAAAGATCCATGGAAAGGATAAGGGACAAACATTTGTTTGTTGTAATCTTAAGGTCTCGGTAACCAAAACCGAAGAAATGGTTTTCGGCGCCACTGAGGTTAGATGCCTGTTACTATGGGCTCCGCGCCGGTGTATGGATCTTTATAGAACCTCACCGGCTCGCTTGGTGGTACGCTCGATTACTATAGGATGTCGCCGTTGTGCTTCATTCCAATATGTGTTTCTATATATCGTGATGAAAGTCACAGACAGCCCCTTTCTTTCCGTCAGACCCTATAGCTCTGCTGATGAGCTGTTATACAGCGAAACGCGTCCAGAGATTGGGTCTGATGGAAAGGATAAGGGACAAACATTTGTTTGTTGTAATCTTAAGGTCTCGGTAACCAAAACCGAAGAAATGGTTTTCGGCGCCACTGAGGTTAGATGCCTGTTACTATGGGCTCCGCGCCGGTGTATGGATCTTTATAGAACCGCACCGGCTCGCTTGGTGGTACGCTCGATTACTATAGGATGTCGCCGTTGTGCTTCATTCCAATATGTGTTTCTATATATCGTGATGAAAGTCACAGACAGTCCCTTCCTTTCCGTCAGACCCTATAGCTCTGCTGATGAGCTGTTATACAGCGAAACGCGTCCAGAGATTGGGTCTGATGGAAAGGATAAGGGACAAACATTTGTTTGTTGTAATCTTAAGGTCTCGGTAACCAAAACCGAAGAAATGGTTTTCGGCGCCACTGAGGTTAGATGCCTGTTACTATGGGCTCCGCGCCGGTGTATGGATCTTTATAGAACCTCACCGGCTCGCTTGGTGGTACGCTCGATTACTATAGGATGTCGCCGTTGTGCTTCATTCCAATATGTGTTTTTATAGAAGAATATGTTTCCACTACGATGTGTCGGCGCTTCACAAAGGCCTTTATTAGCATATTAAAATATCCAACAAAGGATTCTAAATTATAAATAAACTTTTTTTTATATTATTATTGTACCTTTTTATCTCAACTCGAGAAGTAAATAACTCTTAGAAACGAGCTTAGTATTGTTGCTATATTTTGTGAAATATACCAATTTTAACAGGCGTTTGGATGCAATATAATTTAAAAATAGAATTATTTCGAGATGGTTTCTTTGTTCGTTGCCGCTTACAACTTCGTACTGGATATTGTTAGGGTTTTTTTTCATTTAGCAGAATATTTCTACTTTGTAGGAAGAAAAGAACTTTGTGTCTGAATTTTAATTAGATTGACCACGTTTTTCAAACAACCATTTAGTGCAGATGTTTGAAGGCCTAAATGGTTACTTAACCTTTATCTAGTTGTAGTTTTTAAAGCATTACTTTGTAGCAAATATTATCGTCACCAACCAAAGGATAAAAAAATGTAAATATAGTGTTTGGAGTTGATCTTTAAGTAGGCAAAAGAGCCTTAAAGGCCTAATAAAGACCGGAATATAATCGCCGCTGCACCAGCAACAACTGATGTTTCCCAGATACATTTTAAATTGTTGATGATGACGTTTCAACATCCCTCGTGGCAATAGATCAAAGGATGATGAATTTGAATACATTTTTGTCCACCATCTTCGTTATCGTTTTAACCTTTGAGATGCACGTGGACGCGTTTAGAAAACATCAGCAGCTTACTGATAATCTAATCGGAATCGCAAAACGAAGACGCTTAAACGTTCAGCTATTATCAAATTTGATGATTGCACATTGGTCCTTTACTTCCGTTGTTCTTGGTGTTACCTGATGCATTTTTTCTATGGTTGGTTTGATTGAGATTTCTTCTTTCTTGGTCTTGATTTTTTTGAACTTTTCCATTGCTTTATGGTTCTTGTTTCTTTGCACTTATTTCTATGATTTGGATGTTTGTTTTTCTGCTGAATTTCAGTTCGTCGTTTACGGCGGTTGCTAATCTCGTGGGCAGTGGCGGCTCGTGGCCATTTGAAGTGAGAGGTCAGTAAAAAAAAAATAGCGCCGCAGGCGAAAACTTTTTGGGTGCCACGCCCTTTTTTCAATGATGGTAATTTACCTGCTTTTCAATTAGGAAAAGTAAAAAACATCCAATCCTCAAGAAATTAACAAAAACAATCAGGTTCATTATATTATAGGTTAGGTTTTTGTCAGAACGACAGAGAGACAGGATATATATATAGGGATGTATCGTAATATCAATAATATCAAATGGATGATATTTTTCTTTGGACATGTTTTAAATTTTTTAATTTTTATTCCGATATATCAGAGTATCAATAGAAAAAAGTAACTATACAGGTTAGAGGGGTGCAACTGGCAACGCCGCATTTTTAAAACTATTTTTAAAGGCTAGAATTTTATGTCTTATATGCATTCTCAAAATTTCAAAAATATATTTCTATTAGTTCTCGAGATACTTCTAATGTGCCATCGAGTTTGGGAGACCCTGTATATAGCGATATATTTTTAACGATGAATGTATGTTCGTCAACGGCACCGCTCGCGCAGTGGTAGCGCAGTAACGCATGACGAAAAATCTGTAACGATATAATATTTTTTCGATATCAGAATCAACATCCCTATAAAGAACTACAGACTGCCGACTGCAGAAATCAACGGTCTTCTGTCTTTTTCCCATTCATTCTAAAAATTGCAACGTGCGTCTAAGCTCAATCAAAAAAAAAAAACGGCTGACAGCCGACAAAACCTCTTTTTCTTCGAATTTAATACAAGTGCGAGAGTGATAACATGCTATTTATTCCTCTCTTTACCCCCACAGGCTTTGTTGGGTGACGCTATTTTTCGTGGGCAAGCTCGATTTTGACCTGAAATTTTTGCGGGGACGCATAACAAGTAGCGTTACGTCTAGTTTGTTTTGCTGCGTGGGCATTGCATTAATAAATACGAGGGATATTTTAGAGGTAATAGTATCCGAGCAGTAAAGTTTGGTTGTTTGAATCAATTTTAATTTTAAAGTTAAATATTAATATGTTAGGTGGTTGGTGACTTGGCGTGGGAGGTCATTGCCCAAATGACCTTATGGTAGAGCCGCCACTGCTCGTGGGAATTTGTATCCGGTGTTTGGTAGTGCTTGCATGTGTGTTTGTGTAATGGGATTGTTCTGTGATGCTTCTTTTGCAATAGAAAAAGAATTGCAACAAGGAAATCGGCAATGTTGCCAGATTTCCCAGTTTTGCGCTACACATAGTCGTTTCGTTATTTTAAATTAAATGCCCCATTTATTTTTACTCCAATGAATTTATTTATATTTATTATTTATACACTAGTTGTTAATTAAATGCTCAAAGTGGGCCCCATTATTTGCCAGACAGTACCCAAGTCGATCATAAAACTCTCGAAGTGTGTTACTCAACATATTCGGTGTTATAAGAGCAACTTCGGTGCTGATTCTTTCGCAGAGTTCGTTTAAATTTTCTGGACGATTTTTGTAGACACGATTCTTCAAATGACCCCACAAGAAGAAGTCCAGTGGAGTCATATCAGGAGATCGAGGTGGCCATTCTAATGCACCACGTCTTGCAATCAGCCTCCCTGGGAATTGGTTGTTTAGGAACTTTAGGGCTACCCTGAATAATGGGGCGGAGCACCATCTTGTTGGTACCATATTTCACCTACATTTGGGAACTATACAATCTCTAAGGAGCTCCAAATACTTCTGTCCTGTTCATGTACCTTCTATGAAAAAAGGTCCGATAATATTGTCACCTAATATTCCCGCCCAGACATTAACTTTCTCAGGATATTGGGTGTGAAGTTCTTCCATGCTGCCGTGATTAGCAGAAACGCCGTATGAGCAAAAAAGTTAAAACGGAGTAAATCCAGTTTAAAGTAAATTGCCCAGCCGTAGCATGCCGCTTTCTGAAAACTTTTTTTTACTGCATTATATTTTATTATTATAGATAACGAACAATTCTGACTAAAAAAAATGTCAAGAAGACCTGTCATCTTTGTAAAAACGCATATACTGCGTTTTTGCTAATCATAGAAAACATAACTTACAGCCAGTCGCTTATACAAAAACGCCGTACTGCATTTTTGTTAAGTATTGTAAGAGGTTTTTGGTGTTCTGAAAGTGCAGTATAACAACAAAAAACTGTGGAAAGACAAAATAAAACTTTTATTTCAGAGAGAAATACAAAAAAATTAGTGAATTTTCACTTTTAAAACATAACATATTTTCTAGTCGTATATAAGGATATGTAAGTAAACACTAACGATTTAATTAGTTAGTAGGCAAAGTTAACCAGAAGTCCCTTCGAGTCTGGGGTAGAACTTGGTCAAGGCTCTTAAGTAAAGCGTCTCTTTTTTCTGCGGGAAAACCACAAGGACGCAGTAGTGGCGGGGGGAACTTCATACCATTATTTGTAGTAGCCTTAACTTTTAAAAAATCGAGACAATTAAAAGGCTCGGTTCTGGCATACGACGTTTTATAAAGTAGATTATAACAACCCCGAACTGCTTTTATTTCTACTATATTTTTTAAATAAATACGATTGGGTTGTTTTAATTTTTTTTGTGAGGCATGGTTTTCCCACAGAAAGAAGTCGCTGTAACTCATCTCTTTAACTTCTACTTTTCCACTGTTGGCACTTTGTACGGCTGTCACAAAATCCGGAAAATCGTTAGTTTTTCCTTGGTGTTTTAAAGATAGTTCCACCTGATGATGGAAACTATCTGCGGACATATAAGTATGTCCAGGTTCGAAGTAGTGAATATTAATAGTTTCTATGGAAACTTTATTCGAGTTGATTATATAAACTAAAAAGCTTAGAAATGACCAATTCTTGTTTTGGCTTGAACAGTTGTCAAGCCAAACCGCCAAGGATTTAAAATCCCGATGTCGCTTGAAAAATACATAGAAGGTGCTTATAAGGTTTTCTTGCCCTCTGCCACTAATACCTTCATGCCAAACTACAGCCAATGGTTGTGTTTTTTTTTTGTTCCCACTGGAACAAACGTTTCATTGTAAATAGTAAGTCTCTTAGTAAAAATTACTTTTTTGAATGAATCCACCCTGGGCAACATAATGATCTTCTGTAAATCAGCCGAATAGCATGATGCATCGTCATTTGATTCTGCCATTTTTCTGTAGAGCCTGCGACTTTCAGAGGCCAATTCAATATGGGTTTTCCAGGAATCACATGTAGCGCAGTCATCTATCATATTATCCTTTTTGTGAGGATGTAGACTAAAAGATTCGCAAGCTTCACATTCTTCGTTCCCCAGCTTTGCAAACGAGATGTTTTTCGCTTTAACTTGTAGACGATATACGTTATATGACACCTTGATGAATGGGTGCTTCTGCAAAAAATCTTGGTGCATAAATGCTACTGTTACGTCGCTGGGTAAATAACGAATGTTCGGAGCATGCTCCCGGCGATAATGCGATATCGTAGGATTAAAAGTTTCGATATGCGCGTTAATTTCCTCTTTTGGGATATAGTTAACAGATCGCTTTTTTCCTCGTTTATCCTCTACGGGAGTTATGGAACCTTTTGGCGTTTTTGTAAGAACTTCGTATACAAAACGGTCATTGGTGGCTTTAAAGCCTAACGTAGTTAAAAAAAAAATTTTACACACTTGTCTCCTTTCGCCAGTATCGGTCTGTAACGCGTATTTAAAAGAAAATTTTTTGCTTCCCCCATCACTATTATTAGGACGTCTTTTAACATCATGTCGTTCGCAGCAACCTAAAACAAAGACTCTTCGTTGTATATACGACATGTTCCAAAACTCTTCGTTTATACGGAGACGTCGTTCTTCACAAATATATGCATTGCACTTGAATTTGCAACTTTCGCATGGTGGAAGCACACCATGTTTCTTTTGTACTCTTTGTTTCTTAGCTATTTTCCTTTCTTTTAATAGTACCTGAATTTTCTTCCTTTTGCGCACATGTCCTGCTTTGGTATATTCTATTTTACTGTCTACCTCACGCTAAAAAGGAAAATAAAGTTAAAATGAAAAACGTTTCTATTTTGGGTCAGCTAATTTTATACTAACATATGCTGCTGTTTCGTTGTCTCTTGTAGGTGGGTTAGGACACACATCAACTTTCTCAGAAAAGAGTTTGTTTTTGACAAAAAACGACAATGGCATATCATCTTCCTGAAAATTAAATTGATTTTTTGAAATGCAACGAAAAACAAAAGAAGTTTATATGTAACACAACAGTTATGTGGGTCGAAATGCGAAATGATTTGTACAAACCTCAACAAAACGAGTCCCAAGAGCTTCATTATGATTTTTGACAACTGTGTTATACTTAGTATTATGGGCTTCATCATAAGAAATAGGAACCTCTTTTGTACATGAGGGCTCGAGATCATGCTAAAATGTTTATAAAAATATTTATGTCTGTTTTTTCAAAAAAAAATACATTCCATTTTTTAAATGATTCATGCACATATTAAACATAAATTTACTATATTTAGAGAAAATAGTTACGAGAATAAATAGGTATGTTTGATGTTTCGTGAAATGTAAAAAATTTTAATAAATTATGTTTTTAAGAAAATAATCTTACCCCATAAGACGGCAAGTTGTTTACAGGGGTCAGTTCGTGATATACTTTTTCACCGCTTAGAAAGTTTGTAACACTACCACTAGTACCGGCATTTAAACTATTTGAGACTGCTGTTGCTGTTGGTGGTTGTGTGGTAACGTTGATGTCCAAATTTTCAGGAAAAATCATATTATCGGTTTCCGTCTCATCAAAATTATACGGGTACAAGGTTTTAACATTTTGCCTACCGGTCGACAATATATTGTCACGCCGGGGGCGTTTTGTCCTAGAGGGGTACGTGGGGGTTGAAAAGAAAAGGCGAGCTGTAAAAAACAACAACCACTTTATTAATTATTCTTTTAGCATTCACATTTACCAGGTAGCCCGTAGAATGCCGAGCATGGTCAAATGGGCCGTCGAGGGGGTACGTCCGGGACTCCTAGGGGAGTTT
This sequence comes from Polydrusus tereticollis, assembly GCA_963920685.1. Taxonomy (NCBI): domain Eukaryota; kingdom Metazoa; phylum Arthropoda; class Insecta; order Coleoptera; family Curculionidae; genus Polydrusus; species Polydrusus tereticollis. The sequence goes on along the minus strand of OY987332.1, from coordinate 44,283,515 downwards.
ACCTAGGACGGGTACCGCGGTCAGTCGGGTGGCCTTGGCGCCCGACGGGTTTAGCAGGATGGAGAGTTGGCGTAGACCGTATTGGCTTTTGCCGCTCCAGGATAGGGTCGTAGGCAGGAAGGGGGATGGAGAGTTGGCGTAGACCGTATTGGCTTTTGCCGCTCCAGGATAGGGAAGGTTGACCAAGTCGAAAGACGAAGGTGCCTTACCCACCGTGCGCTCGGGTTTTTATACACCAAAAGTGCTGACCATTGTTTGGTTGCACTTGACCGTGAGCGTACAGTGGGTTAGAATCTCGACGACGCACAGTGGTCTAGAAGTGTAAAAGATGGTGGGCGGCCATTTGGTTGACATGCCCCCCCTTCGAATAGCGTTGGACCCCAATGCTTTAAGTTAGGTTAGGCATTCTTTACAATTTTAGGTTTATACAAATGTTACTTAAATATATATTATATTTCTTCTTTTGTTTCTGTTTTCCCTTTTTCTCATGTTCCACCAGTTTGCTTGGTTTGTACTTTTTGAGTCGGCCCTGTATTGCCTTTGGATGTTGAAATTGTTTGCCTCCTTGGCTTGGTACAGGTGTTGCCGGGTGCTCTCTTGTCTTCTTGCCAACTGGTGGAGTCGTAGAGGTTTGTACATGAAACAAAAGAAGATCTAATGTAGTATCTTAGTATATTCTATGTGGTGGTTATTATATTCCCGATTGAGTATATTCCCTTATCATTCTTATAATTATATGTTGTGTCTATACTATTATATATGTTTTTATTCTTAACTTAAATGATTATTTGTTGACCCAAACGCGATTCTTTGAACTTGCCTTAAGTCTGTCTGGTTTTGGTCCTCGGTGCCTACTGCTATCCTTTATTTATCTTCTGTGCTCTCGCTTGTGTTTATTTCGTGAAGCAAACAGCTGATAGATCCTGCTATCCCTGCTGACGTCTGTCCATTTCATTTGATACGTTAGTGGGATGGATCCTTCATATGCTATGGTGTCTGGAAGTGGCTTCCAATTGGCTCCGGCGGATATCTGTACTAGCTGGCTCTGTGATGTCCATGCTAGCAGTGACGTTAGCCTAACATAAACGTAAGTATAAATTCTTTTGTTGTGTTGTCCCCGTAGGGTTCCCCTCTAGAACTCTTCTTCTCCTTTGTCTTCTTTGTCATCTTCTTCTTTTTCTTCTTCCATGTTCTCCTCTTCTTCTTCTTCTATGGCGTCTTGTGCCGTCCAAGGATCATTATAAGGGAGTATCCGGCTGACGTGAACAATGTCTGTTTTCCCTCTTCCTTTATTTATCATATAATTTACTTCCCCTAGTTTTTCTTTAATTGTATATGGTCCGAACCATCTTAATAATAGTTTCTCGCTTCGTCCTACTTTTCTGATTGGTGTAAATACTTTGACTTTGTCCCCCGGTTCAAAGTTTAGTTCTCTGTGGTTGGAGTCAAAAATAGCCTTGTCCTTCCCTTGTCTTTTTTTTATGTTTTCGACGGCTATAGTTCTCATGATTAATGCCTTCTTTCTTAATTCCCCCGTTTCTGTAGTGCTACTTGTTTCGTTTAACATGGCTTCTGATGGCAGCGTAGCTTCTCTTGCAAAAGTTAACATAAATGGGCTAAATTTCGTCGTGTCCTGCATTGCAGTGTTGTACGCAAATGTTACGAATGGCAGGTAGCTGCACCAGTCCGTTTGCTGTGTATTGCAATACATTGCTAGCATGTCAGCCATTGTTTTATTTAGCCTTTCTGTGAGCCCATTGCAGCTAGGATGATATGCTGTTGTGAATTGGCTTTGGGTCCCCATTAATTTTGTGAGTTCTTGCACCAACTCGGATTGGAATGTTTTGCCTCTGTCGCTTAATAGTGTTCTTGGTGCCCCATGTATTAGAATAATTTTTTCTAGTATAAATTGTGCTGCAGGTCCTGCTTTTCCGCTTGGTAGGGCTGCTGTTATAGCGTATCTTGAAGCGTAGTCTGTAGCTACGATGATCATGGTTTTGCCTTTGTTGCTTCGTCTAAATGGTCCCAAGAGATCTATTCCGACTTTGTCCATAATTAGCCCCACTTCGATTGGCTGTAGTAGTCCTGGTGTTTTTCGATATGGTTGGCCTTTGCGTGCCTGACAGTCTGGGCATCCCTTGATGTACTTTTCAATGTCTTTATCCATGTTTGACCAGTAGTATCTTGATTTTATTTTTTGCATTGTTTTTTTAATCCCCAGGTGTCCGCTTGTAGGGGCGGAATGTAGTTCCCACAGGATTTCCTCGATCATGGTTTTTGGTATAACTGGGACTGTTTTTAATCCAGACATTGTTGTTAATGTTTTGTGTAGTATTCCATTGACTAGCCGGAACCCCCTCGCTCTTTTCCTGGTGCCTATAGGAGCATCTGTGCTTTCAGGATTTTCTAACAGGTCTATTAATATTTTAGCTTCTTGATCCCTCTCCTGTTTTTCCCTTAGCGTGGTTTCTATTACTGTAAATGTTGGTATTTCCTCCAGTTCGTCTGTTATATTATTTCCTGGTGGTAAGACCGGATTCCTAGACATGCAGTCTGCGTCTTTATGTGCTGTCCCTTTTTTATATTCAACTGTGTAATTAAATTCTGCGATTTTGAGTGCCCATCTGGCTAAGCGTTTGTTGTGTTCCTTAATGGAGTCCATCCAGCATAAAGCGTGGTGATCCGTTACTATTTTAACTGGTCGTCCATAGATTAGGTGACGTAGGTAGCCTAAGGCCCATACGACGGCGAGTAGTTCCAGTTCGCTTATGGCGTAGTTTGTTTCAGCTTTTGACAAGCTGCGGCTTATGTATGCTATAGGATGTGGAGTCCCGTTGTCGTCCTTCTGTAGCAGAATCGCCCCGATGCCGTCCATACATGCATCGGTGTGTAGGATGCAGTCCTTGTTGGGATCGTAGTGCTGCAGAGTGGGTGCCGTTGTTAGTTTTTCTTTGGGGGTACTGAAAGCGTCTTCTTGTGTTTTACTCCATTTAAATCCGTCTTTTTTGGTTGCTTCGTGCAGGGGTTTTGCTATTACTGAAAAATTCTGTATAAATTTCCTGTAGAAGTTACATAGGCCTAGGAAGCTTTGGACGTCTTTAAGCTTTTTTGGGGTGGGGAAGTTTTGTACGCATTTTATTTTGTCGTCGTCCGGGAGTATTCCTGTAGCGCTTACTTTAAAGCCCAATATTTTTGTTTCTTTCTGGAGGTATTTACATTTATTTGGTTTGAGCGTTAGGTTAGCCTGTCTTAGACGGTTAAAAACTTTTTGTAGTTTTTTCAGATGCTCTTCTTCGGTTTCTGAAAAAATGATGATGTCATCCAGGTAAACGAGAACTTCTTTCCATTTCATGTCCCAAAATACTTTGTCGGCCAATTCTTGAAATGTAGCTGGGGCGTTGCAAAGGCCGAAACTTAGTACATTAAATTCGTAGGACCCGTGACCTTGCGCGACAAATGCTGTATATTTTTTTGAATTTTCTTCCATAGGGACCTGCCAGTAGCCGGATAACATATCCAATGAACTGAAGAATTTTGCTTTGCCTAGGTACGTCAGTATGTCATCAATTTGGGGAAGTGGCCAAGATGATTTTTTGGTGACGCTGTTTATTTTCCTGTAGTCTACACAGAATCTTGTAGTTCCATCCTTCTTTTTTACTAATACTACTGGGCTTGACCAGGGGGAATGACATGGTCTGATCACGTTACAATCCAGCATCTCTTTTATTTGATCGCTAATTATTTCTCGCTCTTTTTGTGATACCCTGTATGGTCTGCTTTTTAGGGGTGTGGGGTCTTCTATCTCGATTTTGTGTTCTGCCAAGTTGGTTTTTCCCATAAATTTTGGATTCTTTGCGAATACGTCCCTGTATTTATATAGCAATTCTTTCATTTTGTGCTGTGTGTTTATGTTTGTTATATTTGATAGGTCATGATCTTGCATTGTGACGATGTCTTCCTTGTCTTCTTGTAGCGAAAAACATCGTGATGCTTCTGGTTTCGTGTCTTTTATTTTGACCAGATGACCTATAGTCATGTGTTTTCTGATTGGCTGAGGGTTGTGTGTTTCTGTCTTCAAGTTTATGAGTAGATGTTCCCCCTGGTAGTATATGTCGGATGTTGGGTACCATTTATTTTTTATCATTAGCGGCGTATTGAGCAGGAATTGGTGCGGCTCTTCTTCTGGAAGATCTGGGAGTTTTAGTTTTATGATTTGTTCGCTGTTGGCGTGCAAGTTGCGATCTTCTGCTGCCGAGACTTTGAACTTTATTGGGTCTTTGTCAACTGCGATATTACATAGGCTTTTGAGTTCCATGTCTTCCGTTTTTTCTTGTGTTGCTGGTTCCCTTGGTATGTATAGATTTGTTTTTATATTGGTTTCCTTGAATACATGATCGATAATCTGCTTGATTTTTATTTGGTCCATTCTATAAGCTGTTGCTGGCAGCGAGATTTGCTGTTCCCCTGCTTGTAGCGCTAAGTTTTTCAGCTCCAGAATGCTTTTGAAGAAGTATGCGTAGCTGGGTTTGAAGTAGGCTCTTTTTTTTGTAGTTAGGTAGTAAGTGGAGTGTCCTTCTTCTTTTATCACCGTTGCTTTGCCTCTCTGTGGCTTGAAATTGATGCCCTTCCATTTAATAAAGTTGTCTTTTGTTCGTGTGTTTAGGTTTGTATCTACCATTCCATCTTCTGTTATGTAAAATACTTCGCTTAGGTTTTGTGGCTGCGTATTCTGTGTTGCTCTTAACTGCTTTTCCCCTGGTTTGCTTCTTATGTAGTTTGAGTACAGTTCTTGCCAATTTTCTTCTTCTGTCTGTTCTTCTCTGTGTGCCATTAATGATGACGTCTCTTTCTGACTATTCTTTGTTTGTAGTAGTGGAATTATATATCTTGTCTGCAGCCTTAAGGTATTCTTTGTTGTATCGATTATTGCCTTGTTTCTTCGTAAGAAATCCATGCCCAAGATGAGTGGTACCGGGGGGTTGTCGATAATTCGTGCTGCGCAGTAGCTGTGCAGTGTTCCTCTTGTTGATTGTATTTGGATTGGGAGGGAGGCAGTTCCAAGTGTTTTTACTCTGTGTCCTCCTGCTGTGATTAGGACTGTGTTGCTATTTTCTACATGCTGTTTGTTTGTTAGTAGATTTTTTCCCACAATGCTGTTTTCTGCGCCTGTATCCACTATTGCCTGTACTTCTTTATTATTAATATATATTCTAATGCTTAAGGCTGATGTGTGATGATTTGTACTATGCCCCTGTTGGCAGAGGACGACGGGGGGTCTATTTAGTTTCGTCGTCCGCTGGAGTTTGGGTGGCTCCTGCAGGATGCGGCGTAGTGTCCGGTCCTATTGCAATTGTGACATCTCGGCCTATTGTCGAAAGTCCTTGAATTATATCGTGCTGGTGAGCTGCGTCTGGTGTTTTGTTGCATCGGTTGTCGCGGGCCTGTATATGCTTCTGTTTTGAGCTGCCGATGATCCCTGACTTGTTCGTTGTGTCGAGTGTATGTGCTTCTTCTGTAACTTTGTGGGCTATATGATGGTCTCCATGGTTCTCTGTGGTAGGCGTCTTGTTCATTGTGGCGATAATTTTCGCTGAATTTTACTGTGTTTCTAGGTTCGGATCGGGGGGTTCTTGGTGCGTTGTCTATCGTGATAGCTATTTTCTTTAATTCTGCTTCTGTTTGGGGAGGTGAGTTTGGTGTGTTTGTTAACCAATAGTAATGGTACTGGGCATCTTCCCTCAGGCCATTTTCGAAAAAGGTCCGGAACTCTTCTATGTTCAAAGTCGATTTATATTCGTGGTATAGCATGCGTAATTCGTAGAAGTATTCTCTTGTGGTTTCTTCATAATTCTGTCTTCTTCGTTCGATTTTTTGTTTTCGGACTGCCTGGAGATTTGTATCTTCGAATTCTTGTGTAAATGCTGCACAAATGTCTCGCCATGTTTTGTTGCCATTGGTCGTTGTGTACTCGTTAAACCATAGATTTGCTGCACCTTCCAAGAATGTACCAAAGTATGCGATTTTCAGATTCTCGTCCCAGCTGTTTGCTATGGCGGTTCTTTCATAGGTCCCCAGGAAGTTTGTGGCTGATCCCTTTGAAGGGTGGAACGTTGGTGGACACACGAATTGTGGCGTTGCTGCTTGTCGGGATGCGGCCATGGCGTCTGCGATGGTGACGTTTAAAGTATTCATGGTTTGGGTTGGCGGGTCTTGGTTACGTGTGCTTTGGCTGACGTCAGGCGGGGCGTCGGCGATGATCTGTGGGTTGGCAGATGCTGAAGGTGTATTTACTGGTGGTCGCTTGGGCGTAGTCTGTCCTGGTAGGTCCTTTTGGCTATGGACTGGGTCTACCGTGGGTGCTGACGTAGTCTGGTCGTTAGATGGCTGTGTGTTGCTGGGGGTATCGGTGAATACCACTTTGATTGGCCGCGGGGAGTTCGAAGGACTGCGACTGATTTTTTGGCTTTTATGGAATGGGGTTGCACCGGCTATTGTGCTCTGATGTTCTGGTTGGAAGTCTATAGGGGTGCTGTTTGACTTGGTGCGGCTCCTTAGCTTGTAGTTTTGCATTGACTTTCGGTTTCCACGGTGCGGGCACAGATTGATTTTTCTACCTTCACCACTGTCAGGAATTGGCGCATTCACCAATTGTCAGGATCCTTGTGGGGTGGGGTTGTGTCGTCCTTCTTGGGTTGTTCTTTGCTGCGAGGGGTTGATTGAATGTCACTGGGGGCGTTTTAGTTGCTTGGAGGTCAGTCGTACAATTTTCTGAAGGGGTTGGCTCCTTGGGGGTGGGAGGGGTTGAAGAATTCTCTCCGACGTCTTGGTCCTGGTAGGCTGTTTGGTGTGAACTTGATAGGTAGATCAAGCTCTCCGGGAACGGGTAGGCGCCTCCACCATGTCACGCCGGGGGCGTTTTGTCCTAGAGGGGTACGTGGGGGTTGAAAAGAAAAGGCGAGCTGTAAAAAACAACAACCACTTTATTAATTATTCTTTTAGCATTCACATTTACCAGGTAGCCCGTAGAATGCCGAGCATGGTCAAATGGGCCGTCGAGGGGGTGCGTCCGGGACTCCTAGGGGAGTTTACCTAGGACGGGTACCGCGGTCAGTCGGGTGGCCTTGGCGCCCGACGGGTTTAGCAGGATGGAGAGTTGGCGTAGACCGTATTGGCTTTTGCCGCTCCAGGATAGGGTCGTAGGCAGGAAGGGGGATGGAGAGTTGGCGTAGACCGTATTGGCTTTTGCCGCTCCAGGATAGGGAAGGTTGACCAAGTCGAAAGACGAAGGTGCCTTACCCACCGTGCGCTCGGGTTTTTATACACCAAAAGTGCTGACCATTGTTTGGTTGCACTTGACCGTGAGCGTACAGTGGGTTAGAATCTCGACGACGCACAGTGGTCTAGAAGTGTAAAAGATGGTGGGCGGCCATTTGGTTGACAATATTGATGTCGGTTTTCGGCAAACACTCCTCCCTGTTGCCGTTATTGTTGCTGCCAAGTGCTCTCTCCATAATAATTTTCGTTCGTTTCGACATTTTGTACAATAAATATAATATAGATTAGAAGAAATTCCACTGCGAATGCACATAAACAACTCTAACCCTTAAAATCACGCTCGCTATGCAAAAATCGCTAGCAAACTGACCTGTCGCGACTCGACCGATCATATGATGTACGAGTTCGCGGGCCAAAACGCTAAAACGCAATGTGCAAAACGCCGTATATGTTATAATATTAAACAACTGCTCAGGATAAACGCCGTATCTGATGCATGCTTAGCAAAAATGCGTTATTTTCAATTTAGATGCGGCATTTTTATTAAACATGCATTTGATATGGCGTTTATCCTGAGCAGTTGTTTAATATTATAACATATACGGCGTTTTATATATAGCGTTTTAGCGTTTATACGTACGATACGGCATTTTTGCTAATTTTGCAAGATAAGTAACGGAATTTCAAACTTATTGATGTAAAAAAAAAATTTTTACCCAATGTGCAGATACGGCGTTTTTGCTAATCACGGCAGCATGGGGGTTATCTCTAGACCAAATTCTACAATTGTGCCTGTTAACTTGGCCGTTCAAGCAAAAAGTAGCTTCGTCGCTGAATACAATTTTGTGCGCAAAATAAAGATTTCGGTTCATATTTTCCATCATGGTTGCGGCGAATTCATTACGGCGGTCAGGATCATCCTCTAAAAGTTCTTGAGAGTAATGAATCTTGTACGGCTTTAATTTGTTTTCCTTCAAGATAGTCCTTACAGATTTTTGGCAAATTTCGGCATTTAATAAATAAATTAATAAAACGTTTAATTTATTTTCATTACTTGTAGCAGTTTTTGGACGTCCGGATTTAGGTAAAGGTAAAGTTTTTATTGACCCTGTTTCCTGGTAACGTCGACAAGTTCTGTGTACGGTGAAATTTTTAATGGGTTTGTTAGGATAGCGGTCAATAAATAGGTCGCAGACTTCTTGATATGTCCTTGTTTTATTTCCATATCCACGAAAAATCACAATATCAATACGTTGGGTCTCTGAGAGAACAGAAGCCATAATAAAATTATAATTTTATAATCAATACAGTTATTAAGCTGCTTAACTGACAGTGATGTGTTTAATTTGTCATTGTTGTAGCAGGGTAACGCGACGGCAATTGTTTTCAAAAAAACTGAAGCAGCGCCTACTTGTTCATAAGGTATTCACTTTTCGGGCGTTTCTGATAAGTTTAATGCTCATTCTAGAATAGGTAACTATCCCAGAATTTTTCTGGCTAGTATCTAATAGTGCAAACAAAACTTTAAAAATTTGGGATCTTACTAAGTTTAAAATACCACATGCCGAATTTTTTACGTGCAGCTTTAGCGGATTTCAAGATATTTAAGCTTTCCAGTACTTTTGACTGAAAATGCGGTGTTGTCATATCTCAGCAACTAGTAGAGATAAAACTTTAAAAAATTAGGATCTTGCTAAGCTTAAGACGTCCAATTCATTAAAGTAAAAATAAATGGGACATTCAATTTAAAATAACGAAACGACTATGTGTAGCGCAAAACCGAGAAACCTCTAAGTGCCGAATTTTTTATGCGCCGCTTTAGCGGTTTTGACGATATTTAAGCGTTCCGGTACTTTCTACTAATCCGGTATATGTTCCGTTATTGCCGGTATTTCCACGTCTTTGTAAAGTACGCATATTGGTGTGTATCTTGGTGCGTTCGCGATAATTCTAGTAGCTTTACTTTGGAGTGTTTGTAGTTTTGGTAGCGACTGTGTAGCCAATAAATGCGGACTCATCTCTTATGCACAATTCCAAAATTTCATTTTAATATCTATAGCAATGGCGGCTCGTGGGTGTATAAGGGGGTGAGGCTACAAAATAGCGGCGCAGGCCAAAATTTTTTGCGATTTCAAGGTCATTGGCTTAAAATGAATAGTTAGGAATTCAACCAGCAATATAATTACTTTAAAATACTAGGTTTCACGAGAAAAATATTCAATTTGCAAGGTCAGGGACAATTTCTCTCAGTGCATCCGCTATTGTGTCTCTATTTTGCTCTACTCTCGTAAGCGCCACAGAATTCTTAATATTATGTTCTTTGGAACTTTCGTGTGATTTTACCGCCCGTGAAAATTTTTTTAAATCAGAATACCCACCCCCTGAACTCCAATTGTTTTTTACGCTGCCTAATAAAATACAAGGCCAACAATATAAGCTTTCCTTATAAATACTTCTGCACAGCCACTTATAGGTTTCATACCAAGTTACCTGAAAAGCTCTTGAATATTGCTTACCCTGTCTCTTATCGTTAAATATTGCCGAAATTTTTGGTGTCGGACGACTACATAATATCTGTCTTTTTTCCGTTTCGTTTCTCCTTAAAAATAGGTATGAGAGAATAATATCATGAACAGGATTTATATTTTTTTAAAACAATAAAATTTAGCGTTTAATAATTAATAACATAATAAAGAAATCTTAAAACTTACCGGATCTTGAAAATATAACCTTAATTTGCCGAACACGAAATTATAAATTGCCCAAACAAACACTGCCAATACTTCTCAATTACCTGCATTGCACCTGTATCCTGACTACCCTGCACAGTCACAACTTACAAGAATATTAACATAAAATAAACCAATAAAATATGACAATTATTTGTAATTTTCCTAAATTAAACCAAGACACACAGTTCACACACCTGCTACGATATAAGTCGGGCGCCGGGTAATCACAGAATTCGCAGAATAAAACATGTGATTTAAACAGCCAATCAACAACCAGCTAAGCTAGGATCTTATCGCCTCAATGAGAGAAACAAACGCGAAATATGATCCCCGGGTAAGAGAAAGACAGACCAAACAAAAGACGTTGAGATTTTCGTATGAGGCTTGCCAAAATAGGTACGAACACTCGGAGCAGTCAAGCTGAAATTATTTGGCCTCTCGGCCGTCGACGAAAGTTTACAGAATAAAATAGTCGCTTATAGCGCGGCGCTCGGGTAAAGCAGTATGAAAATTATTTTTCATATGTAATTTATATTTGAAAATTTATAAATTTAAAACAAACATATTTGTATTTTCTTAGAGGAGTTTGGGAGATTGAGGGTGAGGCGCGGCCTCAGAGGCCTACCCTGAGGAGCCGCCACTGATCTATAGATACAAAAAGGTTATAGGGGTGAGCGTCTTTTAAGAAACACCCGGTATATTTTTTATTAGTCGTCACATCAGTTTTCAAATATCAGGGAGAACTATTACTTATAGATCCAATTCATTATAACTTAAAAATAGTAATTCCTTATAATATAAGCAAAAGTTTATAAAAACATTTTCAACAAGGACGCACAATGTCCGTATGTCAATACCTACTAGTTTCACGATTGTCTTGTAATGGTTTGTCTTTGTCCGTAAGTTAATTGTACTATGATGATTCATAAGTAGATATATGACGTCCAGCTAAAGGTTTACATTGTTAAGACATTGATCCGCATTATTATTCCTAGCCAACCACTGGTCAAAAGAAAGTCCCAGATATTTTATTTCGTCAATCCAGTATTATTTCCTCGTATTCTGGTTGCATCAAATTTTATCCTCGATTTCGAAAATAAGATTGCTTGAGTTTTGAAGTTGTTTAAACAAATTTTTCATTCATCAACCCAAGTTTGCAGAATATTTATATGTGTTTGCAGTTTATAGAGTATCAACCTTGGTGATCTGTAATAAATAAAGCTGTGTTTGCTCGTGTCGAGATGTCTAAAGTATAAATACTGCAGGGCTCCAGCCCTGACATGTCTCACCCTTGAAGTTACATTTTTCGTCGACACAACGAATAACCTGCCCTCCAGAAAATAAATGACTAAATAAAGCTGTAGTATGAGTCCACTATGCCAGAACTTGTCAAATACTTTACTTACACCGAAAAGAACCGCTCCAGTGTGGATCGTTTCATTTACCACCCTGTATTGTGGAATTTAAAATTATATAAATCAAAACTAATCAATCGACCCTAAAGCCAAACAATGGGCTCCAGTATGCTTCGATTTGCGTTCAAATATCTTTAATATTTCCTGAGATATTTGACTTCAAATCTAGCCTAAATATCTTCCTTATGAATTTTCAGTGTCAGCAGTTGATTGGCAGCTTCCTAAGGGTCTCTTTCCAAGCAATGCCTTATTATTACTTGCTTAACACGATGTATTTATATCGGGTTGTAATAAGTACTTCTGTTGTAGTTTGTCGAAAGATTTCAGTATTTTCAGTATGAAACTAGTGATTTCAAATTTGTGTTCAAGGTGTTTAAAGTGGCGAAAACGTCTTCGTGGATTAAAAATTTCCCAGAGTTAGAGTTTAGTGGAGAAAAGGTCTTCTGTAAAGCTTGTGCAAAAATTATTGTTTGTGAAAAGAGAAGCGCTGCATACATCAAAGTTACAAAAAATTAAATCTGAGCCAGTTCAGCTGAGTGTAAAAAACGCATTTCAATATGTTGGAGAAAAATCTAAATCTGAATAGGAAATTTTTTAAGAAGACTTGTGCAAGGCTTTGGTCGCAGCAAACATACCCTTAAAAAAATGGCAAAATCCGCAATTTAGAGGATTTTTGCAAAAATATTGTCAACAAATCATTCCTGACGAATACACGCTTACCTAGAAAGAAAAAAAGGAAGAAAAAGAAACCGTCAGAACTGAATATCCCTTAGTAAATAAATTAATTTCAAATGTAAAAAGAGTGCTTCTAAAAAGCACCCCTATATAAGAGTGCGGATGTATAAGGAGAGATTATCAGGAGTTAGTTTACCTCCAGAACCTATACTTACCCGGTGGGGAACATGGATTAAGGCCGCAATATTCTACGCAGAACATTTTGAAGTCATTAAAGAACTAATTTTGGATTTAGATGACGATTCGCAGTGTGTTGTGCAAAGTAAAGAGTTGTTAAAAGTGCAAGTGTAGTTAAAGACCTTATTTTTATTAAGGTTAATTTCAGTTTTATACCGGACATAATATCTTCGTTAGAGAGTAGAAATTTAAGTTTAAGAGACTCAGTTAGTATTGTTGAAACTTTTTCCGCTAAATGTAACAACATTCTCGGTAAAGTAGGAGGTGAAGTAAGGAACAAATTGGATGTAACTGTAAAAAAGAATAAAGGCTTTAAATACTTAACCGCAGTAAAAAGCATTTATGAAGGTAAACCATCCAACGAAGTTGTATCTTGGCCTTATACTTTCCTACCTAAGTTGCAGTATTATCGGATTACATCAGTATATATGTTGAAAGAAGCTTCTCTTTGTATAAACATATTTTTACTGATAGAAGACAATTTACAATCCTTTTTAGTAGAAATTTTTGAAAAATATTTATTAATAAATGCCTTCTATACAATTTCAGGTTAAAAAATTGTTTGCTTGTATTTTTCTTTGTTTTTTATTTCATTTTTTTTTTAATAAACATCTTTTCTAGATCCAAGTGTGTTTCTTTACCCTATACTACTATAATAAATTCAGAAATATTGCATACCAGTATGCATATTTGGTAAAAAAAAAATGCATATAACTGCATATTTCAAAGGCAAATAAGGCATATACACTATTGGACAAAAGTAGAGCAACAAAGTGCTTTTATTTCTTTGATTTTAAAAAATTAATTATATGATTGTGATCCCCAGCTAATTTTAATGAAATATTATCCCCACAATACTAGTAATTTTTCACAATATTTTGGTACACTTTAAACAAAATGAAGGTAGAGAAATATTTATAATTATAAAAATCGATGAAATGAAGTGCGACAAAAGTAAAGCAACAAATTGTGTCAACCGTATTTTATTTTACATATTACGATAAAAAAACCATTAAGCACATTTAATAATTACAATAGCTAGAAGTAGGGGAACCTGTTCAACAGTGAACCAGTTGGGAACAGTGAACCACAAAGAAATTAAGAAATCTGGCAACGTCACAAATTAATTTATTGGGTGTAAACGATCGTTAGGTGATCCGGTGTTGACCCTTCAGTCAGGCGGCGTGTGTTGAAAAAGGTGCACGTGGCAGAGAAGAAAATTTGTTTTTCTGTGAAATATTGTAATATTTTAAAGTAAGTATTATGATTTTTATTAATTTTAAGCTTCATCTTGCCTTCATAGTTTATTTTGTATGTTTTCTGCCAGGTATTTGGCCATATATAAGCACAATTGCTCTTTTATTAATTAAGTTTTTCTTTTATTTTTATACTGGAACAAAATGGGCGAGCCGGTGGTACACACTGAACCAATTCCAGTCGTTCCACAGTGAGCTGGTTCACTGTGGACCCATGATACAAATAACGAATTTTTATATCATGGTGGGCACATCATTGGCTTGCCAGCTGATTAGTTTAAAAATAATTGGCAATAATGATGGTATTTTTTAGAATGTCACGTCACAAAAAAGCAAAAAGAAAAATTGGAGCACACACGGAGGAGGAAATGAGAGCTGCGGTAGAAATGGTCGAAAAGGGTATAAGCCGACGTCAAGCAGCTAAGCAAAATAATATCCCCTATCCCACTCTTCGTCGTTATGTACAAAAAAGGGCCCAGTTTGGTATAAACATTCCTTTAGTTCCTAATTATGAATTAAATCGAGTATTTATTTTGGCACAAGAAAACATGTTGGTTGATTATTATAAGATGTGTGCATTTAAGTTCTATGGATTGACTACCAAAGATTGCAGACAAGTAGCTTATGACATGGTAAGGCTAAACAACATTAAAATGCCAGAATCCTGGAAAAAAACTCCATAGCAGGCTTGGAATGGTTCCGATGTTTTCGAAACAGGCATCAAGATATTTCGCTGAGAAAACCAGAATGTTGTAGCCTTGCAAGGGCTACAGCGTTCAACCGAGAAAACGTCAATATTTTTTTTGATAATTTAACCGATACTTTGAAGAGAGACCCAAGATTCGCCGATGGAACGCGTATTTACAATTTAGACGAAACTGGAACTACGACAGTCCAGAAGCCCCAAAAGGTCATTGCTCCAACTGGATTATCGAACGTCGGGAAGGTGACTAGTGGCGAGAAAGGAACCTTGGTCACAACATGTTGCATGGTAAGTGCAACTGGGCATGCATTGCCTCCAGCTATTGTTTTTCCCAGGAAAAATTTTAGAGATATAATGCTACATGGATCTCCTCCCGGATCTTTAGGACTGGCAGCCCCTACTGGATGGATGAACTCTAATCTATTTATTGAGGTAATGAAACACTTTATTGCACACACCTCTTCAAAACCAGAAAATCCATCCTTGCTAATCATGGATAATCATGAATCTCACCTGTCGATAGAAGCTTTAGATTTAGCAAAAAGTTCTGGAGTTACAATACTTACTCTGCATCCACACACTTCAGCCAAATTACAGCCATTGGATGTGGGATTACTGAGTCCGTTTAAAACATACTACTATTCCGCTCTGGAGTCATGGATGCTTCGTTTTCCTGGGAAACCTGTGACTATATATCAAATTGCTGAATTTATCGGTTATGCGTATCCAAGGGCAATGACTCCTGTAAATGTAGCTGCAGCCTTTTCCAAGTGTGGAATTTTTCCGTTTAATAGGGACATATTTTCTGACATAGACTATTTGCCGAGCAGTGTGACAGATCGCCCTCTTCCTGACGATGAAACCGAAAATTATCAACCTGGAACAAAAGGATCTGCAGAAAATAATACTTCCATTGAAATTCACTCTTCCCCACCAGGCGTTATCGCCGAGGACCCTCAACCAGGACCAAGTGGAACCTCAAAAAATGACAATCATTCCGAGCCTACATGTAAAACATTTATAACGCCAGAAATATTTCGCCCGCCGTTGAAGGCAGGTCCTCGTACTGATAAGAGAAAACGTAGAAAACTTAAAAAAAGCATAATAGCGACCGATACACCAGAAAAAATGCCATAGCTATTGAACGAGCATGGACAAAAGCCAAACAAGATAAATGCAAAAGGCAGGTTTTGCAAGATTCGACAGGACCAAATAAGGGCACATTTAAGATCTTAAAAATGAGGCGCAGGAAGAAATCTGACTCAGAAACAGATGAATCTGAAGAAGAAGTAATGAGTAGCAATAGCTCTTCTGGCGGGAAATGGAGTAAAGACCCGGAAGATGATTACTTAATTTTAGATGAAAATTTTGCCAATTTGCCACGAAATCCCCAGGACGGTGACTATGTTCTGGTGCTATTTACAACAAAAAAACTCTCGATTTATTATATAGCAAAAGTTCTAAAGCAGAACGATAATGATGATGAAGATTATTCTGTCTCCTTTTTAAGAGTGAAATAAACAGGCAACCAGAACTTCGTGTTTCCTACAGAACCGGACTTGGCAGATGTCAGAAAGTCTGATATTAAGTTCATTCTCCCTCCGCCCCAAATCATGGGCGCCAAAAGAAGACAAGAAACATTCACTTTTAAAGTCAACTTGTCTTTATTACATATTCGCGAAGACAAGTTAGGGTATTTCAAGCATTTCATCCTATGCGTTACAATGTGTAGGAGATTTTTCTCTTTATGTTCATTGTTGTTCATGTTATGTTTAATAAAGTTTTTTTTAACATTAAATATTGATTATTATTCATTATTGTCTACATAGATATGGTTGGCTCACTGTATGTGTAAGGGTGGTTCACTGTTAAAACTGTCATGGTTAAGTGTGGACCAAACCTGGTCCACAGTAAACCAAATGCCATTTTTTTAAGAAATTCAAATATTTGTTGTTTTTTAAATTTTCTAAACAATAGATTGTTTGAAAAAAGGAAGTATACAGCTTTGACAATAAACTCCTGAAAAAAAAATTTCATGCTGATGAAAGTGAAATATTTACGAGCGTTTACAAAAAATGTGGTTTACTGTTGAACAGGCTCCCCTATTATGTTAATAGTTAATAGAATATCCATTATTCTTTATTACTTGCCGACAACGTCGCGGCATTCAGGCAATCAATTTTTAAACAGTATTTTCGGGAAGGGTTTTCAAACTTCATTGATTTTATTTACCAATGATTGTTTATTTGGAAATAATTGTGTACGAATTCCACGTTCAACTTCTTCCCATAGATTTTCAAAGGGGTTAAGGTCTGGGGATTGTGCCGGCGACTGCAAAACCCGAACGTTATTTTCTTGAAACTACTCTTGAACAATTCGTGAAGAGTGTTTTGGGTCATTATCCTGTTGGAAAATAAAACGCAACGGCATTTCCCACTCTGCATAAGGCAACATTACATTTTGCATTATATCTCTATAGACAAATCGATTCATGGTGTCATAAATGAAGTTTAACGGACCCACCCCATTCCATGAGAAACAACCCCACAGAAAAACGCTGCCTTTGCCATGTTTAACTGTGGGTGTAACGTATTTGGGATTAAACCTTGTGTTGATTGGCCGTCTTACACGCTTCATTCCATTAAAATTAAATTTTTATAACGCGTTTCATCGCTAAACAAAACTTCTTTCCATTCGTCTACTGTCCAATTTAAATGTCGACGTGCAAATTCAAGCCTAGCTACTCTATTTCTTGCCGAAATAAGGGGCTTTTTAGCCGGGCGTCTACTAAATAACTTTGCGTCTATAAACCTTCTTTGAACTGTCCGTAGACTAACCATAATTTCGGGAATTTCATCAAAAATCTAAGTGCAGACATCCAAGGATCGTTTTGAGAAATCCTTTTAATGCGTCTGTCTGTCCAAATTGTTGTTTTTTCGGCCTTCCCGATTTCGGTAGATTCTCTAAATGTCCCCTTTGAATGTAACTTGAAATTATTTTGGATACGCTGTATCTTGGTAAAACAAGCCGTCTTGAAATTGTGGCTTGTATTGTACCTTCCAAGTGTGCATTCACTACTCTCTGCTTTAATTCTTTCGAAATTTGAATACCTCTTGGCATAATAATTAATACAGTACAGAAATATATAAACATAAAATAAACTCTGCAAAAATACTTTAACCTTTTAACTTTTACTAAAACTTTTCTTTATTAGGAAAATATTAAAATATTGCTTTACTTTTGACGCATTACAATACTGTATTTGAAAGTTTACGTCAATATCAATTCATTTCTTTTGATTGTTGGAAAAAGCTGTTGTCGCCTATAACAGAAGCCTACTTTGATATTTAAGACACGATGTATTTAAATACGATATCATGCATTTAATATTATAAAATTGAGATTTCCTTTATTTTTCAAAAGTGTTGCTCTACTTTTGTCCGATAGTGTATATGCGCATATTTGGCTGAATTTATATTCCGCCCTTTAGTTATTATTCTTAGAAAAAAATATTGTTTGTATATTTTCGTTGTTTTTTAAAGGATATCAAGATCAGTTAGGTATAAATTTTTATGGTCGGATACATAGTTATCTTCAAAAACACACCCCATGCATCACCCTATCAGAATTAATATGATCTAATAATTGGTCCCCTCTCGTTGAGTTATGAATAATGTTAAGAATATTGAAGCTAACTAAAAATGACCCAACATGATGTAAAGACTTTGTGAATCAATGTTAAAATCCCCGTTCACAATGATTTTTAAATAAGGCGAACATATATTTTCCAGATCCTAAATGAGTTTTCTACAGAATGTCACAAGATCTCCATTCGGAGCATTGAGTATTCTTCCGCAGATTTCAAAGCCTTTCTAGGCATTAGTTGTTTGTTACCTGAAGGGGTTAAGCAGCCAGGTCGTGACACCAGGTGCCAACTCCGCCTCCCCGCCTCAGTCTGGTGCGGCAATTTGCAACGTGTGTACAGGGTGTTCGCGTACATTTTGCCCAATAGATATATCCTTTAATATTGGTTTTAGAGAAATAGTTAAATTATCAAAGTTATAGTATTTTCACCGAACCTTCAGAAAATGAAACGAACAAAATCAACTGAGTATCGAAAGTAACAGTTTTTTGACAAGTGACAGTTTTATCAAATAGAATACCCCCTATTTTTTTATTGTATCCGTTAAAGAGTTGTATCCTCTTTTTAAACATGTAGTGGTTGTTGGGGCTTTTTTTACCATTTTGGAAATATACGAAAATATAATAGAATTATCATTATCCTCATTAAAGTTTTGGCTCATGTTACTCATAGCAGTACCTGTCACCTTGACTAAATTGCTCTTGGAAACTTCTGTCTTCTTGACAAATCTTAATAAACGTTGTCAAAATCAGGATCTAAATGGGATACTCTGAAGAGCGAAAGTTCGAAATTTTTAAAATATATATCAAATGTGGACACAAAAAGCGAGAAGCGCAACGCGAATTCAGAAGGCGACATCCACATTTAGTAATTCCTAGCGAAAACACTTTCCAAAATGTTTTTTAACTTTCTGGACGAAAAACACTACAAAGAAAGAAAAAGTATTGTCGGATCCTTGAGGATAAAGAACTTGCTGTTCTTTTACATTTTCAAGGTAATTTTTTATATGTTTTTATATTTGCTTCGTATCATTTAGAAGCTTAATTTGTTTTCTAGATAAGGGAATGTGCAACATATCTTGGCAAATGTTGCACAGTAGTTTTTAAAATTTTGAAACGGCATAATTTCCTTTAATGACTAAATTCAGAAAGTTCAAAAATTAACAGAAGAACAGAAGCAAGGACGTTTGAAGTTTTGCCGTCAAACATGACAAACATCCTTAACAATAACGCCAATTTGTTTGAGGACATTATATGGAGCGATGAATCTTTTTTCAATACGGCTTCAACTCCAAATCCGAAAAACACACACTTCTGGGCATCGCAGAATCCGCATCTTACAGTTGAAGTGATACGTTCTGGGTGGGCATCAGTACATGTGTGGTGCGGCATAGTGCAATCATCGGTCCAATTTGCATTGATGGATCTATAAATGGAGTTAGATATCGTGAAATGCTTGCACATGGAATAGAGGATATTCCTGAAACTTTTGCTCTAAACGCCGCAAGGAATTTTATATGGCAGCAAGATGGTGCTCCATGCCATAGTGTTCTTACAGTTAGAGAATACCTCAATGAGAATTATGACATTTTTATTGGTCGTGGAGGGACGATTGCATGGCCTCCCAATAGTCCCGAGTTAGCACCACTAGACACATTTCTTTGGGGCTACCTGAAAGACAAGATATCTGCATCCAGACCAAATAACGTTGCCGATTTGCAGAAAGAAATCCAAATTGAAATTGACTTTCTCAACTTCGGTAGGCCAGATATGATTCCTAATGCAATTGAAAAACTAAAAGAGGTTTACCAATCCTGCATTTTAATGAACGGTGGCCAATTTGAGTAATTATAAAAATTATATATATGTTGTGTTATGTTTTAATTTCATACCCAAACGGTAAAATAACCCCATAACAACTACTATATACAGGGTCGTTGGTATGTATGGAAACGGTTAATTATTTCTTAAAGTACAACTGCTAGCAAAAAATGTTACTGATAAAAGTTTTAAGGTTTTTTATAGTCTATTAGAATTTTAAAAATTGAGTATACAGGATGAGTCAGAAAGCCGTAGAGAAATAAAGTTACTTTTTTTTAATGGAACGCCCTATATCTTAAAATAGTTTTGGATTTTACATAAAATTACAGTTATTTTTTATTAAATGCATTATAAGTCTAAACCTAGTAGTTTCCGTGATATCGACTTTTGAAAACTGACATTTTTGAATTTTGACAGCTTCTAGCTTTCTAACAGTACGTCTTAGAGTAAAACGGCTTACATGTCCCTATCCTAGTTTTTAACTGTCTTTCTAAATGTGTCAACTTCCGGTTAAACCGGATGTAGCTCAAATGTCGGAAATATAGTACTTCCTGTTTCACTGGAAGTTTGTATTTTTGGGAGGATAATAAAGAAGTAAGATAGGGACATGTAAGCCGTTTTGCTCTATGGCAAACCGTTAGAAAGCTAAAAACTGTCAAAAGTAAAAAATGTAATTTTTCAAAAGTCGATATCTTGGAAGCTATAATGTATTTAACAAAAAATAACTGTAATTTTATGTAAAATCCAAAACTATTCTAAGATAAATTAAAAAAAAGTAACTTTATTTCTCTACGGCTTTCTGACTCATCCTGTATACTTATCTTTTTTTAATTCTAATAGATTTTACAAAACCATTAAACTTTTGTGTTGGATATTTTTTGTTAGCTGTTTTACTTTAAGGAATCATCGACCGTTTCCATACATACCAACGACCCTGTATTTAAAGAGGATAAAATTCTTTAACGGACAAAATGAAAAAATAGCGGGTATTTTATTTCAAAAAACTGTCAGTTCCGATACTCACTTGTGTTTGTTCGTTTCATTGTCTGAAGGTTCGGTGAAAATGCTATAACTTTGCTAATTTAACAATTTCTCTAAAACCAATAATAATGGAGATATCTATTGGGCAAAATATATGCGAGCACCATGTACATCAAATTTGTATTTTGGTAAATTGCAGTTTTAACAACCATGTCAGCTTTATCTTGTGGTACTTCTTGACAAAATAATTCGATACCTTTAAGTCGTTGCATTGTTTTTCCTTTTTTTCATGTTATGTTCCTGTTCTGCCGGCTAGAACTCTGGATTCATGACAGCCTTCAGATTTGTAGAGTTGATAGATACTTTAAAAATGAACCATAGTGCTCAGGGTATTTTACTTCCAAAGCATTACAATTAGCATCTGGGAAACGAGATTTTATGTACTTTTCCAGCACATTGGGCTTTAGTTTTAGCTTTTAATCGCGACACGAATAACAAAAATTTTTTGGCGCGCCTAAAAAATATTTAAAGTATCACTTGCTCCAATATATCCCGTTTCACAGGATAGACATTCTTGTTAGTTTGCGATGTTGCTGGGTTTGTTTGATCTGATGAACTACAAAAAGGCACAGTAGGTAAACTATTGCTTTTAAGATCTATAGGTAGGTACTGAGTTGATGATTATATTTCTGTAGAAGTTTTATGATCCCTTCTTTGTCTTTTAATATGACACACTTATCGGCAATAATTTTTTGTTCTTTTTTTCTTTCAGTAGCAGCTTTAGGTACATTATTTCCTTACGCATCCTGATTTTTAGAGCGGTAAAAATTTGTTTAATATGAGTTTTTATAACTCATTATTATTTCAATCGCTTTCCATTATGATATAACAATTATTAATTATTTCAAAATGTTCAATGTTAGACTTCAACACAATTAAGAAATTAAAAGAAGCTGCGAGATTTTATTTCAATTACTTTCTTGTCCTAGAGCTAAAGCAGAAAAAAAGTCAACACATTATTTCTTTGTTAGCGGCAACTTAAAAATCTTTAATCATTATTGTTGGTGTCTAGAATGAAAGAAACTTTTCCCCGAGTTGAATTATTAGGATTGGCAGCTGGAAGGTTGAGTGTTATTTGATGTGATGGAGTAAAACTCGGGGCCAAGAACTTATTTTTATTTGTTTGCCTTTGTTTGTTAAGAGGTTATACAGCGTATAACAAAAATCTAGAACGCTTTAAATGTCTTTAATACCATTTATCGACTTAGCTAAATGGCGGAGCTACTAGTATATTTTGCAATGTTGCCAAATTTACAGTTTTTTAGCAATATAAAAATAGGGCACCTTTTACGTTATTTAGAAAAAAATGATTCCTTCAAGAATTCACCTTGACATTAGGTACAGGGACATTTTTTTAAATGTCTCACCCGATTGTCGATTTTCCTGCTGACTATCATAAAAAACAAATTACATATTTCTGAATGATTTTCGATAAGGAAGCCGAATTTAATGTCAAAAAATACATACATTTACAAATTTGACAGATGAGACGCTATTTTGAATTTTCTTAAATGGCAACCCGCATAATTAACCACACGATTCGATTGCATTTGGCGATCCGATTCTAAAACTATATAGTTGTTGACACTTATTTTCAGCCGTTTCGGAAATACGGGCGTTCCTAATTTGTATTAATTATTGTATATATTATTATTATTATATATTTGTATCTGTCACTTTTTGACATCTGTCTGATTTGACTATAGCGTAGATCGCTTGCTAACGGGAAATTATGTCACTGTGAAAAAAATTAGGGTGTTCAGCTTAGAAGGTCTATTTATTAAAGGAGTGAGACACTTAAAAGACAAAATCGATGGAGGCAAATTAGGAACGCCCGTATTTCCGAAACGGCTAAAAATAAATATCAAGAACTATATAGTTTTAGAATCGGATCGCCAAATGCAATTCAATCGTGTGGTTATTTATGGGGGTTGCAATTTAAGAAAATTCAAAATGGCGTCGTATCTGTCACTTTTTGACATCTGTCTGATTTGACTATAGCGTGGATCGCTTGCTAACGGGAAATTATGTCACTGTGAAAAAAATTAGGGTGTTCAGCTTAGCTGAAGGTCTATTTATTAAAAAGGTGAGACACTTAAAAGACAAAATCGATGGAGGCAAATTAGGAACGCCCGTATTTCCGAAACGGCTGAAAATAAGTGTCAACAACTATATAGTTTTAGAATCGGATCGCCAAATGCAATCCAATCGTGTGGTTATTTATGGGGGTTGCCATTTAAGAAAATTCAAAATGGCGTCTCATCTGTCAAATTTGTAAATCCATGTATTTTTTGACATTAAATTCGGCTTCCTTATCGAAAATCATTCAGAAATATGTAATTTGTTTTTTATGATAGTTAACAGGAAAATCGCCAATCGGGTGAGACACTTAAAAAAATGTCCCTGTACTTAATGTCTAAACCTATCCATTTTTTTGATATTCGAGCTCGAATTTTTTGAAACAATATATTGTCAACTGAACGTCATAGTCCACACTTTTAGACACTGAAACTAAACCACTGGGTTAATCAATGTCAAGTTGATACAAATAAGCATCAGCACTTGTCGGGTATACAAACTCCAACGAGACCTTGAGTTGCATAAGCTGGGTCACACCCATAGACAAGAGAGATGCGCTTATGGGAGTCACACCCTACGTAGGAGAGACCGGGGTTGGAGGTCACATTTTTTTTCTTTTGTATTTTTTGTCTGTGAGTGAGACTTGTAATCCCGTGTCAGGGATAGTAAAGTTGTCACATCGTGTGGGGTAGGTAGTCACATGGTAAATTAAAGGGCCAATAAATACATTTTTCTACGATCATGCAAAAAGGGACAACTTTGGTAGTCACCGTCTTATGGCAAAAGTTAGCTTTTATTGCACGCGTGCAATAAAAATACATTATTGCACGCGTGCAATAAAGTGTTTTCTTGGTTGCCTATATTCACCACAACCCACCGAAAAGATACTTAACCACAGCCTACTTAACTTGGCGTTGGAGCCGTTGGTTGCCTATTCCTTAGTCAATTAGAATAAGTTCCTCAAAACTTTTACCCTTATTTATTGCTTATTTATTATACATTTACTAAAAGAAAAATTTTAAGAGACATTTAGCAACATAATATCCAACAACAAACGAAGACTGTAACAAAAGACCGTTTAATCAAAAACATTTAATAGTACTTTTAAACGGGCGGCGGATCTTTCGGCCCCATATTGGGTAAGGTACTTGCTAGAAATTTTAGGTCAAGTAATCTTGCAAGAAATTTCGGCCCCAAACATTGCAGGTAAGCTCATTATCATTTAAGTACCCACCAGGGGTTTTCCCGACTCGGTACTGAAAAAAGGCGAATTGAACCAAAAAGGTGGATTAGATGCCGTGTTAGCGCTGTTTAACCAATATAAGTCTATAAAAGGGGCAAACAATTAATAATAATATTCCCCGGTGAACTTGAAAAAGGTGAATTGGAACCAAAAAGGTGGATTAGATGCCGTGTTAGCGCTGTTTAACCAATATAAGTCTATAAAACCGCATTAGCCGAGTTGCAGGTCAAAAATTGAGTTAGTTCAGGTTAGTTGCATTTTCATTTTATAAATGATTCAAAACACAAAAGATCATAAAAAAATTAAAATGTTATAACGTTAGACCATTGGGGGCCGAAAATGCCTGTAATAAAAACATGACCCTTCCATCCCGGGGCCGAAAGTTCCTGTCAAAATCGGGCTGCTACCTGGCCGGGGCCGAAATTTCCTACGCCCTTTTAAACCGTGACAATGGAACATTATGCTGAATAAAGCTCCAAGAAACCTAACCATTCTAATCAAACTTATTTCTTTTATTATTGTAAATTTTATTTTGCTTGAAAATATATAATATTAAGCATATTCGGCAAAACTTGTTTTATTCAATATTATTAAGTTACAAAATGAAAAGACGAACTATACAAAAATTACACTTGTACAACATTAGAAAGTGGTTATTTATTGGAATGTGTGTTTATGGTTATGTGACAATAAGTTCAATTGCTAATATTAATTGGAGATGGACCGGGCATTGATGATAAATAATTTATATAAAATAGGTTCGATCATAGAAAAAATATTGTATGCAACATGTGCAAAAAGGCTGTTTATTGCACACGGCGCATAAATAACTATTATTTAAATCGAACGAATTTTTATTGAAGATAGATGGTTGTAGGTACTTAATTACCTATTGTACCCAAGAAAATAACGGAAACTGTTTTATTCATAATAAAAAACAAAATATGCTTAACGCTAATAACTTCTATCAAACTAGAGACTAAAAAATCGGTTAACGAAAATAAAAAATATAGTCATAACAAAAAACAAAAAATATAGTCATAACAAAAAACAAAATAAGCTTAACGCTATCAAACAAACTAGACACCTAAGAACACGGTAACGAAAATAAAAAAATATAGTCAGTCTAAAGAATCAGTCTGAATATTCTGAATCACAGTTCTGGCAAACGTAATATGTTAATTGTTTCTTGTTCCAGTTTTTTCTTTTCTAAATAGGTCTTCTCCGGTGTGTCTGTAAGAATTGCTGATTTACATTTCCTTCTATCAGCTCCTTACGACTTGCGCAGAGGAGCTTTTGGTAGAAGTTTCAAAACTAGCGGCGATACTATCAGGGAACTCCCTGCACTACTTTGATCAGGACTGTCGATCACGATAGGTTTCTTGGTAGCTTGATGCTGCAGCGATTGCTCTGACGTTAAGCAGCCAAGGCAAACTTTGTGATGTCATAAATAAGCATTATGGCCACGGCTCTTATCTTCAGCCAATACAGTATCTTCAAGGTCAGGCGTCTAACATGGAGTCGTTGCAGGTTCATTAGTAGTGACAGTGTTACGATCGAGGTTAGAGTTATCGCTTTGATTCTGTGCGTTATTGTATACGATTTCGTCATCAGGATTCGTAATTAGTGGCCTATCTGTGACAGATGACGGCAAGAAATCGTGCTCTTGAAATATGTCTCGATTAAATGGGGAGATCCCACAGGTTTTAAAACCTGCAAGAATATTGGATGGAGTAACTGCCAATGAAAAACCTGTGCACTTATTCCTGGTATTTCGTATATCGTCATTTGGTGGCCTGGATGATTTACTATCCATTGACCCATTTCGTTGTTAATGTATTTTTTTTTAAAGGTGGCAGGAACGATAGCATTATTGTGCTATTATCTTTTGCAAAATTTAGTCCTTCAATGGATAGATGGGAGCTGTAATTATCCAACAGCAAAAGACATGGTTTTTCCTTTGTTAATTGCACATGGTTATGGAAATATTTCAGCAAAGCAACAAATAGCTCTTCCGACATCCAACCCGAAAGATTACTTCCTCCTTTGCAGCCAATTGGCCCATCTATGATGAAATGGTCTTTGAAATGCACCCTCGGAAAAACAAAAAATGGTGGAACTGAATCCCACCTCCGGAAACAGCAGCAGATAGGGTGACTAGTGTGCCTCTCTCGGCCGAGGTAATAGCACCAACTTGCTTAAATCTCTTTTGTGCAACAACTTTGTTCGGTTTTTGCACCGTAGTCACCCCAGTTTCGTCCATGTTCCATAATATGTTGTGTGGTTGAAAATTATATCGTTTAATTATGGATTCAAGGTTATCAAAAAGAGCTTCCGACATTATGTGGGTTAAAACTGGTGGCTCGAGGCAGACTGGTAACTTCAGGTGTTCTAATGGACAAAGAAGGGTGTCTCTGCAAAAATGACGTAAACCAGTCAGAGCCAGTTAGCTTGTTCGATTCACAAGACTTTGGAACTTTCATGATATTGGAAATAGCAAGCTCGAATGCCATTTTCCGAATCTTCTTAGGAGATAACCCAAAATAAATTCTTGAAGCCAGAAGTAGGTATTTTTCCAATTCTGCTTCCTGCTCATCGTTAAAGATCTATCGACTCCTTTGGTAGCCCACTTTTGTAGATGGTGTTGATACGGCTATATTGCTTATCTCCTCTGCGCGTACTAAATTTTTACAATACCTCGTTAAGGTTTGATAATTAATTCCAAAATCTCTCGCGACACACCTTATGGATTTGTTATAGTTTTTCACTTCTCTGGCAGCACGCAGCATCACTGCTGGTGGAACAAGCCCTCTGGCAGATTTTCTTTTATGCTGCCGTGGCATTCTTGTAGCTATAGCCTTGGAACAAACAAACATTAACGTAGCTAAACCTCAAAAAGACAACAAAAAGAAGCACTATACATGCATGGGGTATATTGTCACGCGTGACTACCGGCCCCCGGCAACATGAGACAACCGGCCCCAAACCACGTTTCACAAAATATCCTCCCAAAATAAGTTCAAATGAATATTTTTTTAAAAAATGATATAACCATATTATAAAGCACACATTATACATCAAGGATACACAAATAATTATATTAGTATTTAAAATTTAGATATACCTACCTATGGTATTCAATAATACAGATGCACAAAAAATTACTTTCACTCTGGGAAAAAGAAACGCACGTGTCTGCCTCACGACATTTCAGAACGCACTGAAGTGAAGTTCAAAGAGAGGTCAAAGAGGTATTGCTACCGCAAGCCTTCGACGCTGGTCAACGAACTTATTCGTTCACTCAGTTTTTTGTTATGGCCACTGTAACAATCAACCCGTGAGACAACTAAACCCGGTCTCCCCTACTAACTTGATACCGTTACGGCACGATCCTCTTCGCTGCCCTTCAGACATGCTGGACTACCTTATTCGATGATGTAACGTTTATGGAATATATAATGCCACTGTTTTATAGCCTGTTGTTGGAAGAAATACCCAGTTAGGCCATAAGAACACGTCGAGGACCTAAGCGAAAGCAACCCCCGTTTATACGTAACAATATTGTGAGGTGTTTAAAGTGCTTTCCATTTACTTCTTGGCAGCATGCTAAATATTGCGGAAAACTATTCAAAATATTAGCGAGAATATCTGTTTCTTTGCTTCGTCGGCACTTAACTCTGATTCTTTCTTTTAGCTCTTCTGTATCATTTGGCTTAGTTTTGTGCAACATTTTTTAAATGCTCCTACCATAAGTAGGTAATCCAGAGGAATTTGATTTGATCACCGAGCCGGACACTCAATTGTACCCCATTTCCCCATCCATCTTTCAAGAAATACTTCGTTTAGATAACCCCGTACTTGTCGAGCGTAATGTGGTGATGCCCCTCTTGTTGCAGCCATACATTGTTTTTGGTAACCTACTGCATTGTTGTCTAATATATTTTAAATTTACCTTGCCAGCACAAATTAATATCATCAAAGTGTGCTTTGCATTTAAGGCCGTACTGCTTAGCGGTAGAGCTTAATACCTGTTGGGTGTCAATAAATACTCTGTCAGTGGCAAGCTTTTGTTATGGACAACAGGTTGTCACTATCTGATTCTGCTGACGGTAGCTTTTAATGTAGAGGCACTAGGTCGTGGTCCGTTATACCTACACCTTCCCTTCGTCGTTGGCTTGCCTTGGGCGCCACTTGGTTTGACAGAAGCACAAACCAGGAAAAATATACCGAATGTTAGTATATACTTATTGGAAAGCTACAAAATAAATAAAACCAAAGTTTTCCCACACAAACAATAAAGTTTTTACTATAAGAAAAAGCTTTATAAATAAAAAAACCTTTTCCCTCCAATAACGTTATAATTCAATTTATTACCTTTTATCCATAGAGGAAAGTCGCCTATTTTTTTTATATTTCATTTCAGCAACATTGGTTCGTTATTATGCAAGCAAGATAATATTAGATAAAAATAAATTTAGAAAGTTACCGTTTTTGTAAAAAAAAAATATTTTTTATGAATGCTGTCTCCACTCCATATTAGGCTACCAGGTAGCCTATTATGAGGTCCTGGTATGCCTTACATGGGGTACCTGAAAAAATTATCTGGTGCAAGTGTTTAGTACAAAAAAAAAACAGAAAAATAAAACGTACTTAAAACTTTTAAGTTTTATTGATACAAGAAAAAAGTATACAAATGTAAACAAATTATAAAAACCTAAATATGGTGGAAAGATTCACTTAAACAAATATCTTAATAGAAACTTTTAAGAATATATATACAAAATTAAGAGCTTTTACAGAAGTCGCAAATATACTTCGGCGTGTCATTTTCCGCACATTTGACATGGGCCCATTCCAAACATCCTTGACACTGAACCCACTCATCTCCACTTTTATCATCCTTGAATATTATAAGGTGACAAAACATGCATTCTGATTGAATGTCACCGAAATAAGAGTCGTCTGATTCTTGAAAATGCACTTCGATATCTGAATCAGATGATGAGTCCTTTTTAACAGTCTGTTTCTTGGATTTTTTATTTTTATTATCATTTTTGTTTCTATTTTTGCCTTTGTTTGATAAGCGACCTTTGTTCGCTAAAAACTTTTCTTTTTGACGTTTTAGGAACAATAATTGTTTTCTTTTTGAGAACCTTTTCCAGTTCACTTTTGTAGGGTGTACTAGTAACCACAACGCACTTGCCCCCTCTGCGGCTTATGTTTATAATAGGCAATATGTTGCTGTAGTAGGAGTGTTTGGTGAAGTGATGTGGAGCATCTCCTAAAAATTACACTTTGAAGTGCTTGGAATGACATGATCTGCAACTAATTTTGACCTAGTAGAGAGAGTACTATCCAAAGTATTTGTCGGCGAGGTGCTCGGTATTGAATCATTAGGTATTCCTTGCATTAAACAATCACCAATAATATTTTCCTCGGAATTTTCATGTGAACTGTTATTAACAAAATCGTAATCTCGGAATATATTTCGGTTTACTCTCGGATTTACCGGAAACATTCCTGTCTTTTTAAACCCATTAATTGCATTCCAGTTTTTTCTCGTACGTTGGTTTGGCATCTAGATATAAAAAAATATGCATATTAATACCTAACTCTTGATAATGGAGTCCTAATATGGGGTACCCCATATTGGGAATATTTCGGATACCCCATAATAGGACACGTTCGGCAAATAGTAAACAATCAAATATTTTTGTTTAAATGAAAACAGAAACAATAACCTATATGCACAAAATACTTACTAACATTCGTGTTATTAGCCTATGCATAACGAATAGCCCAGACTTACCTTGTATTTAAAAAAAAATCGATTAAATAGGCACCGTCTAAAACTTTTACGACCATTAAAACGTACAAACGGAAATGACGGAACAGCTAATTGGTGCATGGCTTTAATATTAAGTAGAAATCAATACAAGCCCGGTAGGTCTACTTCGTGGGCTTGATGCGAAAACTCACTAAGTCATACTTGATGAGTTTTAAGATTTTTGTATATTTCACTAAGTCTGGCTCCATTCTACCATTTTAGACTATTTTTGATTGTAAAAACTCACTAAGTCATAGAAAACTAGCATACAAAATACACATTAAGTAATTTTTCATCAGTTCATAGAAACGCAAAAACTCATTAAGTAACATAGTGAATTTTGCGCATCAGCATGTCGTGGCAAATATGACTTAGTGAGTTTTATCTGTCAAAACAGGTTAGTTTTACAGTGCTGTGGAGACAGTGGTTCGAAGCGGCTGCGTATTTTAGAGTGAATTTTTAACCTTACTTGTGTGACTGTTTCGTGATTCTACCCTTCCGGGTAAGTTTTTTCCCTTTAGTTAGTGTTATTTTATTATTTTGTTCGTCTGAGGTTGGTCTATTAATTTAGGGGGATGAGTGAACCTCATGACCCAGGGGGAGGCTCCAATTCCGTTTTTTCTCGAGATGAAATTAATTCAATTATTGGCGTTAAAGCCGTATTACAGTCGGCAAGTCTATCGGCAAGTCGCAATTCTCTTGCTTATAAGCATGCGCAGTTGAAAACAGCTGATCGGATTTGGCAATTCTATTGCTATTGCCAAAAGATCGGTCGGGATCGATTTTTGTTGCAAGTGCGTTTGCAATTCTGGTGGTTTTCTAGTGACTTTCTTGGTTAACGACAGAGCCGAAAGTCCCTAGGAAGGACGCGCCTGTTGAGTTTGCCGTTTCGCATAAAGTTCTAGAGGTTGGTACTCATATTGCAATTTTAAAAACATGGACTTGCACCACGACTTGCACGATGTATTACAGTCCTGCAATTGAATTGCAGCAATAGAGTTGCAAGGTCAAAGTATTGCTGCAATTCGTTGCCGACTGTAATACGGCTTTTAGCAACGTCAAAATAACAAATGATAAAAAAAACAAATTTGACTGGAATCATGATAATGAGGAACAGAAAAATATCGCAAAAAGTAAGGAAAATATACAGACTAACTTAACAGGAAGGCAAAATATGCCTAAAGAATATAAGGAACACCATTCAGGCCCTTTCATAGTTTTTATCGAGTCAACAGAGAAATCTGGAAATAATGTAGGCAAATTCAATCATCTTAAAATCGCGAAAGAAATATTTAATCTGCAATTAGTTAATATAAAAAATTATAAAAGTAAAGGTACTAACCGAGTAGCAGTAGAATTCGAAAATTTCAAAGCAGCTAACAATTTTATTAAAAATGAATCTTTATTACAAAAAGGCTACAATGTATTTATACCCTCTAACTTCACTACATGCAAAGGTCTAACAAGGGGAGTGGACATTAACATGAGTTTAGAAGAAATACAGAGCCGTTGCACATCATCCGTAAATATTTTAGATATGACTAGACTAAATAGAAAAGTTTTAAGCGGCCCCAGCAAAATACCCGAATATATACCAACTAACACTGTTCTACTTACCTTTGAAGGAACTATTTTACCAAGAGATGTTAGTATATATCAATTACCCATGCTGGTAATACCATATGTTGCTCCTGTAACGCAATGTTTTCAATGTTTCTATTTTGGTCATACAAAAAAACTTTGCAAAAGCAAGAATAAATGTTTTAATTGTGGAGAAGAAGATAAAAACCACAAAATCGACGGAAAGGAAGGAGAAACTCCCCAATATGAATGCCAAACATTTTGTATTCACTGTAAAAGTGACGAACACAGGTCAACAAATAAAAAATGCCCAGAATTCCTTCGCCAACAAAGCATTAAAAGACTAATGGCTTTTGAAAATTTAACTTATTATGATGCAAGTTTTGCTTGTAAAAAAACCTATTCAAATAGTTCTGATTATACACCACACCCTTTAGATTTTCCAGCCCTTAAAAACAGATACAATGTGAATCAGGATAAAATAGATGTTTCCCAAAGAAGAGTTGTTGAAACAAACACAAGACAAAAACGGTCGTATCAACAAGCAGCAGCCCAACCCCCAAAACAAAGAGCAACAACACAAATAGGTTATGACAAAAAAGCACATGATGAGGCCCTAATCTTCCCCAATTCCAGACCAACATGGTCCCAATCATCACATCATAACACCAATAGAAATATTTCAACCCGAACTTCTGTAAAAGTTAGAATTATTTACTTACATTAAACTGAGCGATTGTCATTGGGGTTATCGTGAAGCAGTTCTGTCTCACCAAGTACTCATATAATGTTAACATGAAACAAAGAAAAATACATTTGCCGTAAGACTGTAATAGAATAACATTGAAGTATAATAACTTACCGGGGGTTGTCGCCCCTCTCCTGATTCAACTTCAGCGGTGATCTTTAGTATTCGGTTCAATATATCTTAGTACTTGACATAGTCCAATCTTGCGCTGCAATAAATTATTGGCATCTATCTGCCCTGGTATCTAACTACCCTTATTAAAATATTGGCATCTGTCTGCCCTGGTATCTGACTACCCTTATTAAAATATTGACATCTGTCTGCCCTGGTATCTGACTACCCTTAATCAAATATTGGCATCTGTCTGCCCTGGTATCTGACTACCCTTATTAAAATATTGGCATCTGTCTGCCCTGGTATCTAACTACCCTTATTAAAATATTGGCATCTGTCTGCCCTGGTATCTGACTACCCTTATTAAAATATTGGCATCTGTCTGCCCTGGTATCTGAGTACCCTTATTAAAGTATTGGCATCTAACTGCCCTGGTATCTAACTACCCTTAATAAAATATTGACATTTACCTGCCCAAACATCTAACTGTCCCGGTATCTGACTACCCTTATATTTTACTCCACACACCACAATAAAACACATCATGTCGATTCGAAATTCAAGGCAACCTCTCTTCATGAGAGCAAAACAGTCACTCTCTTTACTAATATGGAGCGTAGTATAGGTCATATAAAATGGAACAGGTCCGGACTTATAAGTTTTATTGAAAATATATATAATTAAAGATAATTTTAAATAGTAATACAAAACAATAGTATATAGATATATGCGGTAAAAAAATATTGCGTTACACTTCAAACCCATCTACTTCTTCAACATCGTCACAATACACTACGCCGTTTCGTGCCCAGGAAAACAATTTAAATAATATCAATGAACCAATATTAGAAAAATTAGCAAACTTATTAACAAGACTTTCAGATGAAGGCTGGAATCAGTTCAATAATTTTATACTCCCCACCATAAATAGACCACGCCATAATATGGATGTGGACTACGATTCATTCTAGTTACTTGTCATCAATGACAAATCCAAAATTTATTAAATTACTGCAATGGAATATTAGAAGTACAAAAGCAAATAGAAGCGAGTTAATATCAATCATAAGAGAAACTAAACCCCACGTTGTATTATTAAATGAAACATGGCTAAATAATCAACAAAGATTTTTTATAAAAAGTTATAAAATTGTTAGACAAGATAGACAAGATGGATACGGTGGAATTGCTACATGCATAAAGGATAATCTTAAATTCTCAATTATAAATAACTCAATTAATGCAGCTTGGAATAATCTACAGTACATCACCATAAAAATTGGCAATATAAACATCATAAATGCATACTCACCACCACAAACCAACATCACTAAAAAAATATTATTTGATATATTTAGCCCTCTAACTGGTTCCAAAATTCTTATGGGAGATATGAATGCTCTACACTGTTCTTGTGGAAGTTCCACGACAAACCAAAGTGGTATAGCCTTAGTGGATTTTTTAAATACCAGTGATTTTATTTTGTTAAGTGATGGCACATCGACTAGACTTGTCACCCCCAATAGTACGTCAAACCCATTAGATATAACAATAGTGGACCCCTCCTTGGGCACAATATCTAACTGGAAAGTTTTTCCAGACTGTGGAAACAGCGACCACTTCCCAACAATCTGCGAAATCAATTGCAGAAATACAAACAATATGTTCTTCCCAACATACCAGATTAAAGACTTTTCAAAAGCAGACTGGAATCAATTTTATGATAGAATGGTAGTGGAGTCAATGAACCTGGAGAGCGATGCCCCATTCAAAACAATCCAGGATATAATGGATTCGGCATCAGTAGCCGCCATCGCGCATAAATTTAAAAACACTACATTACAGCTTGGCAATCCCTGGTGGGACAATGAGTGTACTTTAATGTTGAGACGAAGAAGAAGCGCCCTACAACAATTCAAAGATTTCCCGAACATGGACAATTACATTAATGCAAAACGTATGATTGCACAATCAAAAAGATTTTTTAAACAAAGGAAAAAAGAAAAATTCATCAAATTCTGTGCTTCCTTAAACCGAAACTCTAACCTAACCTACGTTTGGGATAAAGTTAAAAAATTTTCAGGCTTAAGCTTAAACAATAATTTTTCTAGAGTTAGCGATGACATACGTTTAGATATGTTAAAGAAAATGGCAGTAATAAGAGCCCGACACCCAGAATTTCACCAGCTTCCAACACCAGATGGCATGGAATTATTCACTGTTAGTGAACTGAAGGTCAGCATACAGGATAAAAGAACCTCGGCACCTGGGTTGGATGAGGTTACATATACAATGCTTCAGAACACACCTGATAAGGTTCTAGAAACTTTAGTCAACATATATAATAGATGTCTAGTAGATGAATCGCTTCCTGTTTCGTGGAAGAGATATAATATTATATGCTTACTCAAGCCCAACAAAAACCCAAACACAGTAGATAGTTATAGACCCATTGTTTTGTCTTCATGTTACGTAAAAACGCTAGAAATTATGATCAAGAACAAATTAGAATGGCTAATGGAGAACAAAGAAGTTTTCCCATGGTTTCAAACAGGTTTCAGAAAAGGACAAGCGACATATAACGCTCTAGCTTTACTTACTTCAGACATCTACCTGGCCTTTGGTCAAAACTATTCAGTTCTTGCGGTATTCTTGGATATTAAATCAGCTTATGACCATGTCGACATATACCTATTGTACAATAAATTAATTAACCTTCAAACTCCAATAGAGTTGGCAAACCTCATCTTCAAGATACTAAAAAACAGACTCATATATTCAAAAAACGATAACGGCGAAATTCTAGGCCCTTTATTGGCAAATTCAGGTCTTCCACAGGGTTCTCCTCTTAGCACCCTTTTATTCAACATCTACCTGAGTGATATTTATGATATCCTTCCTGAAGATTTAAATCTTATTGTTTATGCCGATGATATAGTAGTATATGTAAAAGGGAATGACATTAATGAAATGCACAATAAAATTAATCTGGCTATCAATAATATCGTCAAATGGCTAGAAGAAAACCACCTATTTTTATCAGCTGATAAATGTGAGGCAGTATTTTTTTCGAAAAATTGTAGAATAATACAAACACCTGCAATTAGGCTTGGAAACGACATTATAAGGCATAAAAATGAAGTAAAATACTTGGGCATGATTTTGAATAGGAACCTAAAATGGGATAAACATATAGAAATTATTCTGAACAAAGCTCAGAAAGGTATTAATATTATGAAGACCTTCTGCAGAGTATGGTGGGGAGCAGATCCCACAACTCTACTAACAGTTTTCAATGCATTAGTTCGATCTCATCTAGATTATGGCTCTATTTTCATCAAACCCAATAATAAAAAATCTTTAAACAAACTAAATACATTACATTATCAGGGTCTAAGAATAGCTCTTGGTTGTATGAAATCCACCCCTATCAATGCTCTCTTGGGAGAAGCGGCAGATATGAACTTGGAACATAGAAGAAAATGGCTAGCTGTGAAATTCCTGTCAAAGATTGTATGC
Organism: Polydrusus tereticollis; assembly: GCA_963920685.1. Lineage (NCBI taxonomy): Eukaryota > Metazoa > Arthropoda > Insecta > Coleoptera > Curculionidae > Polydrusus > Polydrusus tereticollis. The sequence continues at coordinate 44,247,607 of OY987332.1, read as the reverse complement.
ATACAAAACCATCCATTAATTCCAATGTTAATTAGCAATCGAAACTTGTACAATGGAAATGTAGGTTTTTGGAAAAATAAAGATTGTCCATATCTGATCCAAGGTCTTAACTACCTTTTACCATACATTACTAAAATTCATAAATCAGAAGTATACCCCACATTTAATATAGAATTCAGAAACCAAATTAGGAATATCAAAATCATTAATCTTGGATTACAGAAAGACGATTTACAGGCTAAAGAAAAATTTCTACGTTCCACAGACAGATATAAGCAATCACATATTTTTACATATACTGATGCATCAAAAAACTCTTCCAAGACTGGGTTCGGAATTTACATACCAGAAATTAATTATAAATACTCTGCTAGATTGCCATCAGAACTCTGCATTTGCACAGCTGAGATTATTGCAATTAATGAAGCTACAAAAGTCATAATAAGAAAAAACATTGAAAAATCTATCATCTTTTCAGATTCCCTTAGTGCTATCACAAAATTAAATAAAACGGTAATCTCCTCCAAAAATGACTACGTTAGTTTACGCACCAAAAGACTGCTTTTAGAAGCCAACGATAATGGTTTTGACATAAAAATCGCCTGGGTCCCAGGTCACTCAAGGATTGCTGGTAATGAGATGGCAGATACTCTGGCAAGCGTAGGTAGTAATTTAAATATCCCCAAAAATATGGACCTAGATGCTCAAGAGGTTATCCCAGATATCAAAAAGAAAATTTTTGAAGAACATAATGCTGAATGGAAGACTTCTCTAAGAAGTAAAGGAAAAAGTTATGCGGAAATAATAAACGAATTCCCCAAAAATAAATGGTTTAACAATTATACATACATTGATAGAAGACACATTACAACCATCATTAGAATGAGAACAGGACACTGCCTTACCAAGAGCCATCTCTATAGAATCGGTATAAAGGATGATCCTTACTGTGAATGTGGACAAGTGGAAGACTTGGATCACATTTTTCTAGAATGCCCCATAAATGTAATCCCGGGTCATGATATTTATGAAGAATTCAGAAAAACCGGAATATCTCCCCCCCTAAATATTAAAACAATTCTGTCTAATTTAAACAATCAAAACATTAAAATTATTATTCAGTTTTTAAATGTAAATAAAATTAATTTATAAATTTCCTTATTTCAGGAAGCAAATCCATTTTCCTAGTCCTGTATTCTGTTCCAGTTTCCTAAGTCAAATCTCCCACCATTTGGGAGTATGACTTAATTTTTTCCCATTGTTGTGCATGTAGTAACTATCCCCCATTTTATTTTTTACCCAAGCTTTTATCAAATTATTAATATAATAGGTTCTCCACACTCCACAGCACTAAAACATAGAAAAAAGAAACTTTGTTTCTTTTTTCTATGCACTAAAAATAGTTCCACGATCAGCTGATCCATTCCCATAACCTTTCATATCCCATAACCTGAATTTACCTGAAACCATCAGAAGAAAAAAAGGAGAAGAAGAAATCAGTGGTCGTGACGGGGTCTAGAGCCCGACAAGGTTACGGTCACTTCTAATGTGCTGGCAGAATTGCCCCTCAGGGCAGAGCCAATAATAAAAAGAAAGAAAGAAAAGAAAAGGTTAGTTTTATAACCTTAAAATATTGTTAAATTTGCTTCGTTTGATAGCGTTTAGAAAAAGTTGTGTTAAAGTAATGATGGCGTATTCTAAACGAACTAATAAAATACTTCAGTTGGCATTAACTGCTCAGGAAACAAACGGTAAGTAATAAATACATATCTACTTACTTTTTTTTCTGTTGTGTGACCAAAAAAAAAACAAAATAATATTCTCATTTTTAAGATCTTGGGTCTCCGCTTCATGAAGAGAATGGTTCACATTTTAATTTATTTGTTGAAAATGAAAGATACCCTGAAGATTTGTCTATTATAGATGTTGGACTTAACGAAGATATTGAAATTATTATTCCTGAGCTTACATATAGTAGTAAGTTTTTTATTTGAGTGTGTGAAAATTGTGTTAAATTTTGCAAAATAAACTAAAAGTCAAAAACAAGAAATAAAGAAACATACATTGCTAATTAAGCTGCCAACTTGCGAATAGGTTTCTAAATCTCGTTCTAAAATCAGCGTAGTCGCACGTTGCCCCGATAGGGTGAATTTTGCGACGTGTGGCTATTTTAGAATACATTTTAAAACATCTTCGTATGTTGATGATTTTTTTAAATCTTGTTTTTAACTTTTTAGTTTACTCACGCGTAGTCGGGTGATATTTTTCTTTAAAATTTATTTTATTGCGAGACTTAAGTATTACAACTAGATTTATATCAAATTAATATTTTTCTAGATACAAAAACGATGATAACTGAAGGTTTTAACAAATTTGGAGTCAACGAATCTGAAAATGTCGTTGAATCTCAGCTTGTTTGCTATCAAAATAATACTTCAGGAGTTATACCAGAAAAATCAGTACTTAATTACTGGTAAGGTAATCATCTACGATTTAAACAGCGCGTTATTTTAAAATATTTTCTGTTATTTTAGTTGTTCACTCTGCAGTAAAAACTAATTACAATTTTGAAGAAACAATAGAGTATATTGTAGATGCACAAAGTGGGGTTCTCCTTGAAGTCAACAACTCAGCAGCAGAAAATCCTGCGTCAAAAAAAAATATTCTCGTACCATATTCTTCTTCTGAGGAAGATACTGATGATGAAGATATTAACCTAGCCAATTTACAACGTCGGATTAGGAGAAAAGTATCCGATAAACTTCCTGTAAGTGGCGATGAAAAACGTTTAACCAGATGGAGAAGAAGTGACCCACAGACATGGCACATAAATAAGAATAAAGAAGAAATTAGTAAATGTCAAGAGTATTCAACGAAACGAGGGGAAATAAGACCTCCAAAAGCACCCCAGCCTATTTTTTGTGAAAATTCGTGTAGGTTTAAATGTAGAAATAAATTTGACGAAGAAGACAGAAAACAAATATGCAGAGAATATTGGGGTCTTAAACTTTTTGAGCGAAAAATGGATTTCATTTTAAGAAACGTTGAAATAGAGTTGCCAAAAACTCGCAGACCGAGAAAAGGTGAAATCAGTAATATTAGAGGTAATGCCAAAAAGTACCATTTTTTTAAGGGGGAAGAAAAGATGAGGGTTTGTAAAGGATTTTTTATGAAAACCCTCAATATTAATAAATGGCCCAATAAACACAGCATTTAAAAGCAGAAATACTTGCGGTTTATTTGAAGGCAAAGACAAACGAGGAAAAGACCATCTGTAAACAAAACATCTGATATTGATTTCGCAAGAGTTAAGGCACACATCGAAAGTTTTCCCACCATGGAAAGCCATTACACTCGAAAGTCGTCCAACAGACTGTACTTAGATTCAAGACTAAGCATTTCCAAAATGTATGAACTTTATACGTCATTCTGCCTTGAGAATAATTTCAAGGCAGCTACCATACATGTATATAGAAAAATTTTTGGTACAAACTATAATCTTTCTTTCTTTAAACCAAGAAAAGATCAGTGCCTAATTTGTAATCGTTTTGAGGTATCAGATGCACAAAAACGTCATGATTTAGAGGAAGATTATAGGAATCACATAATAAGAAAAAATTATGCAGCGAAAGCAAAGGAAATTGACAAGGCTAGATCCCAGAATGACCCATCTTTCCTTTCCGCGACATTTGACCTACAGTGTTGCAAATACCATCTTCCGATGTGTCGCCTATGTACTATACCAGGAAAGTAAACCTGTACAACTTAACGATTTATGAAACTCCAGAACCGCACAAAGCATATTGTTTTGCCTGGAGTGAATTAAATGGGAAACGAGGCAGTTCGGAAATTGGTACGTGTTTGTACAAATGGTTTGTAGAAATGAATCCCGAAGTAAAACACATCACGGTTTTCTCTGATACATGTGGAGGTCAGAACAGGAACCAGAATATTGTGGCTCTTTTTGTATACCTTTTGTTCAAAATACACCCGTTGACGTAATTATGAACATAAGTTCCTAGAAAGTGGCCACTCATACATGGAGGTTGACTCTATGCATAGTGCAATAGAAAAGGAAAAGAAGTATCAACCTGTTTATGTTGTAAACGACTGGCTAAGTATTTTCAAAAGAGCAACATCTAGGCGCAATAGAAATAAAAGTTATGGCCAATATATTACCAAAGAACTTAAATTCAATGAGTTCCTAGACTTGAAAGACTTATCAAGAAATTTGTTAAAAAATAAGTTATTTAATTGTGATAACGAAAGAGTTAATTGGCTTAAAGTCAAGTGTTTTAGATTTAAAAAATCACAGCCAAATTTTGTTGAATATAGATATGACTATGACGGCGATTACAAAAAAAATCAATATCGAAGGACGGGCGCGTACAACTCAAAAAACGAACAATCCTGGGGCTGAACTGAAAAAGCTGTATCAGAGAGCTTTACCCATATCTATTCAAAAAAAAGCAGATCTTCTTAAACTATGTGAAAAAGAAGTTATTCCAAGTGAATACCATGGGTGGTATAGGTCACTACCAACGTCTTCTACGGCGAGAGATGTGATTCCTGAAACTGAAGATATCGAAAAAGACGACGAGTAATTAGGGTAGTTTTATAATCTGCATTTTATTTAATAAATTTAATGTTTTCTGACTTTTTAAAAGTGTTTTTTTATTGTAATCCATTACCGAAAACCTCATTAGGTCCAAAAATTTACAAACACGAAAAAATTTAAAACTCACTAAGTCGACTTTTTTTGCGTTTTTATGTTTATTTTATGAAAAACAATATACAACTGTAAGAAAAAGTATTGAAAAATACTCTAAATATATTTTTGTCCATTAGCATAATAAAAGTTAAGAGAAATATAGCGTTCTTTATGAGTTAAATAACATAAGACATGAAATTTTTCTAAAACGCCATTTTCTCGAAATGGTCTTTTTTGACTTAGTGAGTTTTTGCATCAAGCCCACGACTTTGTCTATTGAAACATAGATGTCTCTATTTTGGTTGCCGAGATATATGCCTACCCCACATTAGGAACATACCCCATAATAGGCGACTTTCCTCTAATGTTTTTCCACTAATTGAAGCGTTGAAATATCAAAGGGGTCAAGTGCCAAATTTTACTGATTTGACTTTTTATCATAGAAAGGAGTTTAGTGCCATCGGGCATAATCTAAGAAAGGAGCTATGAGCCAAAACATTATTTTGTGCTTTATCTTTCCGTTGATAGATGGCTCTTTCTCCAAGTGCCGTTGTAGGTTTCAGGGTGCTAAGTGCCACTGCATGATGAGATCATTAAACTGGCAGCCTTTAGGTTAAGCACGTGCTGCGTGTATTGTTTATGCTCTGTTGTAAGATTTGTTCTTTAAATAAAAGCTTAAAAATGGAAAAACAAAAGCGAAAAAGTGGTACTGGGTCAGTCGCGGCAGCTCAAAGAAAATTAAAAGTTTCTGGCAAAACCTATCAATCTCGTAAAAATAAGGAAATCCCGGAAAAAGAAAAACCAAGCTTAGAAGTAAGTAACTTTTTAATGTTAGGGTATTGGGTCCAAATAATATATCTGTGTGAATATTTTAGGTGCTGTGCAAATGTAAATTTGCATGCAAAAGTTTATCTTTTGAAAAGAGGCTTGAACTGTTTAATAAGTTTTACATAACGGATTCCGCTACTCAAGGAAATTATCTGATGGGGCTTATGCATGTAGGAAGAGTAAACCGACGAAGACACGGAACTTATGATAATCCTAATCAAAGTCACAGGCAAGCTACAATTCGCTATACTGTGCCCGACGGTAGTGGTAATGTCATTGAAGTTTGCAAGAAAACTTTATGAACATTTTTGGGGTAACAAGAAAAAGACTTTTTACTATTATTAACAAAAAGAAAAAAGGTGACACAGCCTTTATGGATAAAAGAACGCGTACATGTCCCAGTAAGTTTACTGATAGTGATATTTTAAGCGTGAGAGAGCACGTAAACTCTATTCCTCGCGATAAGTCTCATTATTCTCGAGCTAAATCTAGCAGAGAGTTTCTTAGCCCGGATTTAAATGTATTTCGCCTACACAAATCGTTCAAAGAACAGCATCCTGAAAGTTTAGCATAACTTATCGGTTTTATCGCCGCATATTTTTATAATATTTTCCAAATCTCTCATTTAAGCCCCCACGTACTGATACATGCAGAACTTGCGATAGGTTGAACTGCGAAATTCAGGCAAAAAATGAAGGTAGCCTTTTAGCAAAACAGCAGCTTGAGCTGCACCATAGAAAAGTTGAGGTAGCTACTTCTTCTATGAAAGCGGATATTGTACAAGCTCAGGAACCTAATAGTATAACAAGCGTTATTTCCATAGATTTGGAGCAAGTTTTGTTTGTCCCTACAGTAACACATTCGGACATGTTTTACTTAAGTCAGCTATCGTGTTACAACTTATGCATTAACTTAGCGGATAATAAAAAATCTTTTATGTGTTTTTGGCATGAGGGATTTGCCGGGCGAGGTGGTAATGAGATTTCTTCATGTTTGCTACGAGTTTTAAATATGGGCATTACAAACAAAAAAATCTAATAGTTTGGAGTGATAACTGTGCCGCTCAGAACAAAATTCGAATGATGGTGTTTGTTTATTGTTTCCTAATAAGCTGTGGAATTTTCGAAACAATAGAGCACAAATTTTTAGTAAGCGGTCACAGTTTTTTACAGTGCGACCGCGATTTTGCATTAATAGAAAAGCGCAAAAGAAAAGTTAAGGCAATGGTGCCTGAAGACTTAAAAGATATTATTATTTCCAGTACCCACACAGGTCGGTTTGTAATAGTTGATATGTGTGAAAGATTTTTCAATATTCAGTCTTCTGCAGACGCCATTATTAACCTTAAAAATGTGAACATTAGTAAGGTCGTCCATCTAAAGCTGGATAAAAATAATCCAGGCGTTCTTTTTACCAAAGAAAGTTTTAGCGCTGTGTCACCTTGGAAAAAAAGTATTATATTAAAAAAGGGTAAAAAGGACTCAGATTTAAATAATATTCAATTAATTACATTACCAAATGAAAACAAAATAACAGAAAATAAAAAAAAGCATTTATCATCTATGATACCGTACTTGCTAAAAGAGGAACATAAATGTTTTTATAAAAATCTTCTGAATATAGAGTAAGGCACTTGGCTTCTTTCTCAATTTATTTTCTATTTTTGTTTTTAAATTTTTTATGTGGTTCTTATTTTTAACAAAAGTCATAAAAACCTATGTAGCGGATGTACATATGTTTACTTTTAATTTGTTAATTTTGTATTCTTTCAAAAATTACAATAAATACTTTTTCGTTTAATTACTCCGTTTTTTAATTTTGGCACATAGCTCCATTGATATTTCAACGCTTCAATTAAAATTTCACATTTACTGAGATATATCCGAATCCTAATACAATTAATATAACTAGTTAGTACACTGAGTCTTAACTTTACTTTCCTCTCCCTGTTAAGTTGTACTCATCAAATGAATTGATTCGGCTGTTACTTGGTGGAAATTCATTATCATTTTATAATAAATGGTAAAAAATAATTTTACACTTTCCACAATATACAAAACTTGTATATTGTGGAAAGTGTAAAATTATTTTTTACAATGTATTCATCAATTTGAGACAACTTACATTTACAGTTTCACTCAACTCGATGTAAGTATCCTCTGAGGATGAACGCTTAAGCTCTCGAAACAAGTAAGGAAAAACTTTTATTTGTTTCTACAATTATTAAGCTGTGGAGGAAAACTGCATTGTTTCATTTGCATTACTTAGACTCCACTGAAAATATAAACTATTTCCTAAAATTTAAACTGAAATAGAAATTAATAATTAAACTTTGGTTATTCTTTATTAAATCCCAAAGTCCCCCCCCCCCCCCCAAGGTAACATAAGAAAGATGATTTCCTTACAAGATTTGGGTGTAGTCCTAAAAAAATTTAGTCTGCGGTGCTACTTTTGCACCTTCGGCACTTTACCCCTCCCCCTGGAACTCTGGATGTGTCACTGGTGTTTTAACCAGTGACACATCCAGAGTTTTGGACGTTTTAGTCCCGTGTTGATTCCTGGAAGTTATGGCAATTCTAGCAGTAACCCAAATTTCAATAAAATCTTCCTGGTACAACGATTTCGTTTACACCTCATGATCAGTAGGGGAGACCGGGGAACATTGGTACCCTTTTTATATTTTTGGTTACTAGTTTCAACGTAATGAATATTAAAATATGCCTTATGGAGAAATTACTATGTAAGCCTTTTTTAACATGCCAAATAATGAAACATTTTTAAAATATTAAGCTTAATTTTTTTTTATTTTTGTACCAATGATCCCCGCTACCGGGGCACATTGGTACATCTCTGGGGTACATTGGTACACACTTTATAAATATGTGTTCTAGCCAGTTTTAAATTAATTTCAGGGAATAATAACAGAGCATGTTTTACAAATTTTTATTGAAATACAGAAAATCAGGTTTTTTAGGAAGTCATAATACTTAGTTACATTTTTGGCATAGATATTATTGTATATACTCAGTTAGATTAACTGAAAAAGTTAGGGAAGCTTGCAAGCGGGCAGTGCCTTCAAATTTCTTTGGGAACGGCAATTTCATAACAATATTGTCAAGGTCAACTGAAGAAATATCTGGTGCTTGAGGATATATAAATTTTCCTTTTTTATATCTCAAAAAATTTATTTCATAACAGTCGTTCTCTATGACTTCCTCAATTTTTCCAACATAGTGTTTTAGAACCTTCTTTGTTGCAAATCTCACAAGCACAAAATCTCCTTCTGTCAAATTACGTCTCCCAGTATCTGCATCGATTATTGGCTCCATAGATTCAAAAAATTCTGTGTCCGAGTTTTCGTGGTCGAATTCACTTACATCGTCAGATTCTTCATCGTCGACAATGTTTTCTTGAATTTCAGGTTCACTTTCTGAGTCATAAATCTTTTTCTTTATTGTTGCTGCCTTCTTCTTTCTTTTGCGTTCTAAATATTCACTTGCTATTAGGTTTTTTTCTGGTGTTTCAGTCAATATCCTGGAACGCCCTCTGTTTCTTCCTCTGCGTGTTGCTGTTTTTGGGGCATCTTTTGGATAAGGTTTCACTTGTCCTGGAGATAAGAAGCTTGAACTTCCTGCAACACTTGCCGAGTTAAAAGTCGGGGAAACATGATTTTCCTTGATATTCTTCTGTAACTTCATAGAACTTGAACCAGGCTGAGAAATATCATTTTGATTCTCAGTGTTCTGAGGATCCTCTCCACTTTGATTGTGTTCACGACGGTCTGTCACAAAGGAAGTTAAAAAATCATCATCTGAATATACAGATCGGCATAATAGGGAAATGCCGGTTTTTGCAAAAGCTGATGTTATGTTCTTTAAAGTAAAGGCAGACATATACGCATCGTTTACCAACGCAGGAATATGATAAATATTAATGGTCTGTCCAGGATTAGATACCATCCACTCATTGAACTTCCTTTTTAAATAGCCCTTGAATGGACCATACAACCCCAAATCTAATGGTTGCATCTTATGGGTGCAGTGGGGTGGGAATGTTACTAAACAAATTCCCTTTGCTCTGCAGTATATTATTACTTCCAGAGAACAATGTGGCTCATGGTTATCCAACAGTAAAACTATGGGCTCCTCAACTGAGCACTTCGAATGTTTTTGAATATGTTGGCACGCTTGAAAAAACAAATCAGCGTTCATCCAACCACTTTTCGCCGATAGTCCGAGGCTACCAGGTGTTGCTCCAATGAGAAATTGGGATTTGAATTTCACCCTGGGAAAGACAAACGCCGGAGGTATTGTATTCCCATTGGAACAAACAATTGCGCAAAAAGTAACACGCTCTCCTCTTTCCGCAGATACTGCTTGGCCAACTTGTTTAATGCCCCTTTGTGCGATAACTTTAGGATAATCCAGAACTGTTGTTACTCCTGTTTCGTCAAGATTAAAAATTTTATCTCCAGTAACATTGTATCTTTTTAAAGCACGCTCTAAATTGTCAAAATAGTTTTTCACATTAGTAGGATTAAAACTTGTTGCCCTTGCAAGACTGGTGTTTTCTGGTTTACGAAGACTCAGATCTGGATGGCGACGCATAAAGCTTTCCATCCAACTCTCACCAGCTTCTTTGGTCGTTTCCCAAATGGCTGGGTATTTCAAGCTTAAGGACTTGGCATACTCATAAGCAAATTGGCGAACTTGTTTGTATGACATACCATCATACTGGATCTTCGAGCAATGCAAAACGTATTTCTTCAACATGACCTCTTGCTCAGCAGAGAAAACTTGGCTATGCGTATACTTGTTTCCATACTGGAAAATAGCTGGAGTAAAATGAGTAATGCCCGCTTCCCTTGCCTTATTTACCCTGTTTTGTAACGTAGTCTTTTTATACCATGGGTACTCGCTGCAGTTCTATATGACAATTTTTTGCTTAACACATCATTTACGGTCTTGGCTATGTTTTCTTCCGAGATGAGATGTCTCTCCGTTTTTTTTTTGCGATTTCGTACCATTTTTAGTGCTGAAATAAAAAAAAAATGGAAAAATTAATAAATAATCAATACGGGGAACATTGGTACGGTGTACCAATGTACCCTGAATGTATATGTACCAAAGTGCCCCAGATAGAAACAGAAAACAAAACTTCAATTTGCGTCAAAGAGGCTAGGATTTTCCACGACATTTTCAGGTGAAAATGTCAGTAAAACTACCACAATAAATGGGCAACAATTCAAACAACTTACCTTTAAATTTAATATGAGATTTATTCACAATATGCAGTCACCAAAAATTTATTTTAACACCTCTTAAATCACAAATTATCTTTACCTATTCTATTCTTGACAGAAGCCAGTTAAAAATTACTGGAGATAACAGCAATGGTAGTGACATCTGTATTAGGATGGTTTAACCAATCTGTGTTGACAACTGGCGGGAAAATTAAAATCGTACCAATGTGCCATGCGTACCAATGTTCCCCGGTCTCCCCTACGGATAGTTGCCGAGAGTTCGCCATATGCCCAATTTTACCTAGCTATGGCGTTGGAAAAATAAGAAAACTTGTATAATATTCCTTTTTAATTATTAATTACCTAATTTTGATCTTTCTATTTTCAGTTGTTCTGCGTGTGACTCACTCTTTCCCTCGTTAATGGCTCTAGAGCACCACAAAGAAGAATTCGAACACTGGTCTGATGAAGATGATATTTGTTCCGAAGACTCTGAAGACGACGATACGGTTATTAGCGAAGAATGTGAGAGACTGCTTTAGACTAATTTGATTAAAATTTTGGCCTATATAAATGTAAAAACTAGCTAAAAACAATGAATGTAAATTGTTTATCAGTCATGTTATATTATAGGTACCCTTGCAAATGAATGTATCTCTATATAAAAGCAACCGATCCACTGATTAGTAGCTCTACTTGTGTTGGAGAGTTCTATAGTGTGTTTTCCTTTGCTACACTCTAGCGTGGCAAGGAGAACAAACATGCCTTAGGAGTTTCCATTACATTTTAAAATTGATTGAGCGGCGCGGAGACCAATCAGGTATTAAACTACTTACAGGTCACAGTAGGTGTATATACAGGGTGTCCCAAAAGTAATGGGATACAGAGCAACAGCATACTCCTTAAGGCGAAATAATGCGATTTATTCAAACTTGCCCTATCCTAAAATTGATAACAACAAAGATACAGGGTGTCAAAGTTTTAATTTTGTTTTCGTTTTTTTGCGATTACTTCTTAACGGAACGACATAGCAGCACAAAATTAAAGGTTTTGGGGTTTCTTGAGGTGAGGAATTCAAAATTATCCATAGTTACTTTACTTCTTTTACATCAAAAACGTATTACTTATTGAAGTCGCTAGGAGCAACTATTTTCGAGATAATGGCATTTCATATTGTTAATGCAAGATGCTAAAATATTTAAAATAATTGTGTATTCGTATTAGTGTTATTTATCACAGCTGACCTTGATTAAAAACTAAGACGTTTCTAAGAAAACAACATGTTACACAACGTATCATCTGTCAAAATTATTAATTTTCTAAGTACAATACGCAGACATTATTAAATTTTTTAGTAATGCCTCGACATAATTTATTTTTCAATGCGATAATGCGTGATATGCTTTGTATTTACGCACAAGAAAATTTTAACAATCGGAGCGCAGAGCGCAGGTACCAAGAAATGTTTTCGAATAGAAGGCAACCAAACTGCAAATTATTTCAAAATATTTATAATCGACTAGGAGAGACTGGTTCGTTTTGACAAAAGAATAGGTTTCGGGCCGTCCAAAAAATATAACGCCTGAACAGGAAGAAGAGATTTTAGCTCGTGTAGCAGAAAATCCAGAAGTGAGTTCCAGGAGATTGAAGGCAGCTACAGGTGTAAGTAAATCTTTAATTGTTAGAATATTTCACGATGAAGGCCTGTACCCATACCACTTTACACCCGCACCGTGTTTACTGTCGCCTGATCTTTCAGCCAGAGTTTTCTCATTTCTTCCAAAATCTGCAAAATACAGATCCAATGTTCTTAAATCGTGTGTAGTTCACGGACGAGGCGACATTTACTCGACGGGGTGTATTCAATTACCGAAACAGACATGCGTGGGAAAATGAAAACCCGCATTTAGTTGTTGAACGTCACTTCCATAAGACCACCCTTGTCTTGGTATTAGCCTCAAAACTAAAGAACGGATTGAACATTGTAAGGTTGTATCTGCCCCCAAGTTTAATTTTAGGAAAGCTGATTTTCAGCTGATGGCCAGACTCTTTGCTGAGCAAAGCTGGCAGTACTTTGAGAACTATTCGAATGTAAACATGGCCACCGATTTTCTCTATACAACACTTAACAATATCTTTGAGAAGTGCGTCCCGCGGTCAATTCAGTCAGATAGGAAATACCCGGTGTGGTTTAATAAACAGATCATTAAGCTTCTTAGGCAAAAACACAATCTCTTTCTAAAATCGAGAAAACTTAAATCACCCTATTGGAGACACAGGTATACTACCCTTAGGACCATTATTAAAAATAAAGTTAAGTTGGCTTATAATAGATACTTAAATGACGTAGAGACCAGTCTGAGGATTAATCCGAAGGTTTTCTGGTCTTTTTTGAAGAGTTTGAGGGATTCTTCTGATATAATGGAGGAGATGGCTTTCGACGGCGAGGCATATATAGGTTCTCAAAAGGTCGCTGATGGATTTGCTGCATTTTTTAAGTCCGTATACATTAATGACAATGAGATTGACTGCCACCCATCATATCCAATGAACTTTTTCTGCGAAAACATGATTTCTAGCAATGAAATAATGGCTGCGGTCAATAAGCTCAAGCCAAACAAAGCAATTGGTCCAGATGGAATTCCAGCATACATAGTTAAAGGCTGTCGTGATTACCTACTAAAGCCTCTACAATATTTGTTCAATTTAATACTTAGGACCTCAGTTTATCCAGATAGGTGGAAGGTAAGCAAAATGATTCCTATTCATAAGTCAGGTCCCAAAAATCACATAAGGAACTACCGTCCAATAAGCATTATGAGTTCAGTATCTAAAGTTTTTGAACTTATAGTATATGAGAGACTCTTCAAAGAGATATCGGGTAAATTGACTTTATGCCAACACGGCTTTTTACCAAAAAAATCGACCTTTACCAATATGACCACTTTCTGCCAGTACATCCACGAAGCCATGAATAGTAAAGCCCAGGTGGATGTCATATATACCGATATGGAAAAGGCGTTTGATAGGGTTCGACACTGTGTTATTCTCAGGTCATTATCGAATATGAATGTTTCTTCGTATATCATTCAATTAATCCAGTCCTACTTGAGTCACAGATTTCAGTTTGTTGAGGTTAAGGGCTGCAAATCAACCATTTTCAAGAGCACCTCAGGGGTTCCCCAAGGATCCAATCTGGGGCCTCTTTTGTTTCTGGCAGCTATTAATAATATAATCGGCAATATTGAGAATGTGGTGGGACTACTATTTGCTGATGATTTTAAATGTTTCTTTCAAATCAACTCGATCGAAGATTGTCAATCTCTTCAGGATGATTTTTCAAATGTGACCAATTGGTGTAACTCAAATGACTTTAAATTGAATGAAGGGAAATGTTCTTGCATGTCTTTTACCCTCAATCAAAACATAATTACCTACGATTATACCATAAATGGTACTAAATTAACAAGAGTAAATCAGCAAAAGGACTTGGGAGTAATCTTTGACCCAACTCTGTCTTTTTCCAATCATATTTTGTCAAAAATAGAAAGCGCACAGAGAATAGCCGGGTTTATTGTTAGAAACACAAAAGAGTTTAATATTGAAGTGAGCCTTCATCTTTTTGATAGCCTTGTGCTGCCAGTTTTAGAATATGCTAGTATAATTTGGTCTCCTCAGTATAATGTTTGGGTCACGATCATTGAGAGAGTGCAGAGGCGGTTCTTGAAGTGTATGTACTTTAGAAAATTTGGTGTGTATCCCCAGAGAGGCTGCGACAATGAACACCTTCTGGGAGTATTTGGTAGGCTGTCTCTTCACAAAAGAAGAATTAAAATTTTATTGTGCACCATGTTTCGAATTCTAAAGGGTAGTATCGATTGTCCTGACATTCTAAGCAAACTACCGTTTGCGATTAATAGAATCGGATCTCGTTGTCCAAGTGTATTTTATCTTGCTTATCCGCGCACAAATCTTTATAAAAACTCACCAATATATAAGTTGTGCCACTACTTCAATTTGTATGCGTCGGACATCGACATTGATATAACTAGTCTTAGTAAATTTAAGAGGATAGTTGAGGCTAAGTTGGGATTGGGCAATTGATGTTAACTTCTCAATATGTGAAAATTTTATCTAATAATTGACTTAAGTATGTACTTGATACCTTTTACTTTATTTCTCTGTTGTCTGTTTTTTGTGTCTATTTTAGTATTTTTGTAGAACTGTGTATCTTGTTGGTTCCCCTGTACCTTTTCTTTTTTTCAGGGTAGATTTAAGAAGTATCTGTAATTGGCTTAGCTGTTGATACTAGTTAACAATAAATAAATAAATAAATAAATAAATAAACACGAGTTTAAGGCTAACTCTAAGCGGAGATTCATATTCGAATTTTTTACAAAATTAACTTGGAGGGCTTTTAGAAGATGTACCTACTACTAAACGTCCGGCGAAATATGTATTTAATGCAAGACGGGGCGCCGGCACACTTCTCCAGACAAGTGCGAAATTATTTAAATGAACAGTTCCCTGAACGTTGGATAGGCCGTGGTGGCCCCTTAACTTGGCCGGCGCGAAGTCCGGATTTTAATCCAATGGATTTCTGCATTTGGGGTTATTTGAAACCCATTGTTTACAACAGTTCAATAAACAACCGTAATGAATCAGAAATGATGAAGATCTCTTGTTTAAAGTCCGATAGTCTTTTGTAAAACGTATAGCGAAATGTATTGAGGTCAATGGTGGCCATTTTGAACAACTGCTATCACGACGTTATCATTTTTATTTCTAACTATTTTGTTACTTTTAAATGTTATTAAACTAAGTATTGAATAAAATTTTCGATTAGAATAAAATTAGTAATTTCGTATATAAAGAAGCGTGTTTATTAGAAAATAATAGTCAACCTTAAGTGTCTACATTAACTTTGACACTTAGCAAATGTAGCTGATTTACAATAATTCGCCGTTGCTTCATTTTCCGTTGCTTTTGGACCACGTACTTAATTTAATTGGGCATATGAAATGCCATTATCTCGAAAATGGTTGCTCCTAGCGACTTTAATAAGTTATACGTTTTCGATGTAAAAGAAGTAATGTTAATTTTGGGATAAGGACAATTCAATTTTTCATGTCCAGAATTCAGACAAGGGATTCTAGAGCCCCGATGTTACATCTGAAGGACCAAGAGGCAGGGCAAATTTTCACAAATGCTAAGGATAAAGCCGAATTGCTCGCAGACAAGCTCTGCGAGCAATTCAACGAAAATCCCACCACTGACCTGCTACGTGATAAGCGGGTCTCCAGAACGATACATATGTACAAAACCATGATTCGCTCGCAGCAAAACTTCGCCAAGGTCACGCTAGACGAGATAAAAATGCTGGTTAGCAATCTCAATATCGGGAATGCCCCGGGTTTTGATGGTCTGAAAAATGCGGCATTGCGAAATCTACCAGACAGAACATTGGGGAATATAATAATTTTATAAATAAAAAAATAATTAATATATTTTTTGGGATAAGGCAAGTTTGAATAAATCGCATCATTTCGCCTTAAGGAGTCTGCTGTTGCGTGTCCCATTACTTTTGGGACACACTGTATACTACGAGTAAAATCTCTATATACTTACCTATAATATAGAGATGCTTAAAACGTTTTTTCCACAATACATATCTGGACTAGGAGAGAAAATTGTTATTAATTTTTAGCTAAGTAAGTATATTTTTTGTACTTTCGTTTAGAATTAGTGAATCTAATATAAAGTATAGGGATCCCCATTATGTTAAATATATTATTTTAAAATTGTATTTACCTACGTGTTTTATTTTGATACGTATATAGGGCCTTGTTTATCACGACCGCACTATCTTGTGATGAACCGCAATTTCAAACAAAAAAAAATATATTTAAACAATAATCCTTCCAAAATAAATAAATAAATAAATAGAAATAATTTTTTTAAGGAAGCAAAATAAAAACAAAAAGATAAATTGAAATTTATGAAAATATAACTTTTCCACAAAACTTAGATAAAATAAACAAAAAAATAAAGAAAAACTTTTGAGAAAAAGTATCAATTATAAGTTAAAAAGTAAATAAATTAAAATGTATGAAAATAAATACCTTCTCCACAAAAATATCTAAACAAAAACTTTTGGAAAAGAATATATGGATCAATAGATTGAAAAGTAAAAATTATGAAAATAAATATTTTTTTTTCAAAAATAAAGTAATTATTGTAAATATATCTAATCTTATTGAAATCACAAGACAAAAAGAAAAGTCTTTAAGTTTAAATAAAATAAGACTCGCTGTTAAAACATTTTTAAACGAGTTAGTATTCGAACCAAAAGAATTCTAAAAAGTATTTAAGTTAGATAAAATTTAAATCTCAAAACAGAACACCACATTTTCTTATACAAATCCACTGTTCGGGAAACACGTTCTCTAATAATCAAAGTAATAAACTAGTGTTTTATCCTACATCATTCTAATTCTAGGAAAACATCAAGTCTTCTGTAAACATAAAAACGTGCTACATTCTATACTAAATAATATTAAATTCAGGTCTGCGAAAACCGTTAAATGGTAGCTTTGCAATAGGTTTCGAGAATACGTAAAATTCTTTCTGCGATGTTGTAGCCGACAAAGGGCAATATCATTTAATGCTTTAATCTCCCTACTGGCAGTAAACCAGTATGGCCGCTAACCTGGGCGGAAGCGACCTCCGTTGGTTGGTCAAGAGAGTCCACATATGAGTGGTGGACGGTGGACCTCCCAAACTAGAGCACCGTAGCGCCATAAACAAACCAGTGTCCTGTCAGACTTCAAATCAAGCAGATGCTTAACGTGGCTAAAACAATAATAGCATGTGTTTTGATCTGACATGTGTGTCAGGCAAAGTGATTTTCTAATGTTAAAGTAAGTGATAACTGAGGGACGCGTGCCCGGTAACACAGGTTACAATTCTTTTAAACGTACAGTAAAAGTACCGTGAATTTGGCGGGTAAATAGTCTACATTTTTTGTGTTTGGTTAAGACGTGTACGAAGATGCATCTCGAGTGTTTTGCAGTTCGCGTAAATACGTGAAATATTCCGTTAATTATACAGAACATGTCTTTCGAATAACCCTCGTTGATATTCAGACGGCAATGAGGCTCTAATTAATTCAAATTCTAATTTATTCTCTACCTCTACGGTAAAAACCAACGAAATCCTAACGGTATCTCGGTGCAATGCTTTAGGGTTGTTAAGATGATATAGGTATTCGTGTTTATCATACGTGAAACCACAAGAGCTTTTTTTTTTATCAGATAAACTTTTCTTTTTTACGAAAACTAGATTGCTTAGAAATTTAACGAGAACAAACGAAATGAAATTTTTATCTATTATGTACCGTTTGTTCGAGTTTAAATTGCATTGCATTCAAAATTTTGCATCGAATTCTGAATGTTTCATGTATCAGTGCTAGTTCATTTATTTAATTGTTTGGGCCTTCAGCCCCTCATTAAATTTAAACTTTTTACTAGTATTATCATTAGGCTGACGCGCCTGTCTTATTTCATAGGGCTTCTTCCTAAGGAGTAACTATAGGGTCTACCACCAAGTCATTTTATCCTAGGGCGTGCCTAGAGTCGCCTACCAGTTCTACCTAAAATCGCCCACCAGGCAGAGAGCTTGTATAGCCATCGGTTGATGCGTAACGTAACCGGCAAAGGTGTTAACTCTATACTCTTGTAAGGTTTTTACTTTTGTTTATAGTTGGCAATTTTTTTTTATGTGACCGGTGTGATCACAACCGTAGGGTTGATAGATATAGGTATAAATTTACGATAATTCATTTTCTTGGGCGTCAAACCCAAGATCTTTCTTGAATAAAAGTACCTGTAGTGTGTTTTTAAAAAAAACTTTTGTTGTTTGATTTGAGACGTCCCACCACACCCCTTACCTTTTTGTTTAATTTTTTTTTCTTTGCTAAGTTCAGTTGAGAGTGAGGTCCCAGCTTCATCTTGGAGGTTTCCGTTTGGCCTGGCTGCAAAACGGTAGCGCCCTTCTTTAACCCCCCCTCCCCCTTCTCTTCGGAATTTGAGCTAGGGCATTAAGCCTCCCACCCTCGGCTGGACTTCTTTGAAAGGTATTCATTTCTTTTTTTTTACCTCTCTTTTGTTATGTTACTAAAATCGGTCAGAAATAAAATTATCTATGTATCACTGGAATTATAAGGGTCTCAATAATTACCTCGGGCAATTGCTGTCCCTCGGGCCAAAGGCCCTCGGGACGTAAACTTTGCCCTCGGTAATTAAGACCATTATAATTCCCTAGATGCATAAATAACTATTATGCGAGCTTCATATAATTTCAGATAGATTTAAACTGTACGCATTGGGGAAAAATAAAATGATGCTTATTATTTTGGAACATTTATTTAAAATGCGGACGTTGGAAATAATATTGAATCAATTATTATGCTAATTTTATTTTTTTTTACAAGGGTAGTTGGATACCGCTTATCTAAAAGGAACCAAGCGCCAAAATAGCTAAAATGACCTAATAGAACCAAGCGACTTAATTATCGGTTGTCTACCTTCAGTAAAATATTCATACGGAATCAATTACCGTGGCGCCATCTATGAGCCAATGAACCAAGTGCCTCTCGCTTTAAAATGCATTTCTATTTTATCTAAACGGATACAAGCGACTGGTTCTATTTAGATAAACTGAAATAGTTTGATGTCCCGTGGGGCAATGAAGGCAGATTTCTCTGCAGCAAATAAGACACATGATGCAATCAGCTATGACATGCAAAAAGTATTGAGTTTACCTAGGCTTCCGACCAATATAACGTACTACAAGCGATAACTGTCTGTGTACAATGAAGGAATACACAGTGCGTCAACAGATACCCCCTATTGCTTTTTATGGAAGGAAGAAGTAGCAGGTCGGGTGCTCAAGAGGTTGGATCGTGCATAAAGCTTTTTATCGAAAAATATTTGGATCCAAATGTCGAAGAACTGATTATGTGGTCGGATTCATGCGGCTGACAAAACCGCAATGTTAAAATAATTCTGCTTCTAAAAGCTGTTCTCAGTGGACACAAGACCCTTAAAACAATAATTTTTAAATACCTCATACCTGGGCACAGTTTTTTGCCTAACGACACTGATTTTGGAGAAATTGAACGGGCTTTAAAGCACCAAATACGAGTCTATACCATGGAGGATTTCAAAACAATTATTTTGTCATGCAAAAATTTTAGAGTAACAAGTTTGTTGTAAGTGAGATGTGCACAGATCTTTTTTTCTCTATTGAGGATATTGAAAATACTATTTCCAATAGGAAAGTATTAGAAACAGGAGAAAAAGTTGATTGGCTTAATGCTAGAGTAATAAAAATAGAAAAGGAAAAACCATATAGTATTTTCTTTAAACACGCACACGTATAGGGGATGACTACAAGGAACTAAAAATAGAGAAAAGAATGAAAGGTATCAAACAATCGTTAACTGGAAATTTTCAGGGAAAATTAAAAATATTGTATCCAGCAGGAAAGCCGATTTTTCAAAAAAAGGCGGCTGATGATATCCAAAGTCTAATGTCATTAGTTCCTGAGGAGTGTAAACAATTTTATAACACCAATATAGAAACAGCCGAATTTCAAGAAGACTTGGAAGGTTTTGAACCTGACATTGATTTTGAAGTAGAAGAAAACTAAAATATCTTCAAATTAATGTTTCATAATAAAATTATGCTTTTTATAAAATAAATATGCTTTCTGTTTGATTTAAGTGTTTTTTATTTTACAATAATTTTAACATCGACTGTGTTTTATTATATGGAACCAAACGACAAATGAACGAGATCATGGATTTTTTAATTTTTCAATAAGGAACCAAGTACCAAAAGTTACCTTTTAAACTTAATATTAAACTTTAATCCAATCTGCATAAGTCTAATTGTGTTACCTAAATCATATTCTTTTTTTTAAACTAAAAGTTATTCCAAAATATCTACAATTAGATTTGTAATATAACTTGTAATATTCAAATCGATTTTTCTCAAATTGTCCAAAAGTCACTTGGTTCCTTTTAGATAAGCGGTATCCAGTTATAATCAGTAGGTAAGTATAAGTGTATAAAAAAAAATTGGAAGATCTATATCGTTCCGGAGATACAAGCTCCTTCGGAGGACGGAGGTTGGTAAACTCTCCGACCTCTTACAAGCCAGATGAGGCTTGTAAATTCGCTTAGTGTTTTTTTTTTTTTTCTAGGGTTGCAATGGCCTCTTGCCTCTCGGCATCCAGCCAAGACTTTTTTTTTTCTTGTATACGTTCACATTCACACCAACATCCATGCAAGCTCTCTACCCACCTAGCTACCGAGGCCGGCTTCGCTTAGTGTTGTTCTGTTCGAAATTTTTCTATGACCTCTTGCCTTTCGACAGCCAGCCACCTTCGCTTAGTGTGCACTTACCCTTAAGCATGCCTATAAACAGAAAGGAAGAGGAAAATGATAATGCTTTTGAGGTTAACGGGTAGGGTTATGTTATGTTATGAGAAAAACAATTTTCGGTCATTCTACAAAGCGAAAAAAGTATTAAAGTAGGCACCAGCCATGTTTTCCAGAAACTTAATCAGAGTCGTTTGTCAGGTAAATTTCCAAATAAATATCAATTTAGGTACTTAAGTAAGACGTTTCTATTTCCAGTCTAAACAGATCTCAAATTCATTGAAGCAAATTTCTATCAGAGAAAAGTCTTATACGCCTATAAATACAGTTATAATGTTTGTACCCCAGCAAGAGGTTAGTATTTTTATCAAATTAAATTGTGCCCTTTTATAATAAAATATTTTAGGCCTGGGTTGTTGAACGTATGGGTAAATTTCACCGAATTTTAGAGCCAGGATTAAATTTTCTAATTCCCATAGCCGACAGGGTTAAGTACGTTCAAAGCTTAAAGGAAATGGCTGTGGACATTCCAAAACAAAGTGCTATTACCGCCGATAATGTAACATTAAGTATGGATGGGGTTTTATATTTGCGAATTGTAGACCCATACTTGGCTAGTTATGGGGTGGAGGATCCAGAATTTGCAATTACACAGCTTGCACAGGTTTGATTATCCAAAATTTATATATAATGCAATATTCTGCAACATCAAGCAAGACTATGTGTTCAAAAAACACAAACTTATAATAAGTTTGTGCATAGAATTGTCCCTTATCCTTTCCGTCAGACCCAATCCTTGGACGCGTTTCGCCGTTTACGGCTCTTCAGCAAGGCTCCGGGTCTGACGAAAAGGTAAGGGACCTCAAAGTGTTTTCACACAGAAATGCAAATAACTAAAGAGAGATGTAGCCACGTGCTGCAACTCTCATTTGGTTAAGACTATGTGTGTTTTATTTTTAGACAACCATGCGCTCTGAACTGGGTAAAATCTCACTAGATAAGGTATTTCGAGAAAGAGAAAGTCTGAATTACTCTATTGTTGAATCCATAAACAAAGCTAGCGAAGCATGGGGTATGACGTGTCTCAGATATGAAATTAGAGATATAAAATTACCTCAAAGGGTGCAAGAGGCAATGCAAATGCAGGTAATTTTACATAATTCTTATAAGAGTGTTGGTCTTTCGAGTCATTATAAACCCATATTTTCATAGGTTGAAGCAGAACGTAAGAAAAGGGCTGCAATCCTGGAATCAGAGGGAGTACGGGCAGCAGACATTAATGTGGCAGAAGGTAGGTTGTGTTTTCTTTAATTTTTATTTTATTTAAATATATCTATATTGAAATATTATTCCATTCTAAAGCATGTTTCTTTAGGTAAGAGGCAAGCAAGGATTTTAGGCTCAGAGGCAGAGAGGCAAGAACAGATTAATAGGGCTACTGGTGAAGCTTCGGCTATTAAGGCAGTGGCTGAAGCCAGATCTATAGGGTTACAGGTAAGTAATTTGTTTGTCATTATGGTCCTCTAGGTATTTGCAAAAAAAGGGTAATATTCGGAGATAGCATCAGGAATTATAAATAAAAATTAAGAAAACATAATTAATATAATATAATTAATATAATAATTCCATAATTACCTTCTGTTGTTAATGCTACATAATATAGTTTTAATACAATTTAGAGTTGTTAAAGGCGGTGGGCAGAAGGACCTCAGTCAATAGCCCTTTGATATAGTGTTGTATATTATTGTGTCAATAAAGATCTTAAAAGTAAGTACAGTTTTCTGTCAATTTTGATTAGGACGCTATTTATTAACACTAAACCACCGGCGAATTAAAAAAAAAATTGATTTTAATTTTAATTTTTTTTTATTTTTCATAAAAAATTATTAAAAGTTAGTTGAAAAATTAAAAATTGAAAGTATTATTGTGTCACTATTTAAGAACCTGTTTCCTCAACACTGAAAATTTGCAAATTTGTGGCTTTGGCATTGAATTAATAATAATAATAAGTTTATTTCAAATATTTACAATACAGTGTGTGTATAAAGTCTGAAAACGGCTTAATAACATCACAATTTATTGGCCGATTTAAACCAAATTTGGTACAGTTGGGTAAGAGGATCTGACGCACCGAATGACGATATTGGCGTTGTTGCCAGCTTTTTGTTTGTCTGGAATTCGAACGAATTTTATATTTTTAAATGTAACACCCTGTATATTTTTTCATTTATAGTTTTTACTTTAAATTTGTTACACTTTTGGTATAACATGCTTTGTTCCTAATATCAGTAGTTTTCGAAATAACGAGTACAATTTAGAAAACGTGTTTTGAAAATATCAACAAATTGTGTTTTATTTAATAATAAATAAAACACCGTTCAGTTTCGATATAAAGTCATAAAAGCTGTCATCTTTACATGCAAAAATGTCTCTAACTGAAAGTGAAAGAATTACAATTCTTATGATGAGAGGATATGGCGATAGGGTCAGGTCTTACGAAGAGGTTAAAAATCTATTTAATGACGCATTTCCAAACCGAAATCCAATTTTAAAAGCAACTGTTCTAAAAACTGTCCGACGGTTCTAAGAAACTGGAAATTGTAGAGATAGGCGAAAATCAGGACGACCAGCAGTAGTAGATGAAGAGAAAAGTTTAGAAATTTTACAACATGTTGTTGAAACCATAGACATATAATAAAAGAGAGACAAAATTGTTTACCTTTTAAGCCGATCACACACCGTTTTATCAAAAATCAATGTTGGCGAACTTCTGCGGATTGCCCTAGATCTACCGCCTGTGTTTGAAAACAAAGGGTATTATTACTTATATTAAATGCATCCTTTCTGTGTGCGTAAGTAAGAATATTATACTAAATTATTTGCGTGTTCTTTTCCTGAACTAAGATACATAATTTCTGCTTTTAAAATTATTTATTGTTTCCTAATTACACTAAGCAATAAGTAAAAGGAAATACCTGTGGCAACGCTGTACGGACGTATTTAACACGTGCGACGCGAAATCTTATATGATTCATTCATGTTATTCCTTTTGTGTGGAAAGATAGTATTACAGTGTTGCTGTGCTGTGTTTGTGCCCTTTTGCGATTTTTGACTGATTTTCCGTGTTTTTTTTGGTAATAGAACTATTGAGAGTCTTATTAGCAATCTAAAATGGTTCGCCAGTGCGTAGTTTGTAAAAAAATTGACTATTCTAACCCCGGATTGATATTTCGGCGGTAAGTAAGGTTATGTTTTTTTTTAGCTTAAGCAGTGCGGTGGTTAATTATTGTATATAATTTATTAAATTAAACTGCAGAGACATTTTGTTTGTCAAAAAAGAACAATAAGAATAATTCTTAATCTGGGCGTAAGAGAATCATACAGAGGCAAATTTAAACAACATAAACTGTTGACAGTGTCTGCAGGCTACATACAAGAGAGTATATTGTTTTTCGTTAGACATAAACAATTTTTTGAGATTAGTGAGTCACAAAGAACTTATGCTTATGCAACACAGGCTCTAAACTACACATACCCTAGACATAGGCTAGCAATGTATTAAAAGGGTGCATATTAGCAATATATTAAAATCTATAATTCTTTGCCAAATTTATTTCAATTAGTAGTTTAATTGTTAACATTATGGAACCATATACCGTTGAAGAATATTATAGACATTTGAGTAATTAGAACTTAAGATAGCCCATATTTTGTGTGACACTATTTTATTGTATGCTGGCATACTGTTAAAATAAAAAGTTCATTTATTTGTTTACTGCTACGCAGTGACGTGTGACAATTAAACTGCATTGGCCACCAGGTTAAATGCGATAAAATAGAGTAAATATTTGTTAAGCAGAACTGCTAATTAAGCATAAAGACAAAATCTAGACCTAAAAAATATATGTCGGGGAGTCTAGATCAAGTAATTATTGGTTTTCAACTTTAAGTTTTGTTTATGGTTGGATATTGATGCGACCGGGACCAGTTTTATAGATTGGTTAGTCTAGGATAATGGACAAGGAACGCACTTGATATTATTAAGAAGGTAATATGTCAAGTTGGGTGAAACGGAGCCAGTAAATGAAAATAAAAAAAAAGGTGAGGGGATTCACTGAAAGGTATTGAACTCGGTATTGAACGAAGTACGACCGACTCCGCATCGCTAGTTATTTGTTTCTTATTTCATTTTTTTTTAATTGTGCTAAGTAGTTGGATTATTTTATTATGAATTGATATCATGTTGTCCAGCGTGTTGTTTGTTGTTTGTACTTGAATAATTTACATATAATAAGACAGTTAATTAATTGCAGTGTTTAAGTGTTTGTTTTCCGTGCTTAACAACATTAATGGCTAAACAACAGACCTCCGGTTCATTATTTTCGACATATACTTAAGAAATATATAGGCTGTAAGAAAATAAATAAAAGCAGCTCGGCTTGTATTAAAGTTTATTTTGTTGTTTTCCTGCCCTGTCCTTTGCTTAAGAATAAATCTAATATAAATTAAAAATACATTGTTTCTTATAATCCCTAAAAAAACCGCACGTCTCTGGCCAAGATAATAGGCGAAGGAGACCGGCAGATTTTTAAAAGCCATCTTTTAAAGCCATCTTTTTCCAACCTATTTAAGGTGCGAATCCACGATGAAATTTTATACTGAGATTTTTGTGTCATGAGTTAAAAATTTCAAGTTTCACGGTGGAAACACTCTCCGATACGTGAAACATTGTTAAAAATGTCATGAAACAATATTTCGCCAACAAGTTTCAACGTGTATACACGACATGGGTCGTAACTCGTGCGAGATATTTGTTTCACTTGCTGCACGTGAGTTTTCGTATTGTCTCTGAAACAAATAAGTGAGTGCTAACCGGTGTTCTAGTGTGTTTTAAAACAAGTTTTGTTATTTATTGTGACTGTGTGACTGATTAAATGACTGAAATAAGTGGTAGCTATCTCCTACAAAAATGAAAACATATTTAAAATAATGTCAACTCTTCACAAATAACAATTATATTGTGCTTTTCTCTTTGCTTGATCCAATCGCGTATCCAAAATTTATGAGATCTTTTTTTTTTTGGGAAGCTATTAAATAATAACAAGCCGCAGCTTTTCTTCTGTCTTTTTTTGTAACCATCACTAATACGCACGAACGTTTAACTAAATCACTGTGGAAACAGCAGAATACTGTATACCATGTTTCATGAACCAAAAATTTCAAACTCTCGCGAAAACCTGTGAGTGAAGACAGTTATTACTCATTATGAAAACACGTCATGAAATAAATGAATCATGAGTTAAAATTTTCATGACATTTATATTTCATCGTGGATACTTACCTTTAAAAGCTATGAAGTTATGTATGATTGTAAACAAATCGTGTTTTATGAATGGGATGTCCTGCCTCCTCTTTTTTATATGTCTATGGTTGAAACCCCTGTTTCTTCATTAAGAAAAATTTCTCAAGTAAGTGACGTCTGCTTTAAATCCGTCCATAATGTTTTATTAAAACATAAATATCACCCTTTCAAAATACATGTAGTTCAAGACTAATCAGAAGATGATTATGAGCGAAGAATTAAATTTTGTGATATTATGATGTCAAGGTTTGACCAAAATAACCAGTTTTTCAAATTTATAGTATTTTCGGACGAAGCAACATTTATGTTAAATGGTAAAGTCAATAGACACAACTGTAGGTTTTGGGCAAATGAAAATGCTCACTGGATGAGAGAAGGTCATACACAACGCCCTGGAAAAT
Organism: Polydrusus tereticollis; assembly: GCA_963920685.1. Classification (NCBI taxonomy): domain Eukaryota; kingdom Metazoa; phylum Arthropoda; class Insecta; order Coleoptera; family Curculionidae; genus Polydrusus; species Polydrusus tereticollis. The sequence continues at coordinate 44,220,619 of OY987332.1, read as the reverse complement.
TGAATGTGTGGGATGGGCTTCTGGGTAACCACAAGATCGGTCCATTTTTTATTGATAGAAATTTGACATCACAACTTTATCTTGACCTCTTGGAAACGCAAATAGTGCCTACTATACGAAATGTGATGGGTCCAAATTATGCAAGTACATTCTTCCAACAGGACGGAGCTCCTCCCCATTTTGGTCGAAAGCTGCGCAAATTATTGAACAACACTTCCGAATAGGTGGATCGGTAGAGGGGGGTACAATCGAGTGGCCATCTAGGTCCCCTGATTTGTCGCCTAACGACTACTTTTTATGGGTACACTTGAAGAACAGAGTTTATACCACATAACCTCAAGATTTGGCCGATTTACAGCGTCGAATTTTGGACGAATTTGAATTAATAACGCCAGAAATGATTTACAACACAATTGAAACATTTTATTTTCAATTAGCACACTGTCGAGCTGTACAGGGAAAACTGTTTGAACATTTAATATAAAAAATATATTTTTTCTAAATTGTACTCGTTATTTCGAAAACTACTGATATTAGGAACAAGGTATGTTATACCAAAAGTGTAACAAATTTAAAGTAAAAACTATAAATGGAAAAATAGACAGGGTGTCAAATTTAAAAATATAAAATTCGTTCGAATTCCAGATAAACTAAAAAGCTGGCAACAACGCCAATATCGTCATTCGGTGCGTCAGATCCTCTTACACTACTGTACCAAATTTGGTTTAAGTCGGCAAATAAATTGTGATGCTATTAAGCCGTTTCCAGACTTTATACACACACTGTATAATAAACATGTTAATGTTATTTTTCAATAAACTTATTAATAAATTCCCCAGAAGACGTGCTTGTTAGGGAAGATCTTATTTATTTAAAAGTATGAATATTTCTATACAAAGTTGCAAGTATTCAATAAACGCTACTTTATCTTGATGATAAATTATTAAATTTCTGAAAAAGATTAATTATATAATTGATTCACAATAATATTAAATAGAATTAATTAGTTATAGCGTATTTTCAAAGCGTCTGTTTCCAATATTAATGTTTTTATTTCCATTTTATATTTTTTTAATGAAATAATTTTTTTAATATTTGTTGGTAAATAATCATTTAAATGAAAGCATAAATATTTAAAAGTTTTTGTCCTACGGACTTGTTTATTTTAGGTTTTATGGATATTTCATTTTTATAACGTGTATCATGGTTATGGTATAAGGTTTTTATTTTTAAAAATATATATTAAAATATTATAAATGTAAATTTGTCTAACGTTCATCTTTTTTGTTTCTGAATATAATTCTTTTAAAGGATAAAGATAGTCCTTATTAAATATAATTTTCGAAAATCTTTTTTGTAATACATACTTCTAATTTTTTAACCGAAGCCCCCAACCTAAAATTCCCTAATTTAAATGAGTTTTGACTAATGCGTAATATAATATTTCTATATGTTTTATATCCAAAAATTTTTTAATGCTTTTAAAAATTGGTAATAAATTTCTTAATTTTTTAATCGAATATTCTACTTGAAAATTCCAATTTAATTTACTGTCAAAAATTATTCCTAAATATTTTACACGATTAACTTTTAAAAATTGAATGTCATCGCTTATATTGATACTATTCATATTTTGTGGTACATTATTTTGGGTTTAATGTAAAAGGAAGATAATTTGTTTTATTAAAATTAATTGTTAATAAATTATTATCAAACCAATTTTTTATAATTTTAAAATTTTTTTAATTTTCGTATTTAAATTGTCCCAATTTGCATCGCTATAAAAAATAGCAGTATTATCCGAAAAACTATGAATTTTTCCATCGCAATATCTACTAAATAAATCATTAATGTAAATATTAAAAAATAATGATCCTAAAATTGTCCCTTGAGGAACACCATATTTAAATGGGTGATTATCATGAAATGGTAAAATGTATTGTAACTCGCAAAAATTTAAGAATCTATTTACTTAAGATAAATTGAAAATATTTGTGTAACATTGGAATGAAGTACAGCAGAACCCCGATTATCCGTGCGCGCTTTATCCGGGCGGCGGATTTTCCGTGGCTGACGGCCAGAGGTTGGCGCATGAACGCTGAATGCACCGTGCAGACGTTCGTCTCGGGGAATCCCCATGTTCGGGAAATCCCCCATTTATGTGTTTACTTATTATTTTTGCCAATTGCCGACCGATTCGTTACAGCCTGGAACTGATGACATTCATGTGCTTCAGCTTAGAAAAATGAAGGAAATTATAAAGTGTAGAAGTTACGAAGTCCAAAAACAAACAAAAATTAGTGATTTTTTAAGTGATTTTTTTACGTGGTACATATATATGTACATATACATATATTGTTCAATGTACATTATGTATAAATATTAAAACTGTTATTTTTTGTTACATGTATGTAGTATGTGTGTATCACGTTTCTTTTCTTCGCCTGACACATGTAATTTTCTGAATAAATTATTAAAAAAATAAAAATGAGGTCTTTGGTTTATCCGTGTTTTCAATTATCCGGCGAATGCTCGGTCCCGGCTGGCCCGGATAATCGAGGTTCTACTGTACTATACGAACTCCAAATCAAATGAGTTTCCTCGTATAAGCGAGTTGTTAAAAAAAATTAAAAAATGTCTCACTTTATCATCGCCGTGGACTGTAACTCGTGCGGCTTAGTTAATAAAAATAACATGTGCATCTGTAAATAAGAAATTAAATATTTAAACTTGTTAGCATTAGATAAATGATATATTAGGGGATTCCAGGACAAAATAATTATTAATGTTCAGATTACTATTTAGAAAATATGCGCTTAGTATCTTTGATACCAGATATTCTATCATTGCCATGGACCGTACTGAAAGTCAATAAAAATTCACTAGATAACGCCATCTAAACTTTTCAAACCAGACAGGCAGTTGCTAGCTGGTTTTAGTTTTCGTTCAGCAGCCGAGATGTAAGGTTGTTGTGGGTCGTCTCATCGTTTAAAGAGTGTTCCACGTGTTAAGTCAAGTGCGTATTTTTTTAAAACGCCATCGCCATGGACGGCCCTGAAAATCAGTTTTTACACTTTTTTATTTCAAAATTATTGAGTTGTTAAAATCTTACATTTCCTAAAATATTAAAGGTATCAGATTTTTGTTTTAAACGCCTATTTATTTAAATAATGGACCGGGACTGTCCATGGCAATGAAGTATAAGTCCGTTTCTGCGTTCAAAAAGTACTTACCGCCTATTTTTATAAAAAAAATGGCAACGGATAACCAAACAGATAAAAGGAGCAAACAAAAAAGGGAGTGCGAAAGAAGAAGGCGGGAAAAAATTAAAGTCAATCCTGACGTGTATGAAAACCCCAGAGTAGATGAAAAGAAAAGATATCGCCGTCGTAAAGTAGAAGGAAAGATTAAATCTATTACTGAGGTCTCAGAAAGAACCGCAAGCGTTATAAGGCGGCAATGGAAAGAATCCTCCACGAGATACAGAGCCAGCCATATTAATCAAATATACTTACCGATCCCAGCAAACCACAGTCCTGTTTCAGGTATTCACTCCACATCAAAGGACGCTGACCTATCATCAAGAAAAAAGTGTGGTAGGAAACGAATATTGAAATATCAAGAACCCACAGAGATTAAAGAAACGTACAGAAGGAACTAGAAAAGTCCAGTAAATTTTTTTAAAGACTAATAGCGGTACCTATTACAGGTTAAAAAAAGCAACTCCTAGAAGAGCCCGATCAAAAGTGGAAAGGGAAATAGATAGACAAAAGGTATCAGCAGCTGTAAAAAGAAAGCTGATATTTGCCCAAGCATTGATAGCCCAATTAAAAACAAATTTCAAAGAAACGGTAAGCCATAAAAAAACGAGAGTTTGTAAAATGCGTTTCTGGCAAAATTGTCAAGAGACATAAATGTTTAAGGTATATGAAAACTTTTGTATCCTACCAACTTTTTATCCAAATAAAATAAAAACAAGTAAGAGAGTAGATATTGCCAACAATGTGAGAAAGTCAATAGAATCTTTTCTGCTCCTGGCAAAAAAGATTATATTACTTTTCGACAGATAAGAAAACAAAAAAGATACCTTAATGATACTATAAAGAATTGTACAAGAAGCTGTGTCGTCAAGAAAAACAGTTTAAAGTTTCATATGCACATTTTTGTAGGTTCAGACCATTTTGGATTTTAATACCAAAGGTCTCTTCCAGGGAAACATGCTTATGTATTACACATGAAAATATAAGGCAATTGGTATAGTAACCGAAGGTAATCCAAAAGACCTTACAGAAAAATTATGTTGTGACCCAGCTACAGAATATTGTTTACAGAGGCTCAGTCTAACTTGTAAAGTGAAAACTTTAGCGTATGGCGACTACAACGCAAATGAGAATAGGTACTTAAAAAATGTGCCACCGGTGTTATTTGGGTATAAAGGATTCTAAGCTGCTTAACTTGCGTAACATCCAACCCTTGTGTTCATTATCACTTAGGTGAAATGAAGTTCAACTGTTTATTTAATAGACCACATTTACGATATTCTGCTAATGATTTGACGGACACAGAGGGAAATAATACATCATCTGAAGACATTGACATTGAGCTAGAAATATTGGAACCTGGCAGATATCTACTTGTAGAATATCCTTAATGTTCAAAAGTCCTTTATGTTGGCCAAGTCGAAACAATTTAGGATAATTATATTATTAAAGTGAACTTTATCAGAAGAATATTTACATCAAAAAAAGAAAACCACATATTTATATGACCTGAGAAAAAAGATAGAAGTCGTTAAATTAACTGATGTCAAAAAAATATTACCATTGCCAAAGAATCTAAGAAGAAACAAGTTCCTGTTTCGTGATGAAGTATTTTGTACTTTCAGTAATATTAAATAAAATCACAAATTTTCCTTATTGGATACTTAGTTTTTGTACTCAATGTATTAAGTTCATCACATTATTTTAATTACACTACAATTATTCTTAAGCATTAAGGTAAATTTTTTGTTTAGTACCTGCCTAACTTTTTGATCTTTTATGTTGACGTATATATATTAATACGTTTCATAATATTTCTTAATATATTTGTTAAAACCTACGAATAATGTAATTTATTTCTTGTGAAATACAATTGTAAATATCTTGTTATATGCTATAGGAGTGTCATGAAACTTTTCTTACAGTAGGCATCTCCATGGACTAGGTATCATCTACGTGGGCACTCACCTTGTAACGATTTTGACCTCGGCTAGGATTTTATTCTACTACCTTTCTGAAAGATGGCAGCGCAGAAATTATGATCAATATCCAATTTTTCATTATATTATTTGTCCACGGGCACTTTTTACTATTTCGTGATAATCACCCAAATACTTTTGAATAGCTTTCTTCTTTATTTATTTTAACATAAGTTGGTCTATCTTAAAGAGTTTAAGTTTTTAAAAAGAGTCTAAGAAAATCCTTTACTAAATTAAAATCATTTATAGATGATTGCCGAGGCGCTCCAAAAAGATCTAGGTCCCAATGCAGCATCACTTAGCATAGCTGAGCAGTATGTAAGTGCCTTTAACAAGCTAGCAAAGACGAATAACACACTTATTTTGCCAGCTAATGCTGGAGATGTTTCAAGTATTGTGACACAAGTAAGTTGAGTAACAAAAAATATCGTTAAATATAAAGCAAACTGGTGGTTTTTGGTTTGTTAACTTAAATAACTTGTTTTCAGGCATTGTCAGTTTATTCAGCTGTTACTAAACCTCAGCATTTAGGTCACAGGAAGCCAGGTTTTAAGAAAATTCTTCCTTTGAAACCTCAAGACAATTTGGCGGAATATTTCAGCGATGAAGAGGAGCTCAAAAAGCACAAGGAAAAGTTAGAATTAGAAAACAATAAAAATATACCTAAACTGTAGAATAAATCTTTATTTTTTTTAACAAGTATTATTTTTGTACAAGGTCTTTGTCCTCCTAATTGCTGGACGTTGTAGGAATGAACCTAAGTCGCCAGATTTTTTTATAAAAAAAAAATGTGTGAAAGACTAATAAAATTGTAATAACTATTTATTTGGCATTGAGCACAAAAGCTTCAGGATTTGTGTAGAGTGTAGATTATTTTGATGAATCTCAATGTCCCTGATGTCTAGTTGGTCATTGGTCATCAAGATACCCTATTTATCACACCCAATCAACGTGGTACCCCACTCTGTCCGTTCGAAGGGGTGGTTATGAACGTAATAATATGGCTATTACCTTGAACAAATTAAAGCAGTAACAAAGATCACGGGTATTCCGAATACTGCGCATGCTTCATGTTGCAAGATTTGTTCTGAAGAACACAACGTAACCTCAAAAGTCGATTTCTGTAATTTGACAGTTCTAGCACGGCACATACATATCTGCCGTGGTTCTAGTATGTCTAGTATATTTTGTCACTTGAAATGAGCTTATAGTTTCCACATTCCAAAAATATAGAGTAAGTACGTCTATATGTTAATTAAGGGCGTCCCCAGCAGCGCCTTGCAGTACTACATGGTATCCGGTAAATATATCACATACACTCGGGGAGGTCACACTAACCCTAATTTGTCATGGAAAAAAAGTCCTAAAGTACCTTTTCGGCTCTAACTTTTGAACCGACATGTATAATTTAATGAAATTTGAATATTTTATGTAGACCATAAAGACTTATAATACCATACTACAGTAGATGATTTACATCGTCAGTGAAGTCAGGAACGGACTTACCACCACACTCGATCGTTGGGCCAAAATTTTGGGAGGTGTCATTTTATAGAGCGCAAAACTGATTTTTTAAATACTGCTCTGGTTATTCCTTGTTGGGGAAAGGTTCAGTTATGTAGTTGCACAACTTAATATACTTAGACAAGTATTAATTCAAAGTATAGGAAGTACGGCAACGCCGCTGTTTATAATCTTTAATTTATCTCCGGTGCATAAAAACTACAAATCCGCATGAAAACAAGAAAAGACAGTTGAGTTTTGAAACATATATAACCAATAACAATTTTCGTAGAATACGCCGTATTCGTGATTGAGGCAGGGGTTGAAACAGCATGACAAAATGTTACTGGCTGCGAGAAAGAGGGTGATATATCGCAAGTAGGACTTGACGTGTTGGAGTTTTTCGGGCAGTCGGTAGAGTTTCGTATCACGCCTTACAGAAAGCACACGGCGGGCTTCTCGCGGCATGAAATAGTTGAAAAGTTCGCGGATTGAATCCCGAATTAAGGTGCATCTAATGTGATTAGTACGCCCCAACTCTAGTTCCGTTTATCTGTTGAAATAATTAAACTCGGTCAATCCCGATAGTATTGTTTGTTTACCATACGTTGTAAAAGTAGAAAACATTTGAGGTTACGCAAAACGGATGTGAAGATGAGTAAATGACATACCAGAAGTAAATAGATATATTTTGTGTGAGAAAAAAGCCTTTTATTTCAACTGACATATTTTGAACCACGCAACCTATGAGAAATACAGTTAACAACTTATGTTTGTCGCAAGCTTATAACAGCGGCGTCAACATTTCTCCTCAAAAAGGGCACTCTACATTTGTTTCGATATAATTAGCCGTTTTCCGAACACCAGTCGTTTTTATTTCTTTAACAATGGGTTACTGCAACGCTTTTCTAAATTATCTGATTGATTGATTAAGTACATAAGACCACAGATAATAGTAATGGAGGATTATTTCTATAGTGAATATGCTAACATGCATCTTATTTATGGACAAGCACTCGGCAATTGTGTGGAGGCGAGAAGAATTTTTTCTAAAACATTTTCAAATTGACGTTTACCGCACCAAACAACTTTTGAAAGAATTGATCGTGGTTTAAGAGAAACAGGTATAAAGTCAAGTGAAATTTAAAAAAAAAATGCTAAAAGTAGCTAATCTAATCTGATTTGTCGATTTATCAATGTCTTGTTAGGAATAACAGCCACATAGCTTCCATGACAACAATAGTATTCATAGAAGTAGAAGTTATCTTTCAGTTAGAGTTAACAGTACATTGATAATTTGGGTCTGTATTCATTTCGCTATACAATATATGAGAGGTGAACATTATAACCTTCTTACCTTACAAGTATTCGTATATAGTTCATAGTATGCAAGTATTGATGTAGGGTGAAATGGGGCAACTGCGACTACCTAATTTAAATTTTCAAACCTATTTTTGTTTGGAATATTTGTTATGGTACTAAAAGAGTTTCATATATTTTTTAGAATGAGCTGCTAGTCTTAGCTAAAGATTAACGCAATAAAAATACTTCTGAATTAGAAAATACATTTTTTATTTACCCATAAAAAAAAAATCGACCTAGGCGCACTTACCCCATATCCGGGGCAAGTGCGACAGAAGCTTTTAAAGTATTCACAGCCTGCATATAAGACAGTGCGGGGTAAGTGCGTTAAACTTAAAATATCTACAAATCTTTTGCAATTTACGGCGTTGTGATATCTCTTTAAATAAAAGACGTATTAAGTTTTTTGTAGTGTAATTACATGACACCTGTCAAATGCCAATATTTCGCATGAAAACAAAATTTATTTCTTGGAGTTCCGCTTTTACAACAAACATATTTTAGGAAAAATATCTCATAAAAAATTATAAAATATTTGTTTATTTTGTTAAAAAAAGCACATTAAAGACATAGAACACGTAGGTAACTATATTATAGGATACAAAATGCAATGCTTTATTTATTCTAAACAATAATTATTGAAGAAACTAACCGGAAATTTGTAACTTCCTCTCCGTGTGAGTTCTGGTGCAGGTAACATCGAAATTATAGATTCGTCGGCGACATTTGAAATGTCCTCTATATTCGGCCAGGTAAATCTGGGTTCCGTGATTGCAGATTTGGTTTTTAACCTCCTAACGAAATTGATTTCTACAGTTTTGGAGTCTAGTTCTCCTTGAATTTGACCAATATAATATTTCGTAGTATTTCTCTCTGTCGTAAGACTAACCAGTACCCCATCACCAATTTTTCGTTCACTTCTTTCATATAAAGACTCGTCATTATTGGTTTCATTAATAATATCCTCCATGGTTTCAAAGTCACTTTCAGAATCATTAGCTATAAATGCATCTAAAAAAAAACCTGAAGTATTTTAACGACATCGACTTACGCCGTCTACTTCCATGATAGAATTAGCTAAAACCGTTTCATCTTTTTCGGGTAGAGCTGTCGGTCTTCCCATTGACTGACTTTTAACTCCTCTTCGTCCTGAGTTGTGATCACGTATTGTGCTTCTGGGTATTTTAAAGATTTTGCTGGCTCTTAGTGTACCCATTTAGCCATTTCTCACTGCCTCGACTGCTCGTGTTAAATTATCTTTATTATATTCGGCATTTTTTGTATTTCTCTTATAATTTCTGACCATGGTCTACAAGGATTTATAATTAATTTACGTCTTGGGGAAAGTGCACCTAGTAGGTGCACTTTCCCACTATAGTGTAGGTGCACTTGCCTCTTGTAAGCAAAAATTGGGGCAAGTGCATCCACCCACTTGCTGAGATTGGCATTTATTGCTAAATGTTGTGCTATAAAAAAACATGATAAGTATGATGTAAAATATGACACAAGAATAAAAAATATTAAGAACCTACCGTTTTTCACCTTAATATCCCAAGAAAACCAAAACTATTCACATTTATTTGGCGAGTGGAAAAAACACGTGCTCCTACCGTCGCCGTTAACTAGACACTAAATGATCAGAACTCCGCGGGAATAGAAAGCGCGGTTACCAGATCTTCGAAGACTATTCCGTGTAATGTTCGAGAAGATATTAGCAGGTATGATGTATTTGTAGGCAAGTGGCGTACTTGCCCCTAAAACGCACTTGCCCCACTTCACCCTATTTAGTGTTGTTCTGTTGTGGAAAAAGTGGTGTTTCTTATGAAGTATACATTTAATTACATATGTGCAACAATCTTTTTAAAACTTAGAAAATCACTGGTTTAACAAGATGAATATGCTTTGACCAAGAAAAGGAAAAAAAGGACTTAAGCCATTATTTTCTTATCAGCTGAACAAATTCCTTCGCTTATCGTCAAGGTTGTTTATGTTTCGGGAATCGCCTTTTTTTTTTAATGTGTGTCTGATGGTGGCAATAATATTGTGTTGATTTGCGAGGTCATTGATCTTTAATAGAACCCATCTCTAAATTACATTCTTCTAGCTAAGTATAGATGGCTATAGAATAATAAACTACAACTTTATAAATTACCTATATAATGACTTCGCTAACTTGCTCTAAGTGCAATAGACAGTGCATTTTCAAGCCTAGGCCAAAGGATGATGAAGTTTTTGGAGCTCCTTGCGATGCCTGCAAGGGGGTGTTTTGTAAGATGTGCGCAGGCATAACAACAACTGAATCTCATGCTGTTGCACTGGCACAAAAGACGATTTTGTATTACTGTTTGGATTGTAAGCTGCACATAAAGGATCTATCTCTATTTGAGAAACTGACTGAGGCCTTGGAAGAATTTAGAACAGAATCTCAGAAGAAGGATGACATTATCTCGAGATTAAAAACTGAACATCAAGATAAAACTGACGAATTGGAGGAGAAATTGGCGAAAGTGAGAGGAGAGTTGAAGGATAAGAAAAGATTTTTTAAAAGGGAGCTAAGGAAATCACAAAGTTTTAAGGATGATGTCATAGAGGCTGAGAAGAAATTTGAAAATAAAATACAAGAACAACGATAATTAATTGATGATTTAAATAAACAACTGTCAAACTTATTAAAAACCAAAACTGAATTGGAAAACAAAGTTGCAGACTTCGTGGACACTCGCAGTAGGATGAAAACTGAAATTGAGGAATTAAATGAAAACAGACGTGAAATGTTGACATCTATAAAAACCCTGGAGGCCCAAAATGATTGGTATGGCCAAGAGCTCAGTAAGTTTGGCAGCGAAATGTCTACATTATCGGAGGACCCAGCAAAAAGAAACTCCGCAGGTACAATGGGTATTTCGCAGACATCAAGCCCTTTAGGACGTTCCCTTAACAGTGTTGTAAATAAAATCTCAGGTCTAAGAAAGTTGCTGATTCTCTGTGACCAGCAGGGTCGAAATTTTGACAAAATTTTTACGCAACAACTTCATAATACAGTTAAGATTCAATCAATCATTAAACCCGGCGCGTCCTTCGTCAAGATAATCGACGATATTGCTAACTTAACAAAAAGTATGACTATGAGTGATTTGGTTGTAGTTGTAGGCGGTTTAAATGACTTTAAAAATGGTTTCACTCCATCTCTTACCGATATTTACAGAAAAGTAAATGATTGTGACAATACTAATGTAGCACTAATTTCAGTCCCCTTAGGTAAATTTAATGACAAAATAGAAAACAATATTTTTAATTTTAATTGTGAACTCCGAAAAATCTTTCAAAGGAGTAATAATGTATTTTTGTTGGAGACAAACATAAATAATTCTAGCGTCACAAAACGGTTCATTGTAAGTAGGTTGATAACTGAAATAATATCACAGTGTGACAGCGAAGATGTCTATGACGCTTCTGTTTCTGGACATAACGAGATGCACACAAATTTTCATCATCTGTTGCTCCATTCCAATGGAAAGTAAATCAGTCATTGTCAGTTTTATATCTGAACATTCAATCAATAAGAAATAAAACAGATGAACTTTTTTTATTTTTAGAAGCAAAAAACTACCCTGATATAGTTTGTTTATGTGAACATTGGTTAAAATGCGATGAATTATGTTTTGTAGCTGATAATTACATCATTTTGTCAAAATTTTGCAGATCCACCATTCAACATGGTGGTACCATGATAATGGCAAAAAACCCTTTTTTAGATGACAATTCCTTTCAAGACATAACTATATATAATGACTTGGTTGTAGAGCAAGTCTTTGAGTTTTCCATGATTTATTCCAGTGCTAAAAACCTATATATAATTTGTATTTATCGAAGCCCTGCCTCAAATGCCAATGATTTCTTGTCCAGATTAGAGCGGATGCTTTCTTTGCTGCCACACAAATCTAATATTATCTTATTAGGCGATTTTAACATAAACTATGATGACACAAACTCAGTTCATACGCTTGACTTATGTAACCTCTTATACTCGTTTAATCTTTTTATGTACGTCAATACACCCACTCGTATCTCGCAATTCTCATCCACCACTATTGATTACTTTTGTTCGTCCATCAATTCCCCTAATATAGACTGTTTAGTCGTTGAATCAGGTCTGTCAGACCACGAGGCTATACTAAGTAAAATTGCTTTTCCCACTAAATCCAAAAAGTGTCAATGCAGATATGGTAGACTGTTTAGTAGAGCAAACTACAGCAGATTTGGGCAATTCTGTATGGCTGTTGATTGGAATGGTATATTTGTGTATAGCGATCCTCTTGAGCAGTTCCATGATATTTTGCGTAAATCATTCAATAAAGCTTTTCCTGTTCAGAAAATTAAAATAAAGAGTAGAAGGCCTTGGATCACCAAAGGCTTGAGAGTTTCGTCAAAAAATTTGCGATGCTTACATACGATCCGAAAATTTACGAATAATGATATTTTTCTGAGTTATTTTCAACGGTATAGATTCATATATAGAAAGTTAATAAGGCTTGCGAAAGAGCTTTATTATTCTACACGCATAACTGCGTCTAGCAACTCGCAGAGGGAAGGTTGGAGGGTTGTGAATGAGATGAGAGGCGCTGATGGCGGGTCGCGTTTCAATGTTCCAGAAATGTTCCCGGACATCTTAAATAACTACTACTGCTCTGTGGCAGGTGCACTCACGTCGAAGTTGAACACAACTGCTGAACCAATGGACTACATGGCTCGGTTTCGGATCGGCTCATCATTTTTCTTTCAGCCAACGCACCCGACGGAGATTACGCGAGCCATGAAATCAATTAAGAATAAGAGCTCGTGTGGTGAGGATGGCATCTCAGCAAAAATCTTTCTATCTCTTCCTGCTCCTGCTTTGAATGCTCTCTCTGATGCTATTAATCATTCCTGGGTGACTGGTAGGTTTCCGTTGTGTCTGAAGCGGGCTATGGTTATTCCCCTTTATAAGGGTGGTAACCTTGATGACCCTTGCAATTTTCGGCCGATCTCGTTGTTGTCAACCCTTTCAAAGATCCTCGAAAAACTTGTTAAAGAGCAGATTGTGACGTTCCTTAAGCAACATCAAATTTTACACCCTAATCAATTTGGCTTTCAGTCCGGTAGGTGTACTGAGGATGCGGTGTTTCAGTTCTTGGAGAAGGTGTATTTTGGTTTTAACGGCGGAGAGGCTGTTGCAGCGGTGTTCTGTGACTTATCAAAAGCATTTGATTGTGTGAGTCACAGGATACTGCTGCAGAAGCTTAATGCATATGGGCTTAGGGGAACAGTACTGGAGTGGTTCCGGTCTTACCTGGAGGGGCGAGTGCAGAGGGTCATCATCGGCTCAAAAACATCTGATGCGGGTGCGATAAGTTGTGGGGTTCCCCAGGGTTCAGTTCTGGGTCCACTACTTTTTTTTGTTGTACATTAACGACCTTGCCTTTCTGGACGTTGAGGGACAATTTACGCTATTTGCCGATGATACTACCATACTCTGGCATAACCCTAGCCCTGTCGCATTGAGGGATAGAATTGCAACTGATCTCCCGAGGATTGTACAGTGGTTTGACGCTAACTTGCTGACCCTGAATGTTGATAAGACCAATATCTTGGGTTTTAGGTGTGACGTAGGTGGCTTGTTGCTTGGGGATGTTCCACTTGCTTTGAAAACAAAAACTAAATTCTTGGGCATTCATCTCGATAACCAATTAAAATTTGATTCGCATATTATGGGGCTGACAAAGAGGGTGGCTTCCGGATGCTATGCTGTACGTATGGTATCTAGAGAAATTGGTGTTACTCTTGCTAGGAAAGTGTACCACTCTTTGGTGGAGTCACATTTAAGGTATGGAATTGTGTTTTGGGGAAATACACATAACTGTCTACTGCACTCACTGTTTGTTTTACAGAAAAGAGCAGTGAGATACATCTACCAAGTAAACGGCAGGGAATCGTGTAGGCCCTTATTTAAATCCAAAAATATTCTAACGTTGTCATCGTTGTTTGTTCTGGAGACGGCCTTATGATGTATAAACGTAGGGATATCTTGCCCGGGCCTAGTCACTCTTATGCTACGAGGCAAACACAAGACCTTCACTTGCCCATACCTACTTCGGCCCTAGTGAAAAATTCAATCATATATGAAAGCCGTAAAATATATAATCACCTTCCTGATAATCTAAGGGCTTGCCCTGCACTTTGCCTATTCAAGCGGTCTGTAAAGAAATTACTGGTGGAGAGAGCCTATTACGATTTGGGTGAATACTTTGACGACCACTTTTAATCTTTTAATCTATATCTAAGTATATGTGTATCTATTTTGAGGAACCTTGTTCTGTTTTGTCTGTCTACTTTGATTTGATTTTGATTTTGATTATTTACTGTTTATTTACTATGTTTTAGGCTGCTTTTATTTAATTTTACTTATAATTATTTTATTTCATTTTATTTTGTTTTATTTTATTCCACTCTATTTGATTATACTTTATTTTATTTTTATTTTATTGTACTCTATTGTATTTTACTGTATTTATGAAATTACTTGCATACATCTGAAAAGCTTTGTTAACAAGATTTATCTTACTAACAATAAAGCATAATTGATTTGATTTGATTTGATATTGCTAATCCATTTTAGGAAGTTCTATGGCGCATCGTGATGAAGAAGGGCCTTCAAGAAGAGTAAGAAATCCTCAGAGGAGGAAATTCTGGATGAGATTGCTGAAAATCCCTCCAGTAGTGTAAGAAAACTGTCGGTCCAAGTTCTTGCGACAAAGTGGAACCTTCGAGAACCACTGCTATATCCTTATCATGTCCAAAAGGTACATGACATGTATCCAGCTGATTATCCTGCAAGAGTCAACTACGCAAATTAGTTTTTGCAATGATTTAGGCAATATCATAATTTTAGTAGTATTGTTTTGTTCACGGACAAGAAGCCGGTTTCACCCGAAACGGAGTAATAAATTGCCATAATTTGCATATCTGGCATGAAGAAAATCCTCAGTAACAGTACAGTACAGAGTACAGACGAAGCACGAACAAAGGTTAATTCGTAGTTAACGCGTGGGCGGGGATTATATATATATTATATTAGTGGCATATATGCACCGCCTCATTTTAGCAACTTGGTAATCGATGGATATAGTTCGAGGTGGGCCTATTTTATGGCCACCGAGGTCGCCCGACATGACGATGATTTTTTCTTATGGGGAGGTTTAAAGAGGCTTGTATATTCGACGCCAGTTCACATCAGGGAAGATCTGACAGAAAGAATAACACACCCTTTTAACGAAATTCGAGACAATCCTCCACTCGAACGACAAGGCAGATTTGGCTTTAACGTTTCATGTTTTATATTAGGAAGCAAAATAATATACCGGGTGTTGCATCGTCGAGCGGGACATAGGAAATCCCATGTAATTTTAAATGGGGTCAATTATTGGCTTCCCTAATTATTTTAGAGAAAAATTCTATTTAGGTTTATTAAAGAGCACTAAAACCCACATTCAAAAGAATAACTTTAGATATTTTTGATGAGCCCGTTTACGGGTTATCGCCGATTTCTTTTTAACTATTTCTCCTTTTTATGGCCCCGTATTTTCGGGCACCAGTCAAGGTAAAAGATGACTGTCAAATAAAGTTGTCATTTTGAAATGTGTGCTTTATTGTTATAAAAACTCGTACATCGAAAATATTAAAGGTGTATTTATGAGTACAAATTAATCTGAATTAAAAAAGTCTCGTTTCAACCGTTGGAGCGAGCAGTCGTCTGACAGTGACACTAATTTGCTCCTGTCTGATTTTCGAAATTTTTCTAAAATTATTTTCTGTCAAAGTCAAAAATATATTAATTCTTGAATTTATTCTTTTAAATGGAAAAACAAGGCGGGGGGGATGCCCCCCGGCCAGAAGATGTCCTAATGCCACCGTCTGACGATGAACCTATGCAGCCAGAGGTTCAAGAAACCATGAAGCAGAGAATAGAAGCCATTGAACTACGCATGGAGGCGAGATGGAAGAAGCTGCTTAACGATAAGGAGCATGAATGGATGAATAAACTCCGGGAAGAAAAAGAGGCTGGATTTGCGAAGGCGAGGGCACTGCAAGAGCTGCAGGAAGCGCATAAAGATCTCCAGATCGAATTAGGTAGGTACCGTGACAGCACCGATGACAGTAAATCAATTTCAAATTTAAATGCAAATGCAGACAAACCAAAGACAACTACTAGTATCGACATTACTAACAACGTTTTTGCGCGCAAACAGAATAGCTTGCAAATTAATGTTAATTCAATCGAAATTGACAACACCGGTTCAGACATGGATTATGAATCCATGTCTGAATCAGGCGACAAGGAACAGTGGTCAACGCAAAAGCAAAGACGAAACAGAAAAAGACAAAATTTAAACCCTGATAATAAAAGTCCAAGTAACAAGAAGGTGGCCAGCGATTCCGCATGGCCCAACCTGCCGAAAACCAATAACAAAGCCCTAAGCACATACTTGGTGCAAAAGGTGTCACAGGATAGCCAAAACAGCTCTCAAAAGCTTAGCCAAACTAAATCGTTGGCTCCCAAGACAGTTATCCCGAATAAAGATAACAAAAACGATTCTAATGATACCAATCAGGGGACCGGCGTGCCCAAAATACGCGTCCCCCCTATCGTTATCCGTGACAAACAAAAGTACAATGATATAACTAGACATTTGCGATCGGAAAAAATCGATTATGGTCGAGCGGTCACCGTGGCGGAGGGTGTAAAAATACACCCTCCTACACCTGCAGATTATAATAAAATTATTAAATTCCTAATTAAAAATAATTTACATCATTATTCGTTTCGCTTCCAGGACGAAAAAGAGCTCCACGTGGTGCTCCGAGGCGTCCTGGAAACGTGGTCAGAAACCAAAATTAAGGATGATCTTATTGAATTAGGGTTCCATCCGACCAGGGTGATTCGCTGGAGTAGTCGCAGCGGCGCCCCACTGCCATTGGTGCTGGTTTTCCTACCGCGTACTGAAAAATCAATTTATGAGCTGAGAGCTTTAGATTCAATGTCTATTAAAGTCGAAGCACAGAAAGCGCGCGCGTCTTTTTCACAATGTCATCGTTGCCAATTATACGGACATTCACAGTTCAGGTGTAATGCTCCTGTCAAGTGCCTAAAGTGTGCTTTGGACCACTTCTCCTACGAATGCCCTAAACCTCGTGAGGAGAAGGCAAAATGTGCGAATTGCGGGGGTGAACACCCAGCAAATTACCTGGGATGCCCGCGTCACCCCAACAATTTGCGCAAAAATACACATAATAACAATGTACCAAAGGCTAATCCAAACTTCCGCTGGGGCCAGCAAAACAATAGTAAGTTGGTCAGCGATGGCAATATGAACAAAGGCACTCCGCAGGATGCAAAACCAGCGTCAAATGCACTGGAGGCGGCACTGCAAACAACTATGCAGAGCTTTCTCGCACAGTTCACTAAAATTATGGAAGCTCAGCTAAAAACCATCGTTAGTACTTTTGAGAAAACCGCGGTTTAGTGGTGGTACAGACGGAGACGGCGTATTTCAAATTGGCCACATTAAACGTAAATAGCATTAAAAACAGGAGAAACGAACTTATTGACTTTGTAGAAAGAAATGAAATAGATGTGCTTCTTTTACAAGAGACATGGCTGAAGGGAGAGAGGTTTTCGTTCCCAAACTATACTATATTTAGAAACGATCGCCTAAATAGACGAGGGGGAGGCACCATGATCCTGGTAAAGAGGCACATCTCTGCTCAAGTTGTGCCAGGTCCTGATAACTGCGCCCATATTGAAGGGACATTTATTTCAATTAACTTTAAGAATAACCAACGTGTTCACCTGGGATCGGTTTACTGTAGTCCGTCGGTAGGTTTCACAGGCAACTGTCTTAGCAAAATCTTTAATAATAATAACAGAACAATTATAGGGGGCGACCTCAATGCAAAGCATACAGTTTGGGGTTGCAGAGTCTCAAATCCTAGAGGTCGCGCCCTATATGAGTTCTCTGAAGTGCTAAATTTTCACATTTTGCCGCCGGAGGAGCCCACCCACTTGTTCGGGAGAGCTCTTCCGGATATTTTGGATATTTTCGTGATAAAGAACTCTGTTCAAATTTCACAGCCATTAGTCATTTGTGATCTTAGCTCGGACCATTTACCGGTTGTCGTAGAAGTGGGCAACCCGCTCGAAAAGGGCCGAGGTTTTGTATCTCGGACCACCACGAACTGGCTGAGATACAACCATTTTTTGAGAAATATCGAGCCACTAGGTCCACTTCGTAACTCGGACGATATCGAAAACGCGGTGAGTAGGATCACAAATGACATCAGTATGGCTTTTGCTCAATCTTCTGTCACGAAAGTGTCCGAGTATTCGAAATTCGGGGCTTTAACAGATGAAATTAAGCAACGCATAAGAGTAAAGAACCGCTTAAAAAACAGGGCATATCGAACTGGAGATCCTCGCATCAAAGCTGAGGCGAATCGCGAAGCCGAAGCGATAAGACAGATGCTTATCGAACGTCAATCAGACCTGTGGGATGACAAGGTCCAGAGTTTGGCTATTGAAGACAAGTCACTTTATAAAATGACCCGAACTCTGACCAAAGGTTCCAAAAAACCAATGTCATTTTTAAAAAATCAGGAAACAGGTCTTATACTGACGGACGCTAAGGATAAAGCTGAATTGCTCGCAGACAAACTCTGCGAGCAATTCACCGAAAATCCCACTACGGATCCGCTCAGGGATGAGAGGGTCTCCAGAACGATCAACATTTACAAAACAATCGAACATCCATTGCAAAATTTCCCTGTAGTAACTTTAGATGAAGTAAGATCGCTGGTGAGTGTGTTAAATACTAGAAAAGCCCCAGGTTTCGACGGTATTAAAAATGCGGCATTACGAAACCTGCCAGACACAGCTTTGAGGAATATTATAAGCATATCCCAGGCAATTATCAGAGAAGGCCATTTCCCGTGCACCTGGAAGCATGCGAAAGTTATTTTGATTCAGAAGAAAGGGGAAGACCCCACGATACCAGTAAGCTATAGACCTATCAGCTTGCTATCAGGTTTGGGTAAGCTTGTGGAAAAAATAATTTTGTCTCGAATTAATGATTTTGTTATTAATAATAATGTTTTGCCTAACGAACAGTTCGGCTTTCGAGCCGAACATTGCACAGTTAGGCAAACAACAAGACTAACGTCAAACATAGTAAAGGGATTTAATAGAAGGGCACACACGGGGGCGGTTTTCTTTGACGTTAGCAAAGCTTTTGATAAGGTCTGGCACAACGGTCTACTATTAAAGTTAATTAGGCTTGGTGCTCCAAACTACCTTGTCAAGGTAGTGTGCTCATTCCTAGAAAATAGAAGTTTCGCAGTATCATCAGAGAACGCGCTTTCCGCGACAAAACGCATCGGGGCCGGAGTGCCGCAAGGCTCACCTCTGTCCCCTATGTTGTACAATATTTACACGCACGATATACCGCGAGATAGACAGACGCAGATCTATCTGTTTGCTGATGATACTGCTATAACTGCTTTTTCCAAACAGCCGTGGCTAGTCGTCACTCGTTTACAACGCCACATAACTCAGCTTGAAAAGTGGCTTTCAGCTTGGAGGATTCGTTTAAATCCCTCAAAGACGAAAGCCATATTTTTCTCGAAAAGTAACGTTAAACGACCTGAGACTAGACTCAGAGTCAACGGGGTTCAGGTGAATTGGTGTCAGGAAGTGAAATACCTGGGACTTATTTTTGATCAAAGACTGAACTGGAGACTGAATTCAATAAACAGAGTTAAGCTCGCTCTGCGTCAATTAAGCTCCATCTACCCCCTGCTTCACAGGCGGAGTAGACTTAGCAACAGAACTAAAGTTAACCTTTACAAGGTCTTGGTCAGGCCAGTTCTTACTTATGGTGCGCCATCATGGTGCAACATAAGCAGAGCGGAGCTGAATAAGTTTCAGGTAATTCAAAATAGGGCATTGAAAATGATCGCAAATGCTCCTAGGTATACCATGAATAGGGTTTTGCACAATGACTTTAAGATACCAACAATAAATGAGTTCTTTTTGAAAATCATAACGGACTATTACAGACGAACAGACGTATCGACAAACGAACTAATAACAAACTCACATACAAGAGCTAGACCTGACTCGACTTACAAATTACCTAAAGACTGGCTCCCTATGCGCGAGCCCAATCAACAGTAGAGAAGCACTAGAAATAGTGGAGAAGCACTGCCCGACACTGTCCAAGTGACCAGGAAAAAGGCGCCAAGAAAGCAGTACAAAAATTCAGAAGAAACGCACACACACGGCCCATGAACATTCAAAGCTTCTGCTGAATAAACAAAAAACGTATTATACGAAAATGCTGAAAAGTAAACGATGACTGGAAAGAAGTCAAAGGTTTTACCTAACTTAAAACCACACACAAGAACCAGTATATCTGAATAAAACTAAAATAAAGTATCCAATTACAAGGTTAATTATGACATTTTACATGTTTCAATATTTTACTAATTAATAGTAGGTACTATTAAATTGTTAGAACTTTAAGATTTAAGAAGATGTTCAAATATTCCTCAAAATGACAACTTTATTTGACAGTCATCTTTTACCTTGACTGGTGCCCGCAAATACGGGGCCATAAAAAGGAGAAATAGTTAAAAAGAAATCGGCGATAACCCGTAAACGGGCTCATCAAAAATATCTAAAGTTATTCTTTTGAATGTGGGTTTTAGTGCTCTTTAATAAACCTAAATAGAATTTTTCTCTAAAATAATTAGGGAAGCCAATAATTGACCCCATTTAAAATTACATGGGATTTCCTATGTCCCGCTCGACGATGCAACACCCGGTATAATTTTTATTATTTATTTATTATTATTATAATTATTAATATTCGAAGGAAATCTTAATATGCAAATAAATATTTGGAAATTCTGGAAAACGTTGTGCCAGAAATAATAGAAGACGTGTCCTTTTAGCGGGTCTCAATAACTTGCATCTGCAACAAGATGGAGCACCCACTCACAATGCGCTAATTATCAGGGCCTACTTAAACAATAATTTCTCAGGCCACTGGATTGAAACTAATGGACCAGTAAGATGGCCACCAAGGTCACCCGACTTGTCGGTTTTGGATTTCTTCTTGTGGGGATACCTTGGAAATAAAATTTATTGTATTCAATACCAAACAATTGCAGATTTAGGAAATGCCACTGGAAGAGCATTTAGGGAGTTACAAACGCGACCTTTTATTATTTTAAATTCATAAAGGCGAATATAAGAACTATACGTAAAACATATATCTAAAGGGAAATGAAAGTCTGTCTTTACCACCAACATTTTTTTAATATATTAACTACACTACACCCTAGATTTGGGTATCGAGGGCATATATATGGGAGGGATTCACCATATGAGTTAGATGTTCAATATACATTCAAGTTTGAAAATTGAGTCGAATGGTGAATCCCTCCCATATATATGCCCTCGATACCCAAATCTAGGGTGTAGTGTAGTTAATATATTAAAAAAATTTTGGTGGTAAAGACAGACTTTCATTTCCCTTTAAAATACATAACCACAGACCATGGACTACTTCTTAAATATATCTAAAGCATAATGGAGAACAATTTGAGCAATATTTGTGAGAAAGTTCTACAGGGTGAGGATTTTAAAGTGTTACAACGCAATATCTGAAAAACGGCTATAAATATTTTAGTCAAATTTTGGGACGTGGATAGGGAGGTTGGGGGACAAATTTTAAAATATTTTTGATATTTACCCCCCCTCCAGATTTGATGTGGCTAGTGACAAATTTGAAATGTCAAATGGAAAGGTATTTTTTTTTTTTTGATAATTTGATTCCTCGTCAATAACTACGTAAGTGAGCAGAAAATTGTTACATTTGCTCTACTAGTTGCTTAGTTACGAATTTTTCAATAAATAAAATAGGAATACTTAAAAATGATAATTCCTTAAAAAATCTAACGACGATCATGCTTCAAAAGGTGTTCGAAATGACCCCCATCCATTTCTAAACATTTTGCAATTCTTTTTTGACATGAGTTGCGCAGCGAGTTAACATTTGAGGCGTTACTAAATTACATGCTTGTTGAATACGATCTTTCATGTTTTCTGGTGTGGTCGGTGGTGTAGCCATAACTTTCTCTTTTATAAATCCCCACAAGAAAAAATCTAATGGGGTTAAATCTGGTGACCTTGCAGGCCAATTTACAGGACCACCACGACCAATCCATCTGTTTCCAAACATTTCATTTAGTGTATCTCGAGCTTGTCGGGCAAAATGTGGCGGAGCACCATCTTGCTGAAACCATAGTTCTTGTTGATTTCCATTATTATTCAGAAGTTGTGGCAAATCGGTTTGTAAAAAATTATTATACATTTCTCCATTTAGGTGACGGTCAAAAAAATGTGGTCCAATGACTCTATCTCCGACTATGCCACACCAGGTATTAACCGACCAAGGATGTTGGTTTGGCAGAAATCTCATCCAGTGAGGATTTTGAGGTGCCCAATAGTGTAAATTGTGCCGGTTGACCTTAAATTAAGAAAAGCAAAATTGATTGAATCAGTATAAAATTAAAAATAAATCTAAATGTATGTGAATATTCTCTAAACACCCGTTAACGGGTGTTTAGATATGTATTTATTTATGTACACCCATCAAGTAGTGGATTACATATTTTTGATTATTAAAAGTTACATTAATCCATATTGATTTAAATAATTACCTGACCACAATTGGTAAATGTAGCTTCGTCAGAAAATACTATCTTTCTTAAAAATGCATTGTTTTCGTGAATTAAAGTTTGTAACCACGTACAAAATGTAATCCTATTTTGAAAGTCTTGGCCATACAATTCCTGATGAATAGTTATGTGGTAAGGGTGAAAATTGTGCTTGTGTAAAATAGCCAGTACCGATTTTTGGCACATTCCTGAATCACGAGCAAGTTCCCTTGAACCAACATGAGGATTTACAGCTATTACACCCAACACTCCAACGGCCATATCGTCATTAGTTTTTGTTTGTCTTCTAACTCTGTTCTTATTTTTTAGGATTCCCGTGCTGCGGCCTCGATCTTCTAATCGCTTAAATGCCATATGAGATTTTTGAATGGCGGGAAACCTAACAGTCCACAATTGCGCCGCTTCCCGGTAGTTTTTTCTACATTCTCCCAGAATTAACAACATGTCTATTTCAATGTCATAAGATTGTTCCATAATTGCACTGAATAATGAACTTTATCAGATTATCACTACTTGTCAAAGTCAAAAGTGGTTTCCTAGGATACAACATAATTAAAGGTTTGGATAAACAATAATCATAGGTGTCATGATTTAAAATGTGTAGTTTTAAGTATTCCTATTTTATTTATTGAAAAATTCGTAACTAAGCAACTAGTAGAGCAAATGTAACAATTTTCTGCTCACTTACGTAGTTATTGACGAGGAATCGAATTATCAAAAAAAAAAAATACCTTTCCATTTGACATTTCAAATTTGTCACTAGCCACATCAAATCTGGAGGGGGGGTAAATATCAAAAATATTTTAAAATTTGTCCCCCAACCTCCCTATCCACGTCCCAAAATTTAACTAAAATATTTATAGCCGTTTTTCAGATATTGCGTTGTAACACTTTAAAATCCTCACCCTGTATAAATTTTCAGCTTTTGTTTCTAGTGTATTAGGTACGTAGTAAAACACAAATCGATTTATGCATTGTTATTATTTTTACTGAAATATAACTGCTAATTAGATTAAGGAGTCCAAAATATATTTCTTCTGCAGTAATTATCATACCAGTAATAGTTCTTTTAAATACCCGTCATGGCCTACTACAAAAAATGTATATCTTTTAATAAAACGTAAATCTCGTGCTTAATATATGATGTGATATTGGCAACTTTATCGTCAATAGCTGCTTCCTTTCCTTTGCTGATGATTTAAAAATTTTCAGGCAGGTGGGATCTCTGAAAGATTATCTGCTTTTGCAGGAGGATCACCTCCACTTTATGCAATGGTGTGAGATTAATTGCATGGATCTAAATATTGATAAGTGCTATAAGATTACTTTTTCAAGACTTAAGGATACACTTTTATTCCCTTATCTCATAAACAACAACCGAATAAGTGAAGTAGATTCATTGCGTGACTTGGGAGTCCTGATTGATGATAAGGTATCTTTTTCGTGCCATATAGATGGGATCGTCGCGAGAGCATTCAGGCTTGGGTTTATTAATAGATCCTCTCGAGATTTTTCCATTGACACCCTGAAGATTCTTTACTGTACGCTGGTAAGAACTATAGTTGAGTATGCGTCACCTGTGTGGTCACCTCACTACAGGATATATGTTGACGCTCTTGAAAGAGTACAAAAGAAGTTTCTTAGAATGGTGGGTTTTCGTCTGGGATTATTGCGGGAGGAATATTCTTATGGGGAGCTTTCAGCTCGTTTGAACTTGGATTCTTTGGAAAGTAGAAGATTAAGAGCCGACTTGTGCTTGCTTTTTAAATTGTTGAGAGGTAGTATTGACTGTCCTGCTCTGCTGAACTTGATTAACCTCAGAACTGGGGAAAGACGTAGTCGTCATACGGAGCCGTTTGCTATTCCCTTTCATTCTACCAATTACGACATGAACGAATCGATAACGAGAATGCTCAGATCTGCAAATGACAGTTCAGATCGGGTGGATATTTTTAAATTTTCCTCCATCCAAAGGTTCAAGGGTGCGTTGGGTAGGTTGTGATATTTTAGTTGAGTTGTGATATTTTTTATTGATACTTACATAGTTTATTTGTTAGGAGCATAGTACTTCGAGTATTTATACCTATAGATAATTTTATTGTAGAGAGCATAGCACACTATGTTACCTTTGGGATATATGTATATATATACGCGTAACAGAAGTATGGAACGCTTTAAATATCTTTAATACCGTTTGTCCGATTTTGCTAAAATTCGGTATCCGTATATAAGAGGTTATCGCGGAGCTGCTAGTGGCATTTGCAATGTTGCCAAATTTACAGTTTTTTAGCAATTTAAAATTTTTTTTTTTTTAAATGGGACACCCTATACAGGGTGTCTCACGGTCGATGGTAGGATAGACGTTTACGGAAAACGGGACATAGAAAATTACTGAAAATTTGGCAACTTGGGTAATTGGCTTTGCTCTATCGATCTAAAATATTTTCAACAACGCAGCGTTGCCGCTTATACAAAAAAGTAGCAACATATTTGATATTTTAAATGAAACACCCTGTATATAATTGCATTTTCCGCTTTATTATTGATTTTTAATTATTTTTGTATAATATGTTCCTATACCTATCTTTAGCGGTTTTCGAGAAATTAATTAATTTCCATATTTTTTGTTCAAAACATAGCTCTAATTAAATGTTTATTACTGCGGTATTTGGATTCGTAGACAGCTGAAATTTTGGATGTAGTTTACCTTGACCTGTGTATTAGTTATGCATAAAGAAATTTGTTCTGTGTTATACAGGGTCGTTAAAAATTCGTCATTTTACCGCTTGATACAAAAATGGTGAAAAGTGCATTTTTTCAAATAGAACACCCTGTATATTATTAAATATCCTGCAAGAAAATTAATGTCCGTTCCAAATGATATATCATGTTCCTATACCTAAATAGTTAAGATGTCGAAATAAAAGCAAGTTTTTGTAAAAATCAGATTATTTTGGCATATTTGTCTTAGATAGCCATGAAATCCCAAGATGGAACATATCTTTATAAAAATTTGACAGTAAAGCCGGTTACGGACGATAAGCGATAATATAATATATATTATAGCTCGGCAGTGAGCTATAATATTATATTATTACTGCAGCGGACTAGAATAAATATATTTTTTACTTTTTCAAAATAGTAGACTGATTTTGGATCAAAATGAATTCAACAAATTAACATACCGTCTGTTATATCACATTCAACTATGATATTTCTCCAGGCTGCTTCCTTAAGTTCATTGTTTTTGTAGTCATTTGTATCTACTTTCCATAGACATGGATATTTTCTCACACTTTCTATTAAATGTTCCATTCTTTACAGAAATAAGCAACTAATTTTACAAAGCTACAAAATCTACTTATCAAAACACGTCAAAACATGTTAACAACGCCGGTTTGCTTTCTTGGCGGGCAGCGCGACGCAAGAGGGGGGAAATATATATTCTAAAAATCGCTCGGAAAGCATATTCGTTCTAACATGAAATATATCGCTTGGTATAGTCGGGATATAGATATATATTATAGCATCAATGCGCGGCGACTTGCACTTCTTAATGCAAAGCGATATTTTTATAATATGTGAGCTATAATATATATTATATTATAGCTCATCGTCCGTAGCCGGCTTTAGTGCATCAATAATAAAAAATTTGCTAGTTTTTAACTTTTAGTAAAGAAAGCGACCTAAAAAGAATTAAAATGGAGGGAAATAACTATTCAAATGAAATTTTGATGAAATTGTTTATTCTTCATGGACAATGTAACCAAATTATAGCAAGAACATGCAGAAGGTTCAACGAAATGTTTCCCGATCAACAACTAATCAACGAGAGAAAGTTTGTACGATTACAAAATAATTTTGTTAATTATGGGTCAAAACTGAAAACAAAACTAACTTCAGTAGGGACAAATAACATGAACACAGTGAAATAGCAAATAACAATACAAGACAAAAGCATATAAAAAGGTTCAAGATTTTTTTAATAAATGTTTAAAATGACGACCGTTGACTTCCAAACATTTTTCAATCCGTATACTCGGAGATTCAGTTGTGGCCTTCCTTATTTCACTGGCATCAAGCTGTTCAATATAAGTTATCACTCGTTGGCGAAGGTCTTGTTTGCTCTGTACTGGTGTCCTGTATACTTTTCTTTTTAAATCTCCCCACAAGTAGAAATCAAGTGGCGTGAGATCGGGCGATCTAGCAGGCCAATCACATGGTTCCAAATGTCTTAGCTACCGATTGTCGAAAATTTGAAACAGCTCTCTTGTTACTGTGCAATGGGCTGGTGCTCCGTCCAGTTGAAACCAACAGGTACGATACTCTTCCTTTCTCTCGTTCATTAGTTGTTGATCGGAAAACATTTCGTTGAACCTTCTGCATGTTCTTGCTATAATTTGGTTACATTGTCCATGAAGAATAAACAATTTCATCAAAATTTCATTTGAATAGTTATTTCCCTCCATTTTAATTCTTTTTAGGTCGCTTTCTTTACTAAAAGTTAAAAACTAGCAAATTTTTTATTATTGATGCACTAACTGCCAAATTTTCATAAAGATATGTTCCATCTTGGGATTTTATGGCTATCTAAGATAATCTGATTTTTACAAAAACTTGCTTTTATTTCGACATCTTAACTATTTAGGTATAGGAACATAATATATCATTTGGAAGGGACATTAATTTTCTTGCAGGATATTTAATAATATACAGGGTGTTCTATTTGAAAAAATGCACTTTTCACCATTTTTGTATCAAGCGGTAAAATGACGAATTTTGAACGACCCTGTATAACACAGAACAAATTTCTTTATGCATAACTAATACACAGGACAAGGTAAACTACATCCAAAATTTCAGCTGTCTACGAATCCAAATACCGCAGTAATAAACATTTAATTAGAGCTATGTTCTGAACAAAAAATATGGAAATTAATTAATTTCTCGAAAACCGCTAAAGATAGGTATAGGAACGTATTATACAAAAATAATTAGAAATCAATAATGAAGCGAAAAATGCAATTATATACAGGGTGTTCCGTTTAAAATATCAAATTTGTTGCTACTTTTTTGTATAAGCGGCAACGCTACGTTGTTGAAAAAATTTTAGATCGATAGAGCAAAGTCAATTACCCAAGTTGCCAAATTTTCAGTAATTTTCTATGTCCCGTTTTCCGTAAACGTCTAACCTACCATCGACCGTGAGACACCCTGTATATTACAATATTTTTGGATTCTACATAAAATTACAATTATTTTTTAATAAGTGCATTATAAGTCTAAACTTAATAGTTTTTGAGATATCGAGTTTTGAGTAATGATATTTTTGAACTTTGACAGCGTCTAGCTTTCTAACGATACGCCATATAGCAAAACGGCTTACATGTCCCTATCTTACTTTTTTATTATCTTTCCAAAAATGCCGAGAAAAATGCCAACTTTCCGGCTTTTGAGTTACATCCGGTTTAACCAGAAGTTGACACTTTTAGAAAGATAGTAGAAAAGGAATAAGATAGGGACATGCAAGCCGTTTTGCTCTAAGGCGTACCGTTAGAAAGCTAGAAGCTGTCAAAGTTCAAAAATGTCATTTTTCAATACTCGATATCTCAGAAACTATTAAGTTTAGACTTATAATGCAGTTACTAATAAATAATTGTGATTTTATGTAGAATCCAAAAAAATTGTAATATATTATAATAAAAAAAAATATTTTAAATTGCTAAAAAACTGTCAATTTGGCAACATTGCAAATGTCACTAGCAGCTCCGCGATAACCTCTTATATACGGATACCGAATTTGAGCTAAATCGGACAAACGGTATTAAAGATATTTAAAGCGTTCCATACTTCTGTTACACTCTGTATATTTTGTAAAATGTTGGATACGTTGAATGAATAAATAAATAAATATTAAAAATAACAATAAGGTAAGAGAAGGTAAGTCACTGGGTACCCCTTTGGGGCTCTGTATATCCGTTAAGGGATACCTACTATGGGAATTTTTTTTCTATGACATCTTAGGGTTATCTTGACCTTCCACGCTCCCGAGATTATGCCATATACTTACCGGACACCCTGTATATTATATATTATGACAAACACCCAGAAAACTAAACGCAAATAGGCGTATGATTTTAATTTTAAGAACGCCTGTGTCAATTTTGGAGATTTGACATAACTAACCAAACTAACACAAATCACCGAAATAAATTTCTGTGATTTGTGCTAATAACTAATAACTTTTTGATTTAGGAGATAAATTTTATGGGCATAGCGATAAGACAAATAAATGTCTTTATTTTTTAATCTAAAACCGTTAGTCACACGAGGAAAAGCCTAGGAACGCTAGGAACCAGTTTTGCCAAGTGATAAATAATGGCGGGCGTATCATTTTTTTCGTTAAAAATATCAAAATACATGTTAGCGGGGACGCCACCGGTAGAAGTAGAGCAAGTATTTTTTATGAAATAAATGTGTTTTATTGCCTAGTTAGTGCCTACTAAAATTTAAAATGATATCTACAGCGGTCTTAAAAATATGAAAACAGTTTTTTTTTTTATTTTCAACATCCTGTATAACAAGCTGTATATGGACACTTTTTTCTTATTTTTTATTTGAGAATCACCCCTTTAGGTGGTTTGTCAGGAGAATTTCTGGACACCCTGTACATGGATCACTAATCAACCTTAAAATATAACAATTTAAATCTAGATGCGACATTATACCTACACTTGGTCAAGTCATTTTATTCTTTAGGAAAGCCAAGGAAGCGCAGCGGTGTTTCCGAGGGTGTCTCTCTTTGGAAGGTCTTGCTGCAGGTCAGAACATACCCCACTTTTGAGGTTGGAGAATACGAAAAAAAGGGTTAGTTTCCCACATCTCCCGAAAATGGCCAAAAGCCACCCCTTTTAAGCATTTTCTGTAATTTAGATTTAAGCGAACTTTTTTTTTTTTGAAACGTTTATTAGCTTCTGATACAGTTTACAAAATATATATATTCTATTCCTAAATCAGTGTTAAGAACACTGGTATGAAGGAGAATTAACAAACTTAGAGCTACGAAAACAATGGTTGGTGCTGTCATACACAATGAAGCCATTCATAACTGTTAATTCGCTTATACACATAATTATTATAGCTTCTACGCTTTTTATTAGTTATCTTTCAAAAATCTTTGCAGATTCTTGTTAAACATATTTAAGTTATTTGAATTTTTGACATGAATTGGCAGATTATTATAAGTTCTAGATGATGAATTAAGAGGGCAATTCAAACCAACATTTATTCTAGAGTTTTGAATGTAGACATTGTTCTCTGACCTTGTGCTATAATTATATATCTGATTCAAATGCATGATATCAAAATTACATTTTTGTAGGTTATTCACAATCTTATACATTAGCTTACTTTGTTCTAGCATTAATATTTGCTCTATCTTATAGACACCTAATTCTCTATACAGTAAATCAGTATTAGTTAGGTAATCGTAATTAAAAAGTATTTTCAGAATTTTATTCTGTTTTACTTGAACTTCATTAAGAGTGCTGGTGCAACAACTTCCCCAAATAGGTATCAAATGTCTTAGATGAGCCAAGAAGTAGGCATTGTAGATACTAATTTTTGTTTTATGCGAGATATAATTTCCGCACTTATAAATGATTGGTATAAATAAATTTAGCTTTGTCATTAAATTTTCAATATGATTTTTCCAACTAAGCAGTTCATCTATAAACAAACCCAAATACTTTATAAAGACTACTTTTTCTAAGCTTGTGTTGCAAATCTTAAGGTCAATGTCATTAACAATTTTATTTTTTTGTCTGAACACGACATACTTCGTTTTTTCAGCATTAATCTTTAATCTGTTTCCATAAAGCCACCCAAGATATCTATCCAGATCCCTGTTAATAACCTCTTCTAAATCCTTTTCATTTGACCCTGTATAAACTAGAGCAGTATCATCTGCAAATGTAAAATAACGTGCCTCTAAATTTGCTAGTTTTAGGTTTAAAACGTAAATTGAGTACAAGAGTGGTCCCAAAACCGACCCCTGCGGCACCCCACAATTGTTAGTCAAAGTATCACTAGAGCAATCATTAATTTTTACATATTGTTTCCTATTTACAAGGTATGTCTTAATTACATTTAAAAAGCCACCCTGAAAACCCAAACAATTTAATTTTTCCAAAAGCCTATCAATTGATACCACATCAAAGGCCTTTTTTAGGTCCACAAATACAGCAATAACAATATTTTTCTGATCTAGACCTTTTGATACATAATTTACAAAGTCGAAAGTGGCAGACAATGTATTACTATTTTTGATGAAACCATACTGGAACGTATCCACCGCCAAATTAGTAGTGATGAAAGTAACCATCCTTTTTTTTACAATTTTTTCAATAATTTTTGAAAATATACTAAGAACCGATATAGGCCGATAGTTATTCATCTGGCAGGTTTCGCCAGACTTAAATATTGGACTGATTTTACTAAGTTTAAGTTCCGTGGGGAAAACACCATTTAGAAATAAATCATTTATTAGTTTTGTTAAAATATCCAAAATATCGTGTTTTAAATTATACAAATCCATAGTTGTTATTCCATCATAACCCGGGGCACAGTTCTTTTTAAGTTCCATTATGATTTCATTTACTTCATTATTATCAGTTAGACCTATTTGCATTATATTGTTTTCAGCAGTTACC
The DNA here is from genome assembly GCA_963920685.1 of Polydrusus tereticollis. Classification (NCBI taxonomy): domain Eukaryota; kingdom Metazoa; phylum Arthropoda; class Insecta; order Coleoptera; family Curculionidae; genus Polydrusus; species Polydrusus tereticollis. Next base: position 44,188,969 of record OY987332.1, on the reverse strand, counting down.
TCATTTAATATCACATCATCATTACCCGTCAATATTATTTCTTCATTTAAGTCATTAACTATATTTTCTCCTACGTTTGCAAAATGATAGTTTAAGCCATCTGCGATGCTCTTATCACCCTCTATTCTTTTACCATTTACTAGCAAATACTCAACGCTATTGTGTACCGATTGCTTACTAAATAATTTGTTAATAAAACGCCATTGCTTTTTTATATTACTACTTGCCTTATTCCATTCAGAACTAAAATACTGGTTTTTTGCTATTTTTATTTTGTTATTGACCTGATTTTTTATCTTTTTGAACTACTCAGCGAACTATTAAATTGATTATCTGTATAATAAATATTGTAATATATTTATTTATTTATTTATGTAACAACATTTTCAAGATAAAAGCACTTACAAATTACAAAATTAAATAAACTAACCTAATCTAGGATAGCCCTTTTGGCGAGAATTTTAAATTTATGATCAGACTGATTAAAGAAATGTAAGGAATTATAACATTTATTGACATTTGTCGACATCATGTTTATAGGACTATGTGCCAGATAATTCGTTCTGCTAAATGGAACATGTAGAGGGGAAGGATTACGAGTCTGGTAACTAGGAACATGAATGTAAAAAGTATATATTTAAAACTATTATCTATTGATTGAAAAGGGCACTAATTAATTTATATTCCTTTTTCCACACCAACCACTAAAAAAATAGCAACCCTTCCATTTCTACTAGATTGGAATTTGCAAATATTTATAACAAATACAAAAATGTAGCAGCCAGCTATACTTTTAAATATATCTAATAACCTTATTTACATTTTATGGATATACCTACTGCATTATTTTAGGCGAAAAGTCTTTCTTTAGAGGCCACTAAAAGCTAAACTAGGTGATGAATAATTATAAATCATAACTGTATGTGGGTGTGTGGTTTGGTAAGACAACCTGGGTGCACATAATATAATGCGGTTTTTGGGGTACTTTTCTTTAGAATATTGCGGGAATTAAACCAAAACCAAAACTTCTTCATGACATAAACAGTGAACACCAAACCTAAACAAAACCAAGTGACATAACCTCGAAAAACCAAAAAACACAACTGCCTCTGTCAAACTCTTCCCTTTTCATCAGGTTCTGGCCACAGCATACAGATGCTTTGTGTATGTCGTTTTCCATGGGAAAAACCAGTGCACTTTGTATTATTTTTGCATCCTACTTTACCTCACGTGTCTAATAAAGAACAGAAATGAGAAAACATTCTGTGCGCACCAACTTGACGCATGGTTTTCGTTATTAGTTCTTGAAATTAGCTGGGCAAGTGGACATAACGTAAACAGAGTAAAAAAAAATGGAACCCAAACTACGACCCAGGCAGCTAACTCCAACATGTCTTCAATTGTAATCGAAGCGATAGTGTCACTTCAATACCTAACCTAGAAAGGAAAGTTTTGTAATCCAGTTTTTTTTTATTTATTTATTAAACTATTAACTAAAATGGACTTAGTTAAATGTAATAAAGACACAGAAAGAGACCAAGAATGCCCCCGCTTAACTTCAGGTAGGATAAGTTAAGTTTTGTAAATAAGTTGGAAAATAATTTGCTTTTGTTGTAGATGTTTACTTTTTAATTCAGAGATTTTTGTCAAATGGGGTGTTGAACAGGACTCTACAGGTGAGTGTTTAATACCTTTTATATTGCTTTAGCTACTTAGTTAATGAGGTGGTACACTATATAGGTCTATAATTTAAAAAATGCTACTCTACCATGTCATTGCCATAAATTGCCTCATTCTGCATTGTTTGTTACTTTAGATTATAGAACTTACTGATTATATTGTTATATTTGCAGACTTTAAATGAAGAGTTACAGGAGCACAAGGTAAAATAGATCCATTGCAGAAACTTGAGTAAATGTTACTAATTTATTGTTTGTTTTTTAGATATTACCCAAAAGAATTGATTGGGAAGGAAATGAACATGACAGATCCGTTGATGACATGGTATGTGTGTGAATGTAATCAATGTATTGTATGTTTTATGTTAATGTTAAATGTTCAATTTTTTATAGTAGGTAGGTCCATGATTATAGATAATTTTATTTTCCTAGGCACAACAATATCCCTATATTCGCCAAGATTTCTTGTACTTTCTTTGCAATCAGGCTTCCTCACATCTAAATCCCAACAATGCTCAACTTTCATCATATCTGAGCTTCCGTCCAAAGGCAAAAAACAAAAATGAAGTCCATCACAACTACAAACAGTACTTTAACTACGTCACCAGGCTACATGCGGCTCCAATACAAGAGTTAAAAACACCATTTAACATAGGTTAGTTGAAAATAAATGTTGTAAATAGTAAAAGCAAAAAATTCTAGTAAGTTATTAAAATTCTATTTTAGTTAATAGCATTAGAGGTAGAGAAGTAGCTGGGCCATTTTCTAGACATAGGTCTATTACACCAAGACTGTACAGTGGAATACAAAATCAACGAATCACTCTGGGTCATTTATCAGCTGTGTATTGTTTGCTATTCGATCATTCAGGAAGGTATGAAAAATTAAACTACTGTAAACCCTTGGACTAAATTTGTAAACTGTATATTTTTAGATATGTTATAACAGGAGCAGATGATCTCTTAATAAAATTATGGTCCACATATACAGGACGCTTGATTGCAGCATTTAGGGGTGCTTCTTCAGAAATTACAGATATTGCTTTGGATCCAGACAATTATTTGTTGGCCGCTGGGTCTATTGATAGAATTTTAAGGGTAAGTTTATCTACAGTGAGTCTTGTTTCTTGTGTTTTTAACTTAATAACTTGTAGGTATGGAATCTTCAATCAGGGGCCCCTGTAGCAGTGCTTACTGGCCACACTGGCATGATAACATCTGTAAATTTTTGTCCTACCCCTTGCTGGGGTGTAAAGTATCTGATTACCACCAGTACTGATGGATCTATTGCCTTTTGGACCTACAATTCGATTGGAGTTGATAAAGTTGAATTTCGGTAAGGAAAATGTTACTTTTATTTTAGTTAGGTATAACCTCGGGTATAACATTTTCTATATCTTATTTCTGAATTATATAATAATTATTACTTTATTTCTAGAAATAACCCTATTTTATATCAAGAGAAAATCCGGCCAGGACAGGCCCAAATGATTTGTTCCTCCTTTAGCCCAGGAGGGACGTTTTTGGCTACTGGATCAGCTGACCACCATGTTAGAGTCTACTACATGAAAGGTAAGTGTGAGTGAAACATCAAACAGCTTCACAAATTAGGAATTCAAGTGTATCTATGTATATGATTTGATTTGATTTGATTTTATACATACTTTAAAAAATTTCAGGTGATGAAGGACCACAACGTATACTAGAAACAGAAGCACATACGGATAGAGTTGATTCGATGCAATGGGCCCATTCAGGCTTGAGGTTTTTGTCAGGCAGTAAAGATGGCACCGCTATCATTTGGTGGTTTGAAAGACAACAGTGGAAAAACACTCACCTAGATATGTCTGCTAAGCTTGCCAGGTACGTGCAGTCTATGTTATTTATTATAAATACCCCACAAAACCCATTTGTTCTAAGGGAGAGTTTACAAGCATCTACATTTCTAAACTGCACAACGGATAATGATATACTTTAAAAAATGACACAGCACCCTAGGAAAAGAATAAATTTCCTCAAAACCTACTAAGCATGTTCATCAAGAAAGCAAAACCCATATTATCAATTTAACTTTTAAAAGAAGCTACATACCAAACCACTTTAAGGAATCAATTATATCAAATATCTTTAAGAATGTTGAAAAAAATAAAATTCAAAACTATTACCCAATAGTGGGTGCAATAAGGTTTGGCTGAGTAAGGATATCATACAAGGAACCTTGCGTAATATATTTTAACAATTAAAATCTACTAATGACAATACTCTGAAAGAAAAATATATAGTGCTTCTGGAGAAGCACATACTTACAATTTCTAACAGCAAGCGTGAATATAATGATTCAAACTACACAAATGCATTATCTAAAAGTACCTAAATGTGCATGGTCTTTAATAAAGAATGAAATAAATTTAAAGCCACTAAAATCTTACCCCTCCTCATTTGTGGACAAACATGGTAATATTGGAGTTAAATGTAGTGGCTACTGAGTTTATTTATTTTTTTCTAGTATACTCTAATTCGCAAAATTTACACGAATAAATATATTTTTCTAATTTGGTTTCATAAAAAAGCTGTTTTGATATCGTTTTGAGTATTCTAATAAACTTTTTAAGAAACACTTTTCTTTATTTTTCTAGGGTTGGTAATGATGTTCACAAATGTTTTATTTTGCTGTGGTGTATGTTTGGTTGAAATAATTCTATGAAATGGAGGTGAAATCAAATAATCTTACAAATTTACTACATTATAAAACATAGAACTATAAAATTAACCGCAATTTCGCTTAACTTTGGGGGGAGTTAAACTAAACTCATCTTGCTCCATATTTTAAAATTATGTAGGTATGTTAGAAAAGTTAGACAACTTCGTGGCAAAATGGCTGACAAGGAAATAAAATTATTTGTTGATTTCAAGGCTACTATGGTAAATAATTTGATTAATAATAATAATAATAATAATAATAATAATAATAATAATAATCTTTATTTCTAATTATGTACAAGAACACATACATAAACTCATACACAAAAAGCAAATGGCGTCAATAAAAATATACTTACTTGGCTAATCTTACAAAAGTCTACATTCTACAACCTATACCTATAACTTTTATTACCTCAAATAATCGTGTATAGAATAAGGTTCCATTTCAACTAACATTCTTTTCACAGTGATTTTAAAAGATTTTAATGTGTTTATACATTTTATATGTCCTGGTAAGTTATTAAAGAATTTTAAACACATATATCGTGGATTTTTCTCGGTTAGGGTTAGTCTGTGTATAGGCTAGTTTACATTTAAAGTCCTTGTGTTATATATATGAAATGTTTCTAGCTGAAAGAGATTTCTGTTTTTGAAGAAGAAGATCAAACATTCGTAAATATAAACACCATACACAGTCCACATGATTTAAAAACAGTTCTGCAGCTTTCGTTATAACCCATTCTTTTTACAATTCTTACTGCTCGTTTTTGAATCACAAATACTTTTTCTATTAGGCTATTGCTACCCCAGAAAATTATGCCGTACTTCATTATTGATTCGAAATTCGCATAATATATTGTTTTTAGACTCTTTTCATTCAGATATCACCCAACAACCCTAACGCCATAGCAAATTGAATTTAACTTTTTTATTAATATGTTTATATGATATGACCAGTTTAAGAATTCATCCAAGTAAATCCCAAGAAACTTAGTTTGTTCGACAATCTCTACCTCGGATTCCCCAAATGATATTATATTTGGCTTATCTACCTGTGACATTTTTGTTCTAAAAAGTAACACATTTGTTTTGCTGCTGTTTAGTATTAATTTATTTTCTGAAAACCAGATGTTAGCTTTGTTAAATAAAGATTTTCCCATAACCATTAATTCTCCCATATTTTTCGCCCCAGTGATAAGATTTGTATCGTCTGCATAACATGTTATGTGTTCATTACAATCTGCTATGTCGTTAAGAAATATTACAAACAACATTGGCCCTGCAATACTGCCCTGAGCAATTCCTAGTTTATTTTCCATCAAATCGGATGAAGAACTTTGTCCATTCTTTGCTATCTTCACCCTTTGATATCTCCCTGAAAGATAAGACTCAAATAATTTAAGGGCCCTGCCTCTTACACCATATAATTCTAATTTCTGTAATAGTAATTTTGGATCAATACAGTCATATGCTTTGGATAAGTCCAGGCATATTCCCATAGCCAACTCTCCATTTTCTATGAGATCTATTATGTGTTTTGTGAATTGAAAAATGGCAGTTTGTGTTGATTTGTTGGGCAGATATCCATGTTGTATACTATTAAGTAGGTTGCATTTATTTAAAAAGTCTAAAAGGCGTTCAAAAATCTTCGAAAATGATGGCAGAATGCTTATAGGTCTATAATTATCCATGATTTCTGGATCTCCTTTTTTAAATATGGGTTTTATTAAAGATATATTGAGTTGGTTCGGAAAAATACCTTGTTTGAATGAATTGTTTATGAGATAGCAAAGAATTTCCTTAATTATAGGAATCGCCAGTTTTACAATGCTAGTGGGTATTTCATCTATACCAGAACTGTGTTTATTTTTAATTTTTAATTTTATTATTATTATTAATTGTATTACCAACATAAAATTTAGGCCTAAAAAGTTTTGAAACTTTGTATGCTTTATTTTCTTTTTAAATATGGATATATTTATTGAAAAAAATGCCAAAATAGAGAAAATAGTATAAAGCACACGTTTTTTAAAGCTATTACTGCACTTATCCGTTATAAAACTCGCCGCAAGCGGCTCGTTTTTTAATATACTATTCTTTTTTCAACTCTATAGTAATTAAAAGTATTTCCCTTTCTTCTAGGCTTTTTTTTTTATCTCTAACTTATTATAGATGGGTAATTTTCGAGAAATGCGGCAAAGGGGATAATACGAGGGATAATATTTTGTGACAGATATTAAATATCAAGTTCTAAAAAATATTTTATTTCTGACCGGTATATCATTAGCTTATAACGTCTTAGTTACGCGGGAATTATAAGGGTCATAACTCCCTTGGGATATTAAGAAAAATTTGACATAAAATCAAACGATTGACATCTAATGTCAATTTGATTGTCATCTATTAAAACATTTATTCCGCTTTAAAAATGAACAAAATGTTACTAAAATCGGTCAGAAATAAAATTATCTATGTATCACTGGAATTATAAGGGTCTCAATTACCTCGGGCCAAAGGCCCTCGGGACGTAAACTTTGCCCTCGGTAATTAAGACCATTATAATTCCCTAGATACATAAATAACTATTTATGTAAATGTATACACTATCACTAAAACTGTAAAATGTACCCTTCCATATTTTTGTTATTTTTGGAAAAAATAACCAAGAAAGGCATGGTAATGAGATTCAGCTTACACGGTAATGTTAAGAAGAAATGAAAATGTTAATTAGCTGACATGGTAAGGTCAGAAGAGAACAATAAACACCAATAGGGTTTGCTCACTTGCTCTTGTCCATTCATTGTAGTCAATAAAAAAAATGTTTTGCAGAAATAACCTAATAATACTCTACTTTTATGTAAATAGGTACAGGGTGGTCCATATAAGATGACCCAGTGCCTTTTCTCGGAAACTGTAACGGTTATAAAAAAAAGTTCGAAAGAACAAATAATTGATTGTAAAGAAATTTTTATTTGATTACATTTTTATGTATACAGGGTAAGTCGTTTGGCTGGAGTTTATGCCAACTTTCGTTTTTTAAATAGAACACCCTATATCTTACAACACTTTTCGATTGTACATAAAATAACAATTATTTTTTAATCAGTGCACTATAAGTCTAAACTTAATAGTTTCCGAGATATCGACTTTTGAAAAATGACATTTTTAAACTTTGACAGCTTCTAGCTTTCTAACGGTACGTCTTAGAGCCAAACTGGTTACATGTCCCATCTTACTTTTTTATTAACTTCCTTAAAATATCAATTTCAGGTCAAACCGAAAGTACTATATTTCCGGCTTTTTAGTTTAACCGGAAGTTTACACTTTTGGGAAGAAAATGAAAAAGTAAAATAGGGACATTTAAGCTGTTTTGCTCGAAGACGTACCGTTAAGGAGCTAGAAGCGGTCAAAGTTCAAAAATGTCATTTTTCAAAAGTCGATATCTCGGAAACTATTAAGTTTAGACTTGTAATTTATTTATTTATTTATTTATTTGTTCAATGTATCAACAACTTTTTATAAAGCCAATCATAGATACAGTTATAACTTAGTCTAAATCCTATAAATATATATACATCAATATACTGAGTACACAGTTTAAATCCTCCTAATCAATTACTGTAATTGTCTATGCAGTTCACTTTTTATCTGTCTTTTTAACTGCCAACCAGTTACATTTAAAAAATCAATAGCACCACCATAATTATTAAAATGCGCACAGAGCCTTACAAGTGGAGAATTTTTATAAAGGTTAGTCTTGGGTGCATGAATATAAAATAAACCTGTAGCTCTGCTGTTAATACGACCTATTCTAAATGAAAGTTGTTGCAAAAACTCCTTGTTATCAATATTATTCATAATTATCCCACAGAGAAAGAGCATACCTGCTTCAATACGCATTTGCTGCAAGCTAGGAAAATTAAACAAAGTACATAAAAGTTTCTGATCAGTTCCTCTTTGTGGGTACACTACAAGCCTTGTAATGCAAGAATTTCAAGAACCTTCTCTGCACAACCTCCAACCTGTATATTTTATTGGCATATTGAGGATTCTAGATGATACATGCATATTGAAGCTTTGCAACCACCAATGATTTATACAATGCCATTATTGTATTGATATTTTTAAAATATTTAATAAAACAAAAAAAAAATAAAAAATAATGTATGGAATCTAGCAAAAAACAACCTTAAGCCATGTATTTTGGAATCTGATAATAAGATCATAGTATGATATTGTAATGTCCTATTTTAAGGTTATTTGAACGACAATAGGCACGGACGGAATAGGAGTGTTGCAAAGAACATCATTCTCCATCGTTGTTGGCTTCCTTTTTTTCTCTCTATATGATTTATTGTGTTTATCCTTGTTTTTCTTTTTTGTTGTTTATCTCTCTCACTTAGGTCACTAATAAGGTTAATTTTTCCTTTTTGTTTTTGCCGCGGTTTTTGCTTTTCATATTCTTCTTAATTGTTTTTATCTTATGCCTTCTAGCTCTTTCTCTTTCTCAAATTGGGCATCTAAAATTAAGAAGAAACGTAAGAATAGTGACTTTTAACATTACCGTGTCATAACAACATTAGCATGTCACTTAAAAAACATGGTAATGTCAGGAATTTTTGTCACGGTAAGGAGCAAAACATCAATAGTACATTTTCTTACCTTGGTGTATTATAACACTGAAATGTTAAATATATTTTAGATCTTCCCAAAACATACAACACCACAAATTTTAAGACACGGTAATGTCATCAACTTGGTTACACTCTGTGATCTGGACGACAAACCTACTCACTCCGCGGCTAGGCAAAAACTCAGATTAGGGACTTACCAAAAAAAAAACGTTTGAAGGGGAGTCATTTTTTTCTAAAATCACTATTTTTGTACATACAGGGTTATAATAAAGGAACGGATCAGCCTTTTATATGGAAACCGCCCACTTAATCAAAAATCACTTGGGCCCTTCAAATTTATTTTTTTGAAATGCATTTTTTTTTTTTAAAGATGTTGTGCAGGGTAGATCATAAAACTGCTACATGTGTCAACTTTAATTTTTTTAATGAAACGTATTGTATATTTTTACATTTTTATATTCTACAATCAATTCTAGACATTTTTCATTGAATTCAATTCAATTCAATGAAAAGAAACTATTTTATAAGATGTTGAAAATGTCCTCCACCAACTGTTCTGCAGTAGATCAATCGATCTAGAAATTCCTGTTGTACATTTACTACTACTTGTGGAGATATTTCTCTTACTACTCGTCGAATAGACTCCTTCAGTGTATCTACCGAGATGGGTTTAGATTTATAAACTAAATTTTTGACGTAGCCCCATAAAAAAAAGTCCAGTGGATTAAGATCAGGCGATCTGGGTGGCCACTCTATTGACCCCCGTCTATCTATCCACCGTCTCGGAAAAATTGTATTTAAGTACTTCCTTACATGAACAGCATAATGCGGGGGAGCACCATTCTGTTGAAACCATAAGGTTAAACTTGGTAAATCAGGATCATTATCATCTGGAAACAGAGTGGCAAGAGGTGGAACCAGATCATTTTGAAGGAAATTTAGATATCTTTCTCCAGTGAGACTCTCATCAAAGAAAAGTGGTCCGATTATCCTATTTTCAACAATGCCCGTCCAAACATTGACCTTTTCACTATACTGGGTGTGATTTTCTATGAACCAGTGAGGATTTTCCTGTGCCCAGTATCTGTAGTTTGGTTTATTAACCTGGCCATTTAAGCAAAACGTAGCTTCATCTGAAAAACAAATTCTTTGGACAAATCTTGCGTTATTATCTGTTAGCTCAATCATTTTTTCACATAATTGGTCTCGCCTATCAGGATCATCGTCCAATAACTCTTGTACAAATACTGGTTTGTATGGATGAAACTTCTCTTTTTGTAAAAATTTAGATACGGTGGTTTGGTGAATATCGTAGTTCCGTCCTAGTTGTGTGCTTGAGCTATGAGAATCTTCCTATAGTGATAATAATATGTTTATTTTTTTCTTCTCGGATATACCAAGACGACCACTTTTAACACTATCTTTAATAGTACGGGAAGTTATCCACTTACTTGCTATCCTAGACACTGTTGATTGGCCAATAGGCGGGCGATTTGGGTATTTTTCATTAAACATATCACGGACTTCCCTATGACTTCTACTTTTATCTCCACAACCCAACATAATTAAAATTTCAATGCGCTCATCTTTGGCGAGGCGCATTTTGATGAAATATCAGCAGAGCAAGATTTAAATTTGATTAACATTCACTGTCATTTTTTGATGTCTCAAATTTAAATAAGAAATTGTCATTGTCAAAAGATTGTGACTTAAGTTCAGAACGTTGCTATGTCGAGAAACATACCAGTGGTGCATACCAGCATTAAAGTGTTAATATTTCGTAAAGGGCTGAAGATAAGTATAGGGTATGATTAATAAAAAATGTCTAGAATTGATTGTAGAATGTAAAAATATACAATATGTTTCATTAAAAAAATTAAAGTTGACACATGTAGCACTTTTATGATCTACCCTGTACAACATCTTTTTTCAAAAAAATAAATTTGACGGGTCCGAGCGATTTTTGATCAGGTGGGCGGTTTTCCATATAAAATGCTGATCCGTTTCTTTATCATAACCCTGTATATGTAAAGTAAACTACTTTATTCTAAAAGTTAATACAATACCGAATACTTGAAAATACTAAGGAGGAATCACAGGGAGTAACTTTCCCTCTTTTTTTGATAATGACCCGGATAAGATCATTCACATAATATAGTCACCGCACACAGACAAGAGTTTTATGGCGTTAAAAATACAATAATAACGCCGGAAAACGAGTTTAAGCGTGTGCAAGAAATCAAACAATGAAATGCACAATCCATGAGGTACGGGATACAGGCGTATGGTCTCCACGTTGACATAGAAATTCTATTGGTCTGCTAACTCACGCGATAAAGATCTAATTGGCTCGACGTTCGCTTTCTGCAATTTTATTGGTCGGGATCATGCTGATACTAGTGATCGACCGATACCGATATATCGGCTATATCGGTCGAGAGCCGATTATCGGTATCGGCCGATAGATGTAAATATATATCGGCTATATCGGCCGATGTATAAAAACAACCATAGCAGCTTAAAACATTTTTTTTATATTTAAATTTAAAGTAATATTTCAAATAAGTTAATCTTAAGAAATTATGGTAGATATAACATGAAATAGGCATTTAATGTGAATAATGTAGTTTAGGCAAATTATCATGTAAAAATATTAGTTTCTCGGTTGTTTCTGGATTCAGCCGATTCCTTTTCGCCGAATTTACGGTTCCAGCTTCTGAAAGCATTTGCTCACTTGCAACACTGCCAACTAGTGCAGATAAATATATAAGAGCTTGATTATATAATAATGGTAGAACTTCTCGTTTTTCTTGCCACCAAGAAATGGGATTCGCTTTTCTTTCAAGAAGAGGATGTTTCTTATGTTCTGTAATTTCAGCATTCACTTCTTCACAAATGGATGCCCTAGAAGATGATTTTGTGTCACAAGAAGATGTTGTTGGAATGGTTTTTGTTTTTGTGGAGCTCATCCCTTCTCCGGCCAATTCTTCGTAGATTTCCCAAAACAGATTTTCGCCAGATGTTCGACTAGTCTCAGGTTCAGAAGTTCGAACATACTTAGCAAGTGGTTCATTGTCATCACTATCAATTTCTATAGAATCTATAGTTTCATTTATTGTATGGTCTTTGAATGTAATCCGAAATGTCAGGGGAACTGGAATGTTCTACAGATGTATTGTTTTCTTTTATTTGGGACTTTAGATTTGTAGTTATGTATTCGCATATAAAATCACGGTCTTTTGTAAAAAAATTGTCTTTGAAGCGAGGATCCAAGAAAGTCGCGATGGTATAATGTTTTTATATAAATATATTCTGAAATCGTTTATTCAAGCTGTTTTTCAATTCTTCTTTCATTGTACCTACTCCTGCAAAATTAGCGTTTTCTTTGTTAAGATAGGCAGTGATAGTCGAAACAAATGGAATGACTTCAGATATGCAGCAGTCTGAAGAACTTGTAATTTTTGTTAGGTCTTCAAATGGCTTTACCAAATTTAAAATGCTTCCAACTAATTCCCATTCGGAAAATGTCAAGTCTGTAAGAGTCCCATGATCCAAAATATATAAATTTACTGCTTGTTTTTGTTCAAGTAGGCGAGAGAGTAGATAAAATGAGGAATTCCAACGTGTTTGTACATCTTGGAAAAGTTTGTGTTTGGGAAGGTTTAGTTGTTCTTGTAGTTTACTTAGTTTATCGCAAGCAGTTTGAGAGTGATTAAAATGCGAAACGATTTTTCTTGATCTTGCTATTAAATCACTGACTGAACGTTGACTTTGTATACATCCTGTATTACAAGTTGTAAAGAATGAATGAAGCATGCTTCATAATTTGCTTTTGCCTTAACAAAACCATTCCTCATATTGGCAGCATTGTCTGCTAATACTAAGTGAATATGTTCCCTTTTTATATTCCATTCTTGTAACAAAGAATTAAATGCTTCAGCTATGGCGTCTCCTGTATGAGATCCTGGGAACTTCTTGCAGGCAAGTGAAAAATGGGATCTCTGATTTAAACTTAAACATGATTTTTCAAAAAAATGGATTGTGAGAGACAAAAAAGAACTGTTTGTATATTTGCACGTCCAAATATCTGTAGTAAAAGATGCTTTTCCCAACATATTTGAAATTTTTTGAGTCTGTGCTTTACATCTTGAGTAAATATCTGGTACAACTTTTTCTCTGAAGTATTTGTCAGAAGAAATTTCATAATTTGGAATAGCTTCCTTTAGTAGCCGAGTAAAGCCATCATCTGATACAATGCTGAATGGCTGATTATCTAAACATATCATTTCACCTATAAGGTAGTGAAACTCCTTCGCTCTGGATGGATTAATGTCCCACTTTTGCATTTGCTTGAAAGAGTCAGCCAGTAAGACTTGCAATAGCTTAGAGTTAGAGTTAGAAGTACTACTAGAACTACTAGAAGGTCCAGCCGTTTCTAAAAAAAATAGACTCAGGGTGATCAAAAGTCAAAACGTTGAAATAAACGGGGAAATTTGTTTTTAAATAAAATCATATCGTAGGTGTTAATTGTTAATGAAACGATTTAAAGTGATGAAAAAGAAAAATGACCCCCTTCCTACACAAATTCCTTTAATTTCCCCAAATTCCCAACAAATTACTTAATTCTTCAGATTTTTTCAGTAATTTTTTTACACAAATTCCCTTAAAATTCCCTAAATTCCTAATAAAATAAATCCCTAGATTTTTAGCAAAAAATTCCTGGGTGGTTTGCCCCTCAATCCTATATAATAATATAATCCTGAATGAGCAGGTCCTATTGTTGGTAAATATTTTTATAACGTGAACTGGAAAATAAAAATTTAGTACTAACCTGAGCTTGAATCAGTCCCTTTCAATTTATAATATTCTTGAGGATGTTTTTTCTCTAAATGGTATTTCATGTTTGAGGTATTCGCCGATTTTCCCACTCCCCCTAATGAAATGGTTATGTCACACAATTTACATTTTGCGGTGGATTTCTTATCTGCTGGGGATAATTTATTATTTATGAAATATTTCCAATAAATACTTTTTCCATCCATTTCGCTACTTTGCACTCCACCAAACTCCAATAGGATTATTATTAACTATTAATATTATGTCTTTGTTAAAGATTAACTAAATTACGCCAAGAAATAATCGAACTTAAAACGATCTGCTTTAAGAATGCAATACTGAATGCACGGCAATAAACGCACGGGATTCACCGAGAAATTCAAATTAAGGGGATTCACCAATGATTTGGCGCTGAGCCACATAAATTACCGCCTATTGCTGTGTTGCCAAAGTGCAATTTTTGTTTTTATTTTTGTGATTTTAAATTGAACGTTAAAGAATTATAAATTATATTACAGAATATTCAGATTTTAGACATTAATAATGTTATCAATTAAAAAAGGCCGATATGCCGATATATATCGTTATCGGCCAAGACATTATCGGTATCGGCCGATTATCGGTATCGGCTAAAAAAGTCATATCGGTCGATCACTAGAATATACTCTGATCGTGCTAAATGTGCTCGAGGTCTGCGATTTAATTGGTCGGAATCGTGCTTGAGAACGTACTGAATATGCTCTGTTTGTGCTTAGTGTGCGCAGTGAACAACGTTCGGGTACGAACGATTTTTCGTGCGCGAATATTCGCGAACGCTCGCGCATGCACGGTCAGAACGTTCTCGTGTTCACATCACTAAACACACGTTATTAAGACGACCTAATTACTCCGTACTTCAGACTTAAAAAGTGCCAGAAGGGACCTAACTTTCTAGCAGTAGAGTATTTTAATAGTCTCTCAAAAGGAGTTAGGGATCTCGATCCCGTAGTGCAGTTTAAGAATACGGTTAAAAAATTCTTGATTTTAAGAGCATTTTATTCATGTGATTATTTTAAAAATTGTGATATGTTATTTCATGTCTAATGATTATATTAATACTATAATAATTTTAAGAATCTTAAACTATGTCTCCCTGAGAGTATGTCTCAAAGGTTTATTATCCCGTCTTTAGTTTTGACTTTATGTTTAGGGTGTTTTATTTGGCTCGATGAGGCCAGAAAAGGCGAAACATTTGGTTTTGTATCCTCCGTTGAGGAGAGCAGTAATCTGAACACCGCCGAGAGTAAAAGGGCATCTTCTTATCTATTAAACCATTTACCTGATGACTTTTTTTCAGTGCGAAACCCAATTCAGACTTTGACGGTAAGAAAATAAGAGTCACCATGGTCGCGTGGGATAGATCTGACACGTTGGTAGTGACAGCAGTAAGCGACCATACCTTGAAAGTGTGGACTGCGTCTAGCGGCCAGTTGATAAAAGTACTAACTGGTAAGTAAGAACGCAAGCTAATCTGCTGATTCAGTGTTAAAGTTTAAAGAGCTTACAGTTTTTGTAAAATAAATATATGGGGTGTTAATGTGATCATGTTACAAACTTGTAAGGTTGAGAGTGTTGCGTCATTATCATCAGGCCCGTAACTAGGTATAGGCAGAGTAGGCCCAAGCCTATGGGCGCAAGCCACAAGGGGCGCAAAAATCATAAATAAAATTATTCTGAATAATGATAAATATAAAATTGTTTATTTGAGGAACGATTTCTGATGTTTATTGAGGTAAAAGAAAGAAACTGGTTATGCATTGGTCAATATCCTTAAAATAGTATTGAAGGAATTAGATATTAATATTCAAAATATTAGGGGACAGGCCTATGACAATGACTCTAATATGGCAGGTCAATATCATGGCGACAAGGCTGGGATCTTGCAAGAAAATCCTACTACAAGATTTGTCCCATGCTCTGCACATAGTTTAAATTTAGTGGCATAACACAGTGCTTCAGTTAGTCCCAAAATAATAATCTTTTTTGGAATTATTCAAAATTTTTAAAATTTTTTTGCGTATTCCACGGTACGCTGGAGTAAATTAAAAAATACAATAAATATTACTTTAAAATGCTTTAGCGATACAAGGTGGTCATCCAAAGCATTAGCGTTGATCGCACTTATCACTCAATTTAAATTGGTTTTGGATCTTCTAGAAGTGATGACTGATGTTTCAATATATTCTAGTAAAACAGTAATTGGGGCAAAAAAATTTCAAAAAAATCTTAAAAATTTCGACTTTGTAATTCTTTTAGTTTTTTGGTCATCTTTTTTAGATAAAATTAATAAAGTAAATCTTTTACTTCAGAAAAAGGAGTTAACATTAGATACTGCATGCAAACACATTAAAGGGTTATTGGAAGAAATCAAAGCAAATATAGATGGTTATTTTGAAAAATGTAAAAAAATGCTTTGCGGTGAGCTTGCTAATGATTTTTATTTAGACCCAAGAAACAAACTATTATTTCAAGTAATCAATTCAATAATAACGCAGTAACAGATATAAAGGTTTACATGAAATTTGCAGTGATTTCAGTTTTCTTAATGGAGCAATTATTTCCAAAATTAGTCTTTCTGATACTGAAAAATTCATTAAAGATTTGTGCGCTAAATATCCAAACGACTTCAATAATTGTAACGAATTTATTTAGGAAGCAGAAAGTTTTAAATTTCAAGCGCAAGATTTTTTTGATTTCCAGTGTCAATCTGTATTGGAAATGCACCAAAACCTACATAAATTTGAGCTACTGGCAGAGTATTCCAATTTTGCTACAGCATTACAAATTTTTCTTACAATTCCAGTGAAATATCTTTTTCAAATTAAAACTTATAAAAAATTTTTTTAACATCGACCATGTCCCAAGAAAGATTATCTAATTCTGCCATATTATCCATAGACAGGCTTATTGCAGAATTTATTTCTTTTGATAAATATATATCATATTTCGCAACACAAAAAGCCAGAACATATTGTTTGTAAAATTATCTTCCTAATCAAATATCTAAGTAGAGCGTAGGGTCTATTTGTAAGCATTTTATTTAAACCTACACGTTTCCAAAATTTCCATTTTTTATTTTATTTTATTTTTTTTTTTGAGTTACAATAATACATATATAATCTTCTCTTATTATTAAGTAAGCTTAATAATTAACTGATAAAGAAATGTAATGTCAGTAAATAAATAAATTATTATAAGTTTTTAGTAGCAAAAAAGCAAGTTTTTAATATAAAGGGTGTTAGTGAATAAGTGCGACAAACTTCAGGGGGTGATTCTACATGAAAAAATAATGATAGTTTGCTATATAACTTTTGTCCGCAAATGCTTTGATTTCCGAGATACGTTTTTATTAAAAAGTGACGATTTATTTATTGCTCTGAAACCCATCGAGATATGCAAATGAAATTTGGTAGGTTTTAAGAGGTAGTTATTGCGCATTTTCTGACATGCAATTAAGAATTTTATGTTTATCATTGGGGCGCATAAGGGTAATAATCTCAATTTTTTTAAAGAAAAAAATGATACGCCACTGAGATATATCAAACTAAAAACAAGTTTTAAATTTCTCATTCAATTTGTGATAAAAAATCTCTCTTGCCTTTTTTTCGTATTGGGCGCCGTTTTTATGCAAAAAAAATTAATAAAACATCTTAACGCGTATTGTTCATTTCTTTAATACATCATCTAGTAGGCTACTGTCAACATTCTGTTAAATACGAATATTTCAACGAATTGTCAAATTATTAGAGTTTCTTCATTTTTAAGCTTTTAGTTTGGTATAGCATTAATGTTAATAAGTAATTAATTTTTCTTTTATCGAATATTTCCCTCATATGTTATAGTTCCCATAAGAGAAATGCAATTTTCGCAAAATTACAGCGACTATTTCCCTCATATACTGTAACTACAATGCGCTTTTCACTTGATTTTCGGTGAAAATCAGCCCTCGGTCGCGATTGAGCTGAAAATTGCACTCTTCTGGTTTTTCATTGTTGGTTACCTACGAGAATAACCGTCACTGTCACAACAAGTTGAAATTTCTGCTTTGACAATTTCGCGTCAATTTATCAAAATGATGAGTTTTTCATTCAGGAAATAGTCTAAAAAATATATTTCGTGCATGTAAAATGGCTTGATAATCATGCACTCAGATTTGTTGCCCTAAAGAAACAGCTTTCATGCATTTTTATTGTTATTTACCTTAAAAAGTGCCCTCCCTTCGGTCGGGCGCTTTTTGGTAAATAACAATAAAAATGCATTCAAGCTGTTTCTAGGGCAACAAACCTTCATGCATGATTTTCAGCAATTTTACATGCACTTAACATATTACTATTGAAAACAGCACTGCCAGAAATCGAAAATTGCATCGCAAGTTTATATTGTTGACGAAACGTCAAAGCGGGATTTTATTGTTAACAAACGTCAAAAAATGTAATATTCTGACAATTAACGTCATCTTATTGAGTGACAGCAGACAAAAAAGTCAATGTCAACGAATGTTTTCCTTTCATTTTGTCAAGAATTGTTAATAACTATCTCTTTGCATTGGGATAGCTCAAGAGAGTCCCCCGCCGAAATAAGCTCTCGCTCGTTGACTGCATCAACCACCATGTCTACGAATTCAAAGCAAAATATTGTTAATTACAATAATTGTACTTTTCATTGCAATTCTTGTAATTTTTAAGCATTTTAATTTTATTGTTAGTATTTTCTGTTAAATAAAATATTTAAATTTACTTGATTCGAGTTCTTAATTAATTTGGGAAATATTCAAATAAATTACACTCGTGCATAAAAATAACCAGATAATTTTTTTATTCAATGTGTTTTTTTACAAATTGCAATCGTTTGTTTTCATATTTTACGAAAATGCCCTCCTCCTGCGGAGTCGGGCTTTTTCGCAAAAATATGAAAACAAACTCTTGCAATTATAAAAAAACACATTTCATTCAAAAATTATCGGTAATTTTGATGCACTTGTGCACTTACCCCCGAAAAGAATGGAAAATTATACAAATGCGGAATTGTCAGACGTGCATTTTGTCTATGGTCGAAGTAATGGAAATGGTCGGCAAGCTCAACAATTGTATGCTTTGTTGTATCCAGGACGTAGAGTACCCCATCACACAATATTTGCTCGTCTGCACCAACGTTTGCGCGAAAATGGTACATTTAAGAAACAAACGGCTGACTGCGGACGCCCTCGAGAAGTACGAACTGTGCAACTAGAGGAAGCAGTTCTCGAGTTAATTGCGGAGTCACCTGAAACAAGTACTCGAAAAATTGCCAACCTATTGAATGTAAGCAACTTCACTGTATTTAAAATTCTTAAAGAACAGCAATTGTATCCGTTTCACATTCAACGTGTGCAAGCTCTACTACCTAGAAACTTTTTTCCGCGCCTAGTTTTTTGCCATTGGATTCTTCTTCAAATCGCTCAAATTCCTAATTTTTTAAATGGCGTTTTGTTTACTGACGAGGCTAATTTTGGACGACAGTGTATACGAAAATTCCATAACAATCACTTATGGGCTGAGGAAAATCCACATGGAATCTGTGAAGCTCATTTTCAGTATCAGTTTTCAGTAAATGTATGGCTTGGGGTAATTGATGATCATTTAGTCGGTCCATATTTCCTCCCACAACGACTAACAGGCGACTCTTACCTTAATTTCCTACAGGAAGAGCTACCTGCTCTTTTAGAAGAAATCCCTCTACAGCTGAGACAACACTTCTGGTTCATGCATGATGGCGATGGCGCACCAGCTCATTTTAGCATTAATGTACGTAATGACTTAGATACAGTATATCCAAATCGTTGGATAGGTAGGGGAGGTACGGAAAATTGGCCTGCTCGACCGCCGGATTTAAATTCTCTAGATTTTTGCATTTGGGGTTTTCTTAAGTCGTTAGTTTATTCCACTCCCGTCGAAAATGTTGAAGACCCGAGGAATCGAATTATAGCCGGCTGTGAGACAATAAGAAATACACCAGGAATATTTGCGCGAATACGACAATCAATGAGGCGAAGAGTTGAATCTTGTATCACGTCTGAGGGAGGTCATTTTCAACATTTGTTGTAGCTTTGCGCCTATTTATTTATTAGTGTTATTTTCTGTTATTGTTCTGGTTTAATGTTATTGTATTAGATAGTTTTTAATAATGTATTAAAGAAATGAAAAATACGCGTTAAGATGTTTTATTTTTTTGCATAAAAACGGCGCCCAATACGAAAAGAAGGCAAGAGAGATTTTTTGTCACAAATTGAATGAGAAATTCAAAAATTGTTTTTAGTTTGATATATCTCAGTGGCGTATCATTTTTTTCTTTAAAAAAATTGAGATTATTACCCTTGATAAACATAAAATTCTTAATTGCATGTCAGAAAATGCGCAATAACTACCTCTTAAAACCTACCAAATTTTATTTGCATATCTCGATGGGTTTCAGAGCAATAAATAAATCGTCACTTTTTAATAAAAAGGTTAACACCCTGTATCTCGGAAATCAAAGCATTTGCGGACAAAAGTTATATAGCAAACTATCATTATTTTTTCATGTAGAATCACCCCCTGAAGTTTGTCGCACTTATTCACTAACACCCTGTATAGGGTGTTTCCTAATTACGGTACGAAACTTCAGAGGGTGATAACGTAAGGTCGTTTTAAGAAAAAAGTTCCTATGAACATATGCCCGGAGTTGCTTCGTTTTTGAGATACAGGGCATTGGAGTTTAAAAAAAATATCCTTAAACCGATTTAGTTGAAATTTGATTCAGTTATTTGAAGTAATAAGGTGCTTATTTAGCCCTAACTAGATTGAAATTATTAAGTTCAGTGGCGTCTCAGTGGGCACCACAGCCAATTATTATTGAGAAGAAAAAGTACGCCACTGCCCGAGGGGGAAATCACTAAAAAAATTTGTACACTGAAATTCCCCTTTCAGAAAAAATTCCCCGATATTACCCAAAATCTTTGAAATTCCCTGGAAATACCTCGAAATTCCCCCGAAATACCCAGAAATTCCCCGTAATTCCCCCGAAATTCCCCGTAATTCCCCGAAATTCCCCCGAAATACCCCGAAATACCCCGAAATTCCCCAAACCGCTCTTGAAATTCCCAGCAAAATTCCTCCTTTTTTGTGACGTCACAATTGTTTTAACTGTATTCTGCATTAAAACGCAAATAAATACATATAGGTACATAATACATATTACTTTAACCGAAAAATAATAATTGACTGAAGCAGATAGTGCAATATACAGTTCGACACACGGATCTGTAACTACGACGGCTGATTGACAAAAGCGTTAAAACGCGCAAAAAACGTCGTTTTAACATTGTCAGTATTGGCGCGCTTAGTCTTATTTCAATTGTATTCTTTTTTGCTCGGATTTTTCTGCAGCTATAGACTCGCGTGTCGGACATTATTATTGTGGTGAAATACTATTATTTATAAAAAAAATTTATTAAGCAAGAAAAATTAATGTTAGACGTTAACTCTTTATTTACCCTAAATTAAAAGCAAAACAAACTTACATAACAACATTACAACAAAAATTGTCTCGCTTTTTTGTTAAAAAATGTAAAAGACAAAAATTTAAATGGCATTCTTAAACAAACCCTCGCAAAAACTAATATAAAATATAAAACACATCACAAAATATATTTGGTATAATATTATATAGATCATTTTACTTTCGAACATAACAAACGAAAAAATCTTCTAAATATGTATTAAAAAAATGTATTTTTTTGTACAACTGTCAAAAAACCTGACTTCTTTGTGTTGCTATGGATGCACAAAAACCTCTTTTTTTTACCTTTAAAAAATGTTATTTTTTCACGGCTAGAAAAATTTACTAATATTTTCATTTTTTCACCATGAAAAAAAAATTATGTTTTCACGGCTAGAAAAACTTATTGACATTTTCGCATAAATTAAAAAAACTGACATTGATTTAAAATTTTTATTCTAAACATGATATTTAATGAAATAGTCTCGGAAATAGTGAATAGAAAATAAGTTGTACAAAAAATGTTGTTTGTATTTCGAGCGCAAAAGTGTTTTGATGGCAAATTTCATTGAACTATTAATGTGCCATTGAAATAAAATATATTTGGCGCACTTATTACAAAAATAACTATTTAAGACTAAACAGATATAATATAGTTACCACTTAGCAAACACAAGACACAAAAAGCTTAATAATAACATAATTGAAAACACTGAATATTATTAAGGTATAACCTTGTAATAATTTTTATAATTTATTTCCGTGGTTATTTCTTAACTCGGAATATTTCTTACTAATATTTACATAATCAACCCGTTTTAGCTGAAATGGGTCGAAAGCCAAAGGACCAATTGGACCGTAAAAAATAAACTTTTGCTCCACTTTAGCAATGTCCTCTTTCTCCGGCCATACAAACTTCTTATCCAATTTGCTTTCTTTCTTTAAAAAAATTATTTTAAATTTATCTCTTACTTTTTCCAACACCTTTCCAATAAACCAATCCTCTTCATAAAATACTGCATAGTAACCTTCACAGTCAATACATATTTTTTTCACCTCCATTGTGTCATCTTTCTCCGTTTCCAACTCTGAAAATGTTTCAGTATCGGACGAGTCGTCATAACTTATATTATCACTTTCGTCCTCCGTGTCCTCATCCGTTTCATTTACGCAAGCATTTACGGCATACTTTCCAGAATCTATTTCAATATCTGTTTGTTCCTTTAAGTCGAGGTCCGAGTTTGCAGAATTAATTATATTTTTACTTTGTTTAATATCTAATGAATAGCAGTCGTCCTCTGTTAGCTTCATATCTAAATTTCTTGCATCTTTTAATGCATCTTGTAATGCAGTGTTTACTATTTTCTCTATGTCCACATTTTTTAAGATGTCTTCATTAATAGTATAATTGTTTTGTTCTTTGTGTCTTTTTGTTTCTCGTGGAAATATATAAGCGTTTTTCAAGTCATTTATTACGTAATTTATAAAATATATGCGGTCAATTCTTCCTAAAATATCTCTTATACTAAAGTTCACTACAGTAGAAAAAGTTGACGTTAATGATCTTACTGATCTAAACAGTGCCTCGCACGGTTGACTGCTGAGGAGCCAAGGACAGAACATCTTTGCATCAAGAACATTGCTGTCTTTGAAAAGTTCAATAAGTTTAATTAGCATATGGGCATTTATCTCAATGCAAGTGTAGTAATTAAGCGTTATATAATTTTCTTGTAAACTGTATTGTGATTCCTGTTTCATCCACTTACGCCAAAGTCTTAGAAAAAATACTGAATACCAAATTTTGTATATTCGATTGTTTAAACTTTCGTCTTTATTAATCAATGCAGCAATTAAATAATCCATAATTTTTAAGTACATTACTGTAGCATTACTATTTTCAATTTCACTAAGTAACTTTTGCACAACGTTGGTACTTATTTTTCTTGCTGAATTGAAATTCATTTTATCTTCCAAAGTAATGTCGGACCTTGTAAGCTAATGCTTATCTTTAGATTTGTCTTTAATAAGAGTTTCGAGATGCTCTACTGTTGCTATATATTTTCCCATTGGGAGCTTTACTCCTGGCTTTAAAAATCTTGTTTTTAACTTCGGTAAAACATGAGTTTGATCCTGAAAACACAAAAAGTTATTGTTATTATTCATGTGGAACCATTTCTGATTTTCGATCAGTTTATCTGGAAAATCTGCTTCTATTTTCATTGCCTTAAGAAGGCGAGTATCTCCATCAGAAGAATAACCCATTATTTGTATACCATAAATTGAGGCCTCAGTAATCATTTTCGTCCATCTCATAGATACATCAGAGCTATTAAATTTATTATTTGTTCCAAATACCGACAAACAGTAGGCGGGAGAATTTGTATCTAATGGTTGCGCCATGATACAGTAGGCATAATCTGCTTTTTCACCTGTTTGAAAGTAGCTGTTAATTGTTTCTGCCGATGTGGCTACGTAAGCAGAATTATTGGGAACACCATTTTCTAATGGAAGAACAAATCCCAGTATTTTATTTGTAATCGAGTCGTACTCAATTTTGCCAGTAATTCGCGTCCCATCTTCTGATACCCAAACAAACTTTGGCAAATCCCTTTGTTCTAAGAACATATTTAATCCTTTAAAATCAAATCGCTATCTAGTCCATTAGCGATTAACAAGTTTTGTAAATATACAGGAACTATAACCTTAGTGGACCTTTGAAATTCTTCAAAAAGCCCCATCTCGTGTGCCGTATTGCGGTTATTTTGAGAGTTTTGTGATTCTAAGGATTCCATAATTAAAGTCAGCTACGATTACTAGTCAGCACAAACTGGCAACACCTTCGCTATGGTAAAACGTCATCGGCAGTCATTTTAATTGTAAAATAAAAATATGCATTTTCCTTTAACTTATGCCAAGAGCAGGCCTTACATCTCTACCATACTAAAAGAGAGAATAAAGCTTTTAGCTTATACATAGGCATAGAATATATAATAACTTACCTGTAATATCACCAAAACAATGTAAATAGGTAACATAAACTTGTTAACGTGGCACGTTGCATCAGCAAATGGCTGCCCGACCGGTAACTTTTACTACAACGTTGCCAAATTGTTATAAATATTATGCTATATACGTTTAAAATGCCCCGAAATACCTCGAAATTCCCCCGAAATTCCCCCAAAAATACCCCGAAATTCCCCGTAATTCCCCGAAATTCCCCGAAATACCCCGAAATACCTCGAAATTCCCCGAAATACTTCGAAATGCCCCTGCAATTCCTTACCTTGTACACTAAAATACCCTAGTGATTTCCCCCTCGCCACTGCCTTTTTTAAAGCTTTTTATTTGTTCAGATTAAGAAACTACGAATACAACTTTTTGGTCTCTTGTGTTTATTTTTTATTTTGGGTTGTTATTTTATGTTGTCCATGGATAGCTTTTAGAATGAGTTAAAGTGAATTTTATTTTTTTTCTCGCAAACGAAGCCAGATATGAAAAAAATACGAGAGACCAAAAAGTTGTATTTGTAGTTGCTTAATCTGAACAAATAAAAAAAACTAAAACGAAAAGGCAGTGGCGTACTTTTTCTTCTCAATAATAATTGAATGTGGTGCCACCGAGACGCCACTGGACCTAATTATTTCAATCTAGTTAGGGCTAAATAAGCGCCTCATTACTTTAAGTAACTGAACCAAATTTCAACCAAATCGGTTTAGGGATATTTATGACCGTTTTTTTTTAAACTTCATCTCAGAAACGAAACAACTCCGGACATACAGTGTGTCCCCGGATCGACGCAACGATAGGTGAAAAAGGCTGAAATTTTTTGAGTTGAAACTTTATCTTCTGGGGTTCATGGATACACACTAATTTGTGACATAATTTTAATTTCGAAAAATCAAGTGTGCTTTGGAAATTTTCAAAAAACTTTTTTCCCCACCAGTAAAGTGCTAGATTTCTAGGAGATACGAAAAAATTTTATTAAGAAAAGATGTTCGGAAATAATAAATGAGTAAGAATACAGCATTTTAAAATCCTATGCCTACTTTGATGGTTTCCATTATTTTTATTGCACCCATTGAAGATATTAAAAAATTTCGTTAAGAAAAGTTGTTCAAAATAATAAATTAAACACGATCGGTTTATAAGACACATCAAACAATTAATTTATTTCAATAGTAACATTAACAACGGTTTATACAATACATCAAAAATTAATTTTTCCACTACTAACCTATAACATCGCCATTTTAGACCGATAATAAGGCATTGAAATTCATTACTGACCGATCTTCAAGAATCTATTTGAACGCAGGTAACTTAATTTTTTGATTCTACAACATGAATTCATAAACATGAATAACCTAAAAGGTGATTTATTGTGGTTAGGCAACCAGATAATTATCAATACAAATTAGATTATTAGAGATGCTTGATGTTGTAAAATATCGATACAATCAACATTTTTTCTGTTTCCATCCTTAATTCTGGAGGCGTACACATAATAATATCACTAACATTTTCTTCGCTCATTTTTTTAAAAAACGGAAAACTCGTGAAATCTGATGACATAAATGAACAAAAATTGACATTCACAACGCCACCTGAGAAAACAACAAACTATTTTGCAAATTCCAAAGCGCCGGTAACTTGATTAAAAAATATACTTATACCTACCTATAATTTTTTATAATTATTAATACTATAAAGATAAATGTCTTATAAAAGTTTGTAGTAGTGGAAAAAATATTATATTAACCACAGTTTAGACAGCTTATAGCCCTCGCGTCTTAAATCCCTCGTCGCTCCGCTCCTCGTGATTTAAACTTGCCGCTCGGGCAATAATGATGGCTGTCTAAACCTTGGTTAAAAATATACTATTATTTCAATACTAACATCAACTGAAAGATTTATTTATTCAATAAGTTCGCCGCCTTTATTTGCACATTCCTCAATGTTTTCCCGAAATGCAGTGAAAGCTGCTCTTATCTCCTCCAGGGGAATAGAGTTTATTGCATCTGTAATGCGATTTTTTAAAACTTCTACGTCATTTGGAAGCCTATTCAAATATTCACAATTTGTTTTATTCGACTCCAAAAATAAAAATCCATTATTGTTACATCCGGAGATCTGGGCGGCCACAAAATGGGACCAGCATTGGCTATCCATCTTTCTTGAAAATGCTCATTGAGCCATTCACATACCCGAAATGTCGAGTGGGCAGGGCAGCCGTCGCGTCGTGTTGAAAATATGAAAAATATCTTGGTTCGTATGGTAGTTCGTCAAGAAACTGATTTAGGATATTTAAATATAAGTATGTTGATTAAGTCTTCCCTCAATAAAATATTGCCCAATTACACCACAATGATAGGAAATGGCACACCAAACATTAACCTTTTTAAAATACTGCCGCCTAAAATTTATTACATAATTTGGATTATCTTTAGACCAATATCGGCAATTCTGTGATGAAGCTACACCGTTAGTGGTAAAAGTCGATTCGTCTGAGAAAATAATATTTTTATGGAAATTTCGATCTTCTAGAATCTTCTCACCTAAAGTTGGGCAAAGCTCCAACCTTAGGGATTCATCCCCTTCTTCTTACGTGTGACGAAATCTAACTTTATATGGTTTTACCTTATTTGCTTCATAAATGCGTTGCAAATGTGATTTGCTAACACGAGTCTCCTCGTACCGCTTTCTTATTTTCGCGTAATGAATCCATTGCTAACACAGTACCTACATCATCTTCATCAATGTTCTTCTTTTTTTAGTATATTATGTACAGTACCGGTAGTAACAAATTTTTTAACCAGTCTTTATACTGTAGATTTGACTAAAACTGTGTTCGGAAATTTCATATTAAATCGCCTGATAACCTCTGGAATAGATAATTCACCTATACCATAACATTGAATTAGGTAGATCCGTTCTGATATAGTAAGCATAATTGATATTTCACAGTAATGTTTTCGAAAGTTCGGAACAATATTAAAAATACCAAACTATTTTTGACAACAAACTGTCAAAATATTATTTTATTCTTTTTCCTTCCATGGCATACTATTTTTTTCTGAATAGCATTGAAACAAATTTATTCATATTTTGAAGGAAGTGAATTGCTTGTTATTTTTATGTTCGCATTTCTTTAATTATCTAAATGTCTATTAAAGGGAATAAAATAAACCGATCGTGTTTAATTTATTATTTTGAACAACTTTTCTTAACGAAATTTTTTAATATTTTCAATAGGGAGGTGCGTGCAATAAAAATAATGCAAAACATCAAAGTAGGCATAGGATTTTAAAATTTTGTATTCCTACTTATTTATTATTTCCGAACATCTTTTCTTAATACAATTTTTTCGTATCTCCTAGAAATCAAGCACTTTACTGGTGGGGAAAAAAAGTTTTTTGAAAATTTCCAAAGCAGACTTGATTTTTCGAAATTAAAATTATGTCACAAATTAGTTTGTATCCAAGCAGGGCTGAACCCCAGAGGATAAAGTTTTAACTCAAAAAATTTCAGTCTTTTTCACCTATCGTTGCGTCGATCCGAGGACACACTGTATGTTCATAGGAACTTTTTTTTTCTTTAAACGTCCTTATGTATCACTCTCTGAAGTTTCGTACCGTAGTTAGGAAACACCCTGTATATAAATGCAAGAAATTATGCAAGATGCCAGCAGTTTAATCAGAGCTGCATCACATACAAAAAAAGAAAAAGTTCATGTGAACATAGGTCCGGAAACGCTTCTTCAGGGAGCTAGAACCCTTTGAAGATAACCTTCATAAACTGTTTTCGTTTTGTAGCTCCGGAACTACTTCAGCTACTGCAACCAATTTTGAGACATAAATTACTGTTAGTGAGTTCATCTATTTGAGCCTATGGTAACTTTAACCAGGGGCACGCGAACCAGGGGGTATTAGGCTAAATTTATTATACAATTATTGAAGTATTAATGAATCAGGTCAAAAGAACAGTGAGGTTCAGTACAGATATCAAGATATAAATTAATTAGCGTTATTATTATGGTAGGTAGTACAAAAAGAAACTTAAAATAGTAATTGCTGAAAATGTCTGCCACCATGCTCGATACATTTATTGCACCTACGCAGCTTAATAATAAAAAATTACCTTATTTTATTAATAAGGTAAACTCACCGTTGTCAAGAATTTGTCAATAAATTAGTGTCACGGTTAAGTAATGGAAGATTACACTTTCGCTGAATACACCGACATGCTATTAATTTATGGGGAAGTTTGATGTAATGGCAGAGCCGCTTCTCGACTATATGAAGAGTGATTTCATGAAAGGCGAATCCCAGCTCACACACTGTTCGAAAGGGTCGATCAACGGCTAAGGGAAACTAGCTCCGTAAGCATAAAACGGTTGGATAATGGCGCGTAAAAGACCATGCGAATCCCGGATTTTGAAGAAGAGGTGCTTTGGCGATTTGAAAATAATCCTATAAGTACCTGAGCAGTCGCAGATGCCATACATGTAAATCATATCAGTGTATGGAAGGTTGTTCATGAACAACTTCTTCACCTCTACCATCTTCAAAATGTGCCAGCATTGGGAGCAAATGATTTCATGCCCCACGTAGAATTTTGTCAGTGGTTTTTTGATCGGTGTACAGAAGAGCCTCAATTTCCAAAATATGTACTTTTTACTGACGAGGCTGTGTTTACAAAAGAAGGCATTTTTAATTCGCGAAATAGTCATATGTGGGCTTCACATAAGAGGGTATTAACATAGGTTCTCGGTCAACATATCGGCGGGCATTGTTGGAGAACGATTAATTGGACCGATCGTGTTGCCTCCTCGTTTAACCGCTACTATTTATCTTAATTGTTTAAGAAATGTGTTGTCAGAATTGTTAGGTACAGCGTTATCAATTTAGTTTGTCCCACTTTTAAGAGCCTGTAACTTTTTTGTATTTTGAGTTAGCGAGCTCATTCAAAAAATAAGATGTACCATTTTTAGCCAAGTTTTTATGGGTGTTGTCAAAAAGACAGTAGGTGTCACATGTCACGTTTAAAAGCAAACATTTAATTTTTTTAAATGGGACACCCTGTATATTAGAGGCGTATTAGATGGTCCCTTTTCTTCCGATTTCAAAAATATAACACACACATATGCATTCTTTTCTTCATTCCATCAAACATTGACAAAAATATGAAAAAATATATTATTGTTAAAAAGCATCAAGATAGCTATGCAACTGTTTTGGTTGCTATGGATTTTATCTTCATTTATATATCAGTCTGTCATTCTCAGCATTATTAATCGTTTCGAATATTGTAAAAAAGTTATTTTGTATGTAAAAATTAACTAACATGAGATATTATTATTCAGTGGAGGAAAAGTGTTTCATGTTTGATATTTTTCGTCAAACGGGCAGTGCAACCTTAGCACTTAGAAGGTATAGGCTTCAGTTTCCCAATAGACGGGTTCCTTCCAAAAAAATGTTTTATCGGCTGAAGAAGACATTTTTTGAGACTGGAGGTATAAAGAAAAAACGAAAAATTAGGCGGAAAACAATTATTACGTAAGAAATGGAAATAAATGTATTAGCCTATTTTCGGGCATTTCCCTACAAATCTATACCCGATATATTACGAGAGCTGCCTATATCGTATGGTTCAGTAGAAACGATTTTAAAAAAATATAAGTTCCGTCCATACAAGCCTAGAAGAGTGCAAAAATTAACGCCTGGGCAAAAGGAAAATAGGCTGCATTTTTGTAGATATATGATGGACGAAATAGAAAGAAACCCTAACTTTTTAAATTCTATATTATGGACGGATGAGTCAAATTTTTCCACCAGTAGGGGCTGCCATTGCCGAAATACGCATCATTGGTCACACGAAAATCCTTTCAATATTTAGGAAATCCAGTTTCAAGGGCGACAAAGTGTTAGCGTTTGGTGCGGATTAATTGGGGATCGGGTTTTGGACCCAATAATTTTCGAAGGTTCCTTAACTGGCCCACGATATTTGAATTATGCTGCAGGAGGAAATTGAAGATCGTTTAGATAATTTACCCATTCTAACGTTAAGAAATTTAAAATGGCGGCAAGATGGAGCGCCGCCACACAGTGTCGCTCCAGTAACTGCATATTTAAATGCAAAATATGTCCAATGGATTGGAAAATCGGGTACTATAAAATGGCCGCCGAACAGCCCAGACCTAACACCCTGTTATTTTTTCTTTTGGGGATATATTAGAAATATTGTTTATGAAACACCGTGTTATTCGTTGAATGAACTGTATATTAGAATTGAAAACGCCATCCTTCAGATTCAAAATAATAGAGAAGTTTTATTAAAAATTAATAGTCACATTGTAAAAGTGTTTCGTAAATGTATCGAACATGGATGGGGTCATGTAGAGCAATATCGATTATGAAAGCATTATTATATAATAAAATTCTAGTCATTAAATTAATGTTATAAACTTTTGTTATTTTCTAGTTATGCCCATATTAATAAAATTGTTTATTCGTTTCAATGTGTCGTGTTTCATTGATCATATAAGCTAACAACCAAAACAGTTGCATAGCTATCTTGATGCTTTTTAACAATAATATATTTTTTCATATTTTTGTCAATGTTTGATGGAATGAAGAAAATAATGCATAATATGTGTGTTATATTTTTGAAATCGGAAGAATAGGGACCATCTAATGCGCCTCTAATATACAGGGTGTCCCATTTAAATAAATTAAATTTTTGCTTTTAAATGTGGCATGTGACACCTACTGTCATTTTTGACAACACTCATAAAAACTTGGCTAAAAATGGTACATCTCGTTTTTTGAATGAGCTCGCTAACTCAAAATATAAAAAAGTTACAGGCTCTTAAAAGTGGGACAAACTAAATTGATAACGCTGTACATGGTCTGTCCCTAAATATACAACATAACTTGTTGTTCCAACATGATGGGGCGCCAGCTCATTTTTCACTTCTTGTCCGTGAGCACCTAAATAAAAATTTTAGAAGACATTGGATTGGCCGCGGAGGCCCTGCCACCTGGCCAGCTCGCTCCCCAGCACTAACACCTTTAGATTTTTTTCTTTGGGGGTATATGAAGTCTCGTTTATGAAACTCCAGTCGAGTCAGAAGAAGTTTTAGTGGCTAGAATTTCGGCTGCGGATGAAGTAATCCAAACCACGTCAACTTAAATATGCTGCGTAGGTGCAATAAATGTATCGAGCGTGGTGGCAGGCATTTTCAGCAACCACTATTTTATGTTTATTTTTGTACTACCTGCCATAATAATAACGCTGATTAATTTATCTCTTGATATCTGTACTGAACCTCATTGTTCTTTTGAGCTAATTTTTTTAAGACTTTAATAATTGATTTCTGTATCTTAACTTGTTTTCAGACAATTTCCGAAGAGACTGTGACATTTAGCGAGTTTTCCAGATAGTACCCTTTTTATGTAAAATGCATAGGGAAATCATAATCTGATGTCAAAACGGCAAGAAATTGAATTGCCTTAGAGGAATGGAGTCAAAGTTACCCTAAAACCCCCCGGGTTCGCACGACCCTCGTTAAAGTTACTTACTTACTTACTTACTCCGTGGCTTACAACCCTCCGTGTTTTTTTTTCCGACAAGACTACATGCCTCCATTGTGTCCGATTTAACATCAGACCCACTCCATTTATATTCATTGCTCTCAGATCTTTGGCAATATAGGAGCCTCCTCAAAAGCCAGTTTAACCCCACGATCACCAGGAAGACGCCTTACGTGCCCCGCCCACTGTAGTCTCCTTGCTTTGACTTCTCTAACGATGTTGGCCGCTCCATATTGTTCTTCTAGTTCTCTATTGCTACGCAATCGGTACCGTCCCGATGTTCCATCCCAGATGGCTCCATATACTTTCCTTAGTGCTCGGCGTTCAAAGATGCGCAGTCTCTCCTCGTTTGCCACGGTCAGTGTCCATGTTTCACAGCCATACATCACCACTGGTCTTATTATGGTCTTGTAGATTGAGATTTTAGTTGTCTGTGTCAGTTGTTTTGATTTGAGGAGCTCATTCATTGCAAGCAGACATCTGTTCCCTGCTTGTATTCTGCAATCTCTTCTGTTCCGTCTGCATTTTCTGATAATGTTGCCCCCAAGTACTTAAACTTTTTGACCCGTTCGAAGTTATAGTCTGCCATTGTAATGTTTTGTCCTATTATATCTCTGTTCCTGCTGTCTCTGGTTGTGTACATGTTGTATACGTTTTTTCCTCGTTAATTCTTAACCCAATGGTGTATGCTTTGTTTTCAAATCCGATGAAGGCCTCCTTGATGGTTAATCTGCTGTTGCCCACCACGTCCACATCGTCTGCAAACGCCAGTAGTAATTTTGGTTCATGGTTTCCAAAAAGGTTTGCGTGGTTACGTATCTCGGCTTTTCTGATAACATATTCTAGTGCGATGTTAAACAGCAGTGGTGAAAGGGCGTCGCCCTGTTTTAACCCATTATTAATTTCAAAAACATCTAAGTACTGGTTAAAGTAACCATTGCCCAATAGGCTCAAATAGATGAACTTACTAACAGGAATTTATGTCCCAAAATTGGTTGCGGTAGCTGAACCCAACTAGCATTTTATACCCCTAAAAAGGTTATAAGAACCTTTTTTACAAGTACTTAAGGCTCCATAAATTACTCCCCGAAACGTTCTTACAACCTTTAAAAATTAAAAATAATACTTTATGACAATAAAGCATATTTTGATTTGATTTGATTTGATATAAACAGCTTATAAGCAAATTTATCATGTAGTTGCTCTAAAAGTGTCACGTAACAAGAAATCTTTTATCTCATAAGGATATCTTAGAGCGTTCTATACCACCATTATACAGTATCTTACAGAGCTCTCATAAGGGTCTTATAGGGTTGTCTCACCACGCAGAACGTATGGAACATATTGTACTTATAAGATTCCGCGTACAATACCATCTGCTTATTGTTTTAAATGATGTATACGTATCTCGTCAAAGAATAAATTAGCAATATGTACAACAATATTTTAATAATTTTACAGGCAATATAACATAACAATATATAACAGCTCAAACCAAAAATACTTCAAATCCTACTTTCATAGTTTCTGTAATATGTCGGAACTTAGGTGCATGGTACTAATATTATTTATTGCTTGGAGATTGACAAATTAAAAAGTATCTTTGGCTTAATATTTTCAACGGAGGTCAGTTTATCGTTAAAGCATAGGTGATTTTTGGGCATATTTTCACGCGCCGAAATAAAACTAATTATATTTTTTTTTCAGTCAAAAAATAAAACGATAAAATAAAAACAATTTACCAAATTACAAAATATTGGTCTTAAAATATACTAGCAGGTAATTTATATTGAACTTATGTTCAAAGCCTTCGCCTGGTTTTCAAAATAGCGAATTAAAAGCAATATTTAAAAAAAGTACCATAATGGCCGCCACGGAATATTATTTTTAAATGGATGATTTTTGAAAACTGTTTGCTCTTCCAGCAAACACTTATATCACAAACTTGCCCCATAAATAGCATTTACACAGTAAATATTGCATTTCTACTTGGTCGTAATATTAAAAAGACATTTATAGAGCAAACTAAATCTAAAAGTGCAAATATCGTCAAATATGTAATAAAGTTACACAAGAAAAAAATCATTTTTTTTTGAAGTCGACAATATAGCAGGTACATTTTTATAATAATTAGCTACCAGAGTATTTATCTATTTCTGCTGTACCTATATATAGCATAATGGATAAATTGTGACAATTGCTACGTAGACGCAAATCTACATTGCCTTTAAAATAACTATGAGAAATTCCAAACTGAATTTTTTTAATAAGGCTTAAGGTTCGCGTCTGAGATTCTAGAGCCACAAAATAAACAAACCCTTATTTTGTAGCTCTAGAACCTGTACCCGTGTTTTTAATGCTCCGTTTCGTCAATGTATGGGTCAATAAATTGAAGAATATCTTCAAGGTCGAATTTTGCTGTGTAAACCACCAAAATTTTACGGCAATTTATTGTGCAATTTATTCAAGAAGAAATTGGCGAGATAGGTTTTGCTCAAATTTATTGACCAATTTTGGTAATATTCTTGTTATATTGCATTTTTTTCGGTTGTGCTAATTGTCTTATTTCGAGGTTATGATTTGCAAAAAAGCTGAAAAGCTGTGCAGTAGTGTTTTTATACGATTTTTCCAAATAAAAGGTTCTTAATCATACCTTATTTTGTAATTTAATTATCCAGTGAAGTTTAAAATTATAAATGAAGTGTGTAAGTCATATTGCCTGCAATGTACCAAGTTCCTTTAAAGTAAAAAGGGATTGAATGCTTTAAAAATAATTTTTATTTCATTACTTTTAATAAAGAAAAGGAAAGAGGACGTATGCGTGCATATCATCTGTTGAAGAAGCCGAAAAATGACAGGTGTGGCATATCGGTTGGTATTCCTGAAGTTTTCAACAACTTATTTAACAATAAAAATCCTCGTATAAAACGATCGACAACTTGACAATTTTTGGACGAATAAATTGCACAGTTTCTTGGCCAAGAAATTGACGAAAGATATCCCGTGTAATACAGGCTTAAGAGAAAAATAAAGAGCATTCCAAATTTGTTATAGAATATAATATACTATTTTTTCCAGTGTAAAATAAGTACAGAACAGGGAATCATTTCATCTTAAAAAGCTTTCTACAGAACAAAATTGGTCCTGCGTGATACCTTTAAAGAACGTTAATAACAACTTTGCTGTGTTTGTTTCTGCAAAGAGAACAATTAAAGAGCAAGTACAGAGCTATTCGTTGCATTACAGCTGTTTATAGAACAAAAATGTGTTTGAAAGATACATTTAAAGAACATTATCTAAGAAAACTCTGCTTGCGGCCCCTACACGGTAAATAAGCTCTTTCTGCGATAATTATACACCAAAATTGTTATTGGGATTATTTGAAATCGAAGCATATTTTTTAATATCTTCAAACCTCTTCTTCACTTTTTTCCGAAATGTACCTGATTTTTTAATTTTTTTTCCACTTTGATATATCTATCCATATTTTTATGAAGTTGCACCACTCATGCACCAAACAAAATACCCATTTTATTTTTTGTTTCAATATAAGAATTTAAAGCTGTGTTGTCGCTTCGTTTTTCGTTTTAAACCGAAATGCTCGTTAAAAAACCCTTTGCCTCCATTAGATCTTGTTGCCTTAAAAATGCTTTGAATGTTTTTTAAAGACTATTTTGGCTATACTAACGTTGCACAATATTATCCATATAACACTTTCTCGTATTTAAATCATAACAGTGGTTTAAAGCTTGGCACTTTCGCTAAATACTAGAGCAAAATTGTGGTGACGAAGACCTTAATACAACAATTTTGAACATTTAGAACCCTTATACACTGTTTATGAGATAAAAATGTTGTATAGGCAGGAACTTATAAGGGAACTTTGCTAGTTGGGAAGTAGTTTCGGAGCTACAAAACGAAAACTAGTTTATAAGGGCCATCTTCAAAGGGTTCTACCTCCCTGAGGAAGCGTTTCCGGACCCATGTTCATATGAACTTTATTTCTTTTCATGTGTTCTATCTACCCTAGACGTTTGTAACATGATCACATTAACACCCTGTATACATGGTTTGTAATGATAGGTCACACGGATGAGGTCTACGTCCTAGAGCCTCACCCTCACGATGACGACGTAATCCTGTCAGCAGGACATGACGGCCAGCTTCTTGTATGGGACATAAATAAAGGTGAAATCGTAGCAAAATATTTAAATACTATCGAAGGTAAGTTTGCACCGAAAACCCTTCACCATTTATTTGTTCATTTGACCTTTGATCCTCGCGTTTTAGGTCAAGGTTATGGTGCCATTTTTGACGCAAAATGGAGTCCGGATGGATGTATCATAGCAGGCAGTGATTCCCATGGCAACATACTGACGTTCGGGTTTGGTAGTGGCAGCGCCTCCTACCAACAGGTAAGTACGTTTCTCCCGCTTATGTGCAGCTTTGTTTAGATAATTTCTTACTCTCCAGCTACCCAAAGAACTGTTTTTCCACACGGACTATCGTCCATTGGTTCGCGACCAAAATTACTGGGTTCTAGACGAGCAGACGCAAGTTCCTCCCCATTTAATGCCGCCTCCATTTCTGGTCGACATAGACGGGAATCCGTACCCGCCAATGTTGCAGAGGTCGGTACCCGGGAGGGAGTCTTGTAACGTGGAACAGTTGGTGCCCAATATTGTGATCGGAAATGAGGGTGAGTAAATACGACTTGAGTTGAGAAAGTTTGGTCCCTTATAAACTAACATAAAATATTTTTTGTTACGCTTACTTTAAACTGGGATGCAGAAGGTGTGTTAATAAATTTATTATATTCCTTGTGACCTAAATATTTTATACATGATGTCCCATAAATAAATGGCAAGTTTAGCTATTTGTTTCTGGAACATCTTGTATGATTATTGTTGTTTCATTAGGGGCGCAAGAGGTTATCCAAGACGTCCCACGTCGGTTATTAGAAGATTCGGAAGACGAGGATGTTCGGGGTAATGCAGGGGGTTCCCACAGGAGCCAACGGTAAGTATAGAGGGCAAGGAAAAAGAGAATTTTGATTATTTCGTGTTTGTCTTCTCCCTGAATCATAATGATAATAATAATAGTAATTTTTCATTATATCACAATAATATTAGAAGCATTTCAAAAAAACGAAATTATTTTCATGTCAACTCGACCATAATTTTGATGTTATAGTGTTAACAGAAACTTGAAAGGTTTTTAATTCCAACTTATTTAAGTTAAATAATTATGATATAATTTATAATAACGGAGATTTCAATAAAAGTAACGGTATTATAGTGTATGTTAAAAATAAATATAATTTCTCTTTTGATATTATCTCTTTGGAAAAAATAAGAGTAATTTTCTTCAAACTATCCATTGGAAAAGAAAAAATTAATATTA
Organism: Polydrusus tereticollis; assembly: GCA_963920685.1. NCBI lineage: Eukaryota > Metazoa > Arthropoda > Insecta > Coleoptera > Curculionidae > Polydrusus > Polydrusus tereticollis. Next base: position 44,151,569 of record OY987332.1, on the reverse strand, counting down.
TAAGTATATATAAACGTGCCCCACTAGATGTTTTTGAATTTAATATAAATTTAACGAATTTTTTTGATAATATGAAATATACTTTTAAAAATGAAACACTAATTCTAGTAGGTGATATAAATATTGATATTTCTTCAAGATCTAAAGATAGTAATAAGTATTTAAACTTGTTGAGTGAATATAATTTTATATAATTTATAAATAAAAGCACGAGGGAAATAAAAGAAAAGCACTCTTCATATATATATTTGTAAAAACAAAAGAAAATTCAGATAATTAATGTTTAAATATCAAATAACGGAGCATTACCCAATAATTTTACAAACAAGATTTGTTTGTAATAATGTTAATAAAGAACCTTAATTAATGTATAAAAATTATGTTAATTACTACAAATTAAAAGAAAATATGGCAAATTATCTAATAATTTAATTAAAGAAATTCAAAGTAATGTACAGAAATGTAAAACAAATCAAAATAAAAAGAGAAAATAATAAATTACTAGTGGCTTACTAAATTCTAATAAAATTTATAAAAACAGATTTATTAAAGAGACAAAAACCAATTTTTATAGACATGAAATTAATAAATGCCAAAACTCCAATCAAGATATGTGGAAAACTATTAATAAAGTATGTAATAAAAATCAAAAACAAAAGTATATGCGAAAATAAAATTGAGAATGAGTCAATTTCGGACATTTTATGAAGTGAAAATCTAGCAAATAACATCAATAAATGTAATAAAACATTTTTGAATAAGAAAATAAACAATATGGACTTATTTTATTTAGAAGAAACTAATCATCAAGAAGTTGAAAATATAATTATTGATAGTTTAAAATTTTAAAAATCATTATTGTATGTATATATTTAGAATCTTTCAAAATTAGTATAATAAAACCTATTTTTAAAAATGGAGATTCAAGTAAAATTAATAATTATAGGCCTATAACATTAATATGTTCATTAGCTAAAGTTTTTTAAAAAATCTTGAAAATACGAATTGATAATTATTTAGACAACATACATTTTATTTCTAAAAAACAATTTGGGTTTCAAAAAATTAAATCGACGCAAGATGCTGTTTGCTGTCTAACAGAACCAATATATAATGCATTAGATAATAAAACACCTTGGATTTATATTGTTCTGGATTTAGCAAAAGCCTTTGATACGGTTAGCCATAATTTACTATTAAAAAGAATTGAAATTATTGGATTTAGAGGAAATCAATTAAAATTAATTAAAAACTATATTAAAGATAGACCAACTTATGTTAAAATAGATAAAGAATAATAGAAAGATATTAAAAAGTATTTAAATATGGAGTTCCTCAAAGGACGATTTTAGAACCATTATTTTTTAATATTTATATTAATGATTTATTTTGTATAAATTGCGATGTGAAAATTCATAGTTTTTGCAGATGATACTGCTATTACTAAAGACCGGATTATATGCAACCACAAACCTTAAGAATATGCGCATAAATATGCACATATTTTTTAAAATTTATGCAGGATATAGGTATTCAAAAAAGACGTAAATATGCAATGAATATGCGGTAATAAAACAACTAAATTTTGATATTCCAAATTAAATTTTCATTTAATTAGGGGATTGAGTATTGAATAAAGATAAATTCAAGTTATAGTATACTTTATTAAATCAGTTAACACCTAATACAGTTTTTTTTTTATATCAAACTTATACTGATATTAATTTGAAAAATTATAAAACGCACCAGTTATTATGTGTGCTTCAAAGTTTTGAACTAAAAAAGTGTGGCGTCTATCACTAAGGACATGTTTGTAAAAAGAAAACGATCTTTCTACATCTACTGAAGTTATAGGGCAAAATTTTAATTTCGGAACTAAGACAGGTTCAATAGCTAAATTATTTACAGTTTTCCCTGACATTATGTTTGCGACCTGCCTTAAAATCTTGAAACCTGTGTTTCTTTCTATTAAATTTTCTAATTTTGCCACTACTGTTTTTCCTACCTCACCTAGTATTTGTTTGCAATTTTGTACACATGTTTCTATTATATCCATCGACTCTGGTAGACTTATACACGATTCCTCTAGTTGCAAAATACTGTCTCCTATAAATGCATAGTTACACTTAATATACATTAACTGTTGTTCCACTTTAGCACTTTGAAATTTTTCTTTAGACTTTAGGATGCACTGTGAATCATCACCAAACATTTGTAAAATTAAGTCTTTCAATTTCTGCATAAAATATTGCCGCAAGAATCCAGGTGCCCCATCTAGTCACGACAGGCTCAGGTGGTAATGATACTCCGGGGAGATTCTCCTTTTAAAATTGTACTCTTAATGGGGCCTTTATGAATATCTTTTTTACAATTGCTATTAGGTCAATGACCAACGGAATAAAACGTGTAACTGTAAGGTTGTTTGTTTTTTCCACTTCTTTTATGGCTCTAAGGTAAGCTTCTCCAGGTTCTTCTTCTTCTGTGAGTTTAAATTAACTATATAACGACCACACGAATCAGTTGATTCGTCGACGGAAATATACATATGGTTATCTCCAATTTCTTTCTTTATTTCATCTAGCACGGTACCAAATACCTTTCCAACCACATTTTTTCTTAATGTTGATTCATCTGGAGCATTACATTTTAAATATTTTTGCAGAAAAGCCTTAACTTGCGGGTTGGTTAACTTGTTTAAAGGAATATTAGCAGCCAAGAACGTTTTACATAGATCTTCGTTAAATTTTGACTGGTCATGGTTTCCATTTTTAAAAATCTTAAATGACTGCTTCAGCGTTCTTTAAGCAGAAAACAATTTTTGAACAAGACTTGCAAAAAACATGGTCGCCGTCCAAAGCAAGTTCTGGGTAAGGCTTAATCCACGAAATAGATCGTATTTTCGACATGATCGCCGCTTTCACTTTCACTTTGCTTGCGTTTACAATACTACCTGCGGCTGCGACAAACGACAACCTCAATAATACTGACAAACTGTAACAAATGTGAGCAAATAAATAATTATAGAAGGTGTAAATAAAGAAATTCTAGTTAAAACATCTGGTCAGAAATACCTACCCACTAATGGAATTTCTCAATAGAAGAATAATAGTTTATTTTATTAGTTTATTACTTTATTAATTAGCCTATTTATTGCCCTCTTATCTTCAGACCCCGACAGCACAGGCGACACGGCGGCGTGTGACCATAAAACGTAAGAAAAGAACACAGAAATCCCAAAACATTCTTAGATATGCAATAGTTCTTAAAATATGCATTTTTTCCTTTGAAATCACAAAATATGCAAAAAATAAAATCGGGTCTTTAGCTATTACACATTGGGACAATTTAAATAAGAAATTTAAAAAAGATTTTAAAATTATAAAGATTTGGTTTGATAATAATGTATTAACAATTAATTTTAATAAAACAAATAATCTTCCTTTTACTTTAAACCTAAATAATGTACCGCAAAATATAATAGTATCAATATAAGCGATGACATTCAAATTTTAAAAGTTAATCTATAAAATATTTAGGAATAATTTTTCACAGTAAATTAAATTGGAATTTTCAAGTAGAATATTTGATTAAAAAATGAATAAGTTTATTACCAATTTTTAAAAACATTTAAAAATTTCTGGATGTAAAACCTCTAGAAATATTATATTATGTAGTAGTCAAAACTCATTTAAGTTACGGAATTTTAGGTTGGGGCGGAATAAACAGAACTTTGGTTAAAAAATTAGAAGGACTATCATTATCCTTCAAAAGAATTATAGTCACAAACAAAAAAGATGAACTTTAGACAAATTTACGTTTATAATATATTAATATATATATTTAAAAATAAAAGCCTTATACAACTTAAAGACCATAACCGTAATACACGTTATAAAAATGAAATATCCATATAAGTCCGTAGGACAAAAAACTTTTAAATATTTATGTTTTTATTTAAATGATTATTTACCAACAAATTATAAAAAAAAATCATTTCATTAAAAAAAAATATAAAATTGAAATGAAAACATATATTGGAAACGAACGCTTTAAAAATATTTTTGGAAATGCTTTAACCAGTTAATGCTATTTAATATTATTGTGAATCAATTATATAAATTATCTTGTTCAGAATTTTAATAATCTAACATCAAGAAAGAAGCGTTTATGAAATACTTGCAACTTTTTATAAAAGTATTCTTAAATATTTATAATTTTACCTACTTATAAATAAATAAGATTTGCCCCTGACAAGCACGTCTTCTGGGAATTTATGAATAAGTTTATTGAAGAATAACATATTAGCATATTTATTATATTATAACTATTTAAATAAACTTATTATTATTATTATTATTATTCAATAATTTATTTTACTGTTTTTAAGAATTCGACAAAGCAGGGGCGACTGGCAAACGGATCATACCATCGAGTGGAAGAAGCACGTACTAGTTCAGCCTCTCTCTCGTTCTGTGTTATTGAGGGCGAATGAGATAAGGTATGTCTGTTCAGGAACAGTGGCGTAAAGGTGGTTCAAATACAAATACAAATAATTTATTAATGACATCATACAATCAGTACTTACACAAGTCAGCAATGTATACAGGGTGGTCCTTAAGTACGTTCAAGTATTTTAGGGGGTAATTCCCTATGGCACTCTAAGATCCTATAAACCTATCTCCGCAAATGCCGCAATTTTAAGATACTAATTTGCTAAAACTAAAAAGTGATAAAGTGATACATTTTAGGAATGTTGGATTTTTATAGGGAATCGATGTTACGGTACTGTTTTTTTTTTAATTTTAGAACATTTTACATACTAACAACTAAAAATACATACAAAATGTATCTTCCCTTTTTTTGATAGGATGAGTTGTTTTTCTTGCACGCCGCTCCACCATTTCTAGTATTTACTTTTTCTTAAATTTTTAAAGTACTGCTAGGACTTATTTGCTTGCATCTTCTGTTCAATGCCTGAAATACATTAAAAGTTTTTATAAACCCGTTAAGAAATATTTGCTTTCTCCAAAAGAGTAATCGCTTAAATCTCTCATAATTCTCTACGAGTGATAGTGCCAATAAGTGCTTACAAATATCAGCATCGTCAAATGTAGACCATTTCACAGAAAAGTGCAGGCAACAGCTTACCATAGATCTAGGTTGGTCTATGAGCATACACACAAAATCATAGTTTAAAAATACAATCACAATAAGAGTTTTAAAAAAGGTGTGAAATGCTGTTTGGGTAACTTTATTATTTTTAGGGAAAGGGGAAAAAAAGGCAAAAAGTCTTTCTCCACTAATTTAATAGTGAGCTATTAAAGGCTCAATTTTAAAATTAAATTGTCTCTACATGTTTCAAAGGTAGTGTCGGGCTTTTTTTCTAGTCGGCGCCCGATATTATCGTTTATATCTAAATTTTAATGAAAACTAACTTCTGTCATATTTTTGTCAATTCAACTTAACTTTTTTTTATTATTCCCCTTTTTTTACCTGCCTTCGGCAGGTACATCCATTCTTATATACAATATCAAATAAAACTATAAATAACAATAAAAGTTTTAACATTCTCCCCCTCGTGTAATGTTCAATTTACACCTTCTACGTCTAACCGGCATAATCTTGTAACTGGTCTTCGAAATGTTCCATTGACAGTTCTTACTTCGACCACTCTGACCACATTATCTTTGCCTGGAAACAGCTTTTCAATTTGACCAAGTCGCCAAGCATTGCGGGGAAGGTTTGGTTCCACCACAACCACTACATCTCCTATGTTTATAGGCTTCGAATCATCGGTCCATCTTCCTCGTTTGGTAAGAGTTGGTAGGAATTCCTTAACCCATCTCATCCAAAAAATATTTGTTAATCTCTGGGATCGCTTCCAAAGCTTTTGTGGATTAACATCTTCAAAACAGCTTGGAAAAGTAGGCTGACTTGCACCAATAAGTAAATGATTGGATGTTAAACAATCAGGATCATTCGCATCTGTTGATACCCTAGTTAATGGTCTACTATTTATAATATTTTCCACTTCAGTAAACAGTGTTAAAAGAACCTCTTCTCTAGGAGCTTCTTCCTTTACCATATTTGAAAGTACTTTCTTCACACTTCCTATTAACCTCTCCCAGCAACCTCCCATATGTGGTGCACTGGGAGGATTAAAATGCCACTGAATTGTCAATTGTCTTCCAAAAATTCTTCAACTCTTCATCAGCGCCTCTAAAGTTGGTTCCATTATCAGAATATAAGTGGCGAATAGTACCTCGTCTCGCCACTATTCGTCGGATCGCCATAATTGCAGAATCTGAAGTCAAACTGTGAACAATTTCCAAATGTATTGCTCTTACAGTCATACATGTAATTATTGCTCCCCATCTCTTTTCGCGGCGACGTCCGACTGTTACATAAAGAGGGCCAAATAAATCTAAGCCAGTATGAGTAAACGGTTTTACGTTTGGAGTAAGCCTGCATGGTGGAAGTTGACCCATTTTTGGAATCTCTGGCTTTGACTTCTTGATTTTACAAAACTGGCACATTTTAAAAGTATTTTTGACAGCAGATCGTCCTTTTAAAATCCAAAACCTTTTTCTAATGTCGTTTAGAACGGTTTCTACCCCTTGGTGCCCATTCTTTTCATGATACTCTTTCATTATCAATTTGGTATATTGACTTTTGGGATCTAGAATAATAGGGTTTCTTGTTGATTCATCTAAATAATTTGCAAAATTTAATCTTCCACTGATTCTAAGAATGTCATCAGAGTCTAAAAAAGGACAAAGTTCTGATAATTTTGAAGATTTTTGAAGTGTTTTGTTTTTCTCTTTTAAACAATATATTTCTTCTGAAAAACTGTGCATCTGAGCTGCTAATATGCATCTCTTTTCGGCTTCTTCTATTTCTTGACAATTAAGCTCCTTAGGGAAAATATGTGTTTCTTGTCGAACTTTCTTGAGTAACTGATAAAAATATCGGTATATCCAAGCGGTTGTTCTGATAAACCTTTTCCATTTTGAAAACCTGTTAACATCCGGCTGTATATCTGTTGTTTTAAACACAAGGCCCAAAAACATAGGATTTATCTTCTTTTCGCTGTCATTTTTTTGTGCAATAAAATCAGACTGTCCTGGCCAATTGCATTCTTCCAGTTTTAAAAATTCAGGTCCACTGAACCAAGTGGAGTTTTTATCAAAGTCAGGTGCAGATTTGAACCGAGTGATACTGTCAGCGATGTTTAAATTTGATGGTACATAATTCCAGTCCGAAATATCTGTCAGTTCTTGAATTTCCCCAATTCTGTGCGAAACAAACTGTTTATAATTTCGACCATCGCCTTTAATCCAACATAAAATTGTTTTTGAATCCGACCACAAAAAGGTTTTGTTGATCTTGAGCTCTAAATGTTCCTTAAGTGACTTCAATAATCTGCTACTCATTACCGCTGCTTGTAGTTCTGCACGCGGTATGCTAATGGGCTTTAACGGACATACTCTCGCTTTTGACGATAGCAGTGTTACTTCAATTTTATCTTCATATACCATTCTTAGGTAAGCAACGGAGGAAAAAGCTTCTTCACTGGCATCGCCGAAAACATGAATTTCTAAAGATTTTGCGAATGGAAGGCTCTCCGAATAACATCTCGGTATCTTCACTTCTTCTATTTTCTTCATATCTCCTAACCAAACCAGCCAGTTTTCATAAATGCAATGGGAAATTGTATCATCCCAATTTATACCAGATCGACAGATCTGCTGCAAAATAATTCGCCCTCGAATGGTTAAATTAGTAAGTAAACCAAGAGGATCGAATACAGACATGACAAAACTTAAAACTTGTCGCTTGGTAGGTGCATCTATTGCTTGAAGTATCTGTGGCTGTATCTTGTGAAAGTTCAGATTATATTCAAATTCATCGTTCTCTGTATTCCACCGTAAACCAAGAATTCTATTTATAGTGGATTTGTTTAAATCTTTGTGACTGCTTTTCGTTGCTGCAAACTTTTTAACGACTTCTGGTGAGTTTGAAACCCAACTGACTACCTCAAACCCCCCCTCTTCATGTAATTTTATAATTTCATTTATCTTTTTAACAGCTTCTTCTTCGTTGCTGCAAGAATCCAAATAATCATCCACATAAAAATTTTTCTTAACATCTCTTGCTAGATGGTTGTATGTTTTTGATTTCTGTGCATTCAAATTCTTTACGTATTGGGCAGCACAAGGTGAACAGGTGGATCCAAAGATCATTACTTGCATTTCATATTCTTTCATTGATTTAGTAGCGTCACCATCTCTCCAAAGAATTCTTTGAGCGTATCTATCTTCTTTTCGTATCATTACTTGATGAAACATCTCTGCTATGTCTCCAGAAAATGCCCATCTTAATCTACGAAATCTTAGCAAAACTCCAAAAAGGCTTGTTAAAAAATCGGGGCCTTGAAGGAGATTTTCGTTAAGACTAGTACCATGTGATTTTGCAGCACCATCTAAGACCAACCTAAATTTTTCTGGTTTATTCGGATTAATTACACCAAAGTGAGGTAAATACCATATTCTTGGATGTTTTTCTTCCAATTCATCTGATTTAAGTTGACGTAAATAACCCTTCTGCAAGTAATCTTGAATTTTGTCGTTGTATTTTTTAAAATAAAGCTCATCTTTTTTCATTTTCTTTTCCACGCATATTAAACGATTTACAGCATTTTGTCGGCTTTCTGGCAAAATTAGATTATCTTTCTTCCATAAAAGTCCAGTCTCATATCTATTAATATTATGAATTTTCTTTGTCGTCTCTTTTAGAATTTGCAATGCTCTTTCATCATCCCTATTTATTTCTTTCGTTGTTATTGACACTCCAAATGATTCTGTCTTAAATGATTCTCTAATAATCTTGTCCAAT